>ML776694.1:389694-409534 GCA_009831015.1 Picea engelmannii
TGCACAGAACCTTTGTGCCCGGGATCTCCGATATCCCGATTTCCGATATGCCGACTCGCTCCTGATTTCCGACACCTGTCCCTCAAATGGACGGTCTCGATACCTTCGGGATTTCGAGACTTTCGATCTCTCGTTTCCTTCAACATCAGGAACTCTGATTTCCCGATGTCCGATATGCCGACGGTGCCTTGATCTTCGACACCTGTCCCTCAGATGGACGGTCCCGATCATCGATGCCTCTGTTGATGTCACACTGGTTTGACACGTGTTAGATTCTACCACGTGTCACTCTGATTCGTGACTTTCATGTGCCTGAAGTGTTGAATCTGCCTGACACCTGTCATTCCCTGGTTGTGCCACGTGTCCCTTTTCTGACGTGGTGTGTTTTCGTGGGTTGAATCAACGGTTCAGATGCAATCTTGGCTCAACGGCTGCGATTACATCGCGAAATCGCATATCGCGATTTCGGGGTTTTCGTTGTCATTGTTCACGAGACTCGTGAAACTTCGATTCCTGATTCTCCGATGAAGCCCCCTGTTTACACATGGATGGTCCCGATCACTGCTTGATTTAATGGCTGTGATCAAATCGCGAGATCGCATATCGCGATTTTGGGGTTTTCGTTGTCAAGTGAACTGGACATTTCAAAGTCCCGATCCCCGATTCTCCGATGGGGCCTCTAGGCTGCCACGCGTCCACATGAATAGAAGGTCTAGATCTCATTCTTGATTCAATGGCTGAGATTGAATCGTGATATCGCATATTGCGAAATCGGGGTTTCTGTTGTAATTGAACACGGGACTCATGAAACTCCGATTCCCGATTCTCCGATGCCACATGTCCTCTGCGTTGTCACCTGGACCCCAGTAGGTGCTTACCTCCATCAAGAAATCACGTATCGGGATATCGCGATTCCCGCGGTTGTGAGCCTCTTGTCACCGAGAACGCCGAAACGTCGAATACCGACTCGTCCGGATCTCCTGCCACGTGTTCTCGCAAATGGACGGTTCAAACCTCCTATCGGAAATCGCGGATCGCGATTCCAATATACAAGAGTTTCATGTCCACGGAAACTCCGATTTTCCGATGAGCTGACCTCCGACTCTCTTCTCCTTCCTGTTGCCATCAATGACAACAACCATCAACACACATTCGTTGCTTGGTCAATATTTGCCAACAGAAACGAATAAGGAGGTTGGTGGGATAATATGACAAGATAACCCCACTAGATAGCATCGACTTCCAAACAAAATGAAGAGAGGTTCAATTTCCCAAACTGGCAAGAAGAAGATAAATCACCTTGGGAAACGATAGAACAAGAAAGTCAAGGATAGAAGCAGTTCGGTATTTTTGCACACTAGTAGTCCATTTCAGTGAGAAAAAAACAAAAAAAGGAACAATGGTTCTTTCAATAGACACCAGATCATTAGTAAGTGTACATCCCAATACCTGAATCACCAAAAAACTTCAAGAGAAGGCTCGCCGTACTCTTCCCGGAGAGACTAAACCTCAAAACTAATTTGAGAGAAAGTTCCATGTCCTCTGATGGTTGTAAGCACTCCATTGTTGATCCTCAAGCTTTCCCTCCTAATTGCAAGATTCAAAATCCTTGTAAACCATCCCAGTGTGACTCAATTCCTAACTTAAAAGGTCCATATCTAGACCATACCTTGTTTACATGTTGTTTATCTTTTGTTAGGCCATACATGTGCATCTTTTCTTAGCTTGACACAACCCTTTCCGATTTTTGTTCTAAAGGTATATTTTACACATAAACTTAATTAAATCATTTCACGTAAATATTTATTTACTACATTTTATTAAAAATACAGTGAGTTGTCTTATAGAACTACACAATGTTCGTACAATACAAGCATGTATATGGTTTTTTTTATTTTAAAAAGCATCATAAATATAAGTTAATGCTCAACTCTCCCTCGCATTTTCTTATCATTGTAGATTAATCCCTTAGCAAAACGTGTGTGAGGTGAGCCACTATGCTAACCTTCAATATGATAAACCATTGGGCTAACAAACAAACTTTTGTTAATTTTTTGGCTTAGCTTTGTTCTTCCTTGAGGATGGTGGTCCAAAGTTTGCATTACAAGAATAGGTTTGTAAATAAGGGTCATCATGCTCAATTTTTGCATGTGAAACCAATGTTGAAAGTTCATAACTTTCTATAGAGGTGTGTGAATAAGTGTCAATAAGTGTCAATTGCTTGTGTTGAAAGTTCATAACTTTATGTTCATACTTAAGCTAAATAAGGCACTGGAAGATGATTCGGCCTACCCCAAGAGACTGTATTGCAAGGGGATAAATCTATTGTAACTTGACTAGTATTCACAAGCTTCCAAATGCTTCTAATTGGCCCTCAATCACCATTCCAACAAGACAGAATTCATGCAATCCCTCAAAAGGAGTCACAATCTTGAATCCCAGTTGAGAAATGAGGCCTTGTATTTATTAGAAAATATTTCAAATGTGTCTATGGGGTGGCTCCTTGAGTGTGCAGAGAATGTCCCATGAATGACCCTTTAATCATTTGCTCAGGTTGTGTGTGAGTGAAATGTCTACAAGAATTAGAAAAGCATGACAACCAGTTGACAATTTTCACCTTCTCACTATTAGTTCAAACCCACAAATTTGAGACATATATAAAAAAAAACACTTATAAATCCATTGCATCTGTCTCGATTCATGACCACTTTATATTGGGCTTATTGTTTTGAATTCTTTCTTTGATAATAATGTAGGGTGAAAATCTTATTGGTAATTTATGAGGCATTTTTTCCAGAAAATGGAAACCTTAAAGGACTCGGGCAATAACCATTCCTATACTTACTTGAGGTATATTTCATCCCATAAAATTTGTTGATCTTATAGTGGGAACTATTTGAGCTATATTGAGTTCATTGCCTTTTGTTTATCTAGTGTTCCTCGTGTGATTCATTCCAATTAAGAGGAAAACACATGGAACAAAGGGAAGCATTACAACTTGTCAAGAGCCCAAAGGGTAGATCATCTGCCAAGACTTACCCTTTGGTTGCAGATACACCTCAAAAAAGTATTGAGTGTGTCTTTGATTTATTATTTGTGACATGGGGGTGAGATACAAAGGTTTGTAGATTTCTTATGACATGCAGAGAAGCCAACATTGTGTATATTATCTTAAGAATTCAAAAATTGTGTCTACAAAGTATGTTAATAGCCATACTAATAGACTAGTTTTACATTTTGCAGGAAAAAACATGCTCTAGATCCTCTTGGTGATTATGTTACAGACCTTAGCTATCGTGTCAAAGAAGCCGGTGCACTTGGTCATCACTTACTTGGAAAATGACCACACTATTTGATGGATGCAGTATTGTGTTTTCTTTTGAAGTTTTGGATATTGTGGTTGCAAGTGCTAGATCTCATCTATGTGAGATTGTTTTTACTAAGGATGTTAAAGAAGAATTCTAGTAGAAAGCATTGGATTTTCAAGGTATGTAGACAAAATTTACCATTGGGAAAAGTCCACACATATGAGTCAAATTGAAGGAGATATTGTTCATCGGTTTATGGATTAATTTAAATTTTGTAATAAATTTTTATTTCTTCTGAGAAAAGAGTATGTGTTTGGATACACAAACAAATTTTCAAGATTCGTGTTGATTAATTGATTAGAATATTTTTTGTATGATTGTAGAAAGTTCTTGTTTGTAATGTCCCCAAGGGGAAAATGCTACGAAAATAATGGTTTGTTGTCAATTATGTATTTCTAGTTGTGCACTTTCATCAAATACTTGCATTAGATGTGTTGTTAGACTAATTGAGTATTTTTCACAAACAGTTTGCTAGTATACCCATAATGAATATTTTATCAAACATGTTGCACACAATTGAACACACAAAAAATGGAAGAGATGATCATGGCATTTTATTATGGATGGGAGCTTTAGAAATTATAGCAATACAAATCTCTACTAGTTGTAACAATAGTTGCACCAAAGACTAACCTCACAGATCTCTATTAGTTTCAATGGCAGTTGCATAATCACACACAAAGCAAAAAAAAACCTAGAATGTCACCATGATCCTCATGAATCCACTTCAGACTATCCACTCCTACAACCCTCGTCGTCCAAATTCGATCAATTGTTGCAAACCCCTAATCACAGAGGTCCTCGTGGGACACAAACGATTGTCTAGCGGGACCTCGTGGGACAAGGTTTCACAACATGTGGGGGCCTCGTAGGACACACTATACTCAACCCGCATGGTTTTCCTATGCCACGATTTAATCAGAAACCCTCATTGTACTTGAAAATTCTAAGTGCGGCCTCCTCCGAAATTTTATCCACCTCCTGCGTGATTTGATCTACCTTCAACCAAGCAATTCAACTAAAGATATAATGGAAGTCTTGGATGGATTCCCCTCTTGTCTATGCTCCAATGGAAATCCTAGATGGATTCCCCTCTTGTCTAGCTAGGGTGGATATTGCACCACCGAAACCAAACCAATAGTGGAACGGTTTTTCTAAACCCTAACGAAACAATGGCTCCAAGAGAACTTCCAAAATGAGAGATCAATCCATAATGCCAAAGTGAGGCTCTACCCCTCCTTTTATCCTTTTCCCATGCCTTCTATATCTTTCCCCTTTTTGACCGAATCAAATATAATTGCTAGAACTTCCCCTTTTTTACTAAAACAAATATAACCCTTATTCCCCCCCCCCCACTTTTCACTTTAATATTAAAATTCACTTTAAATACATAACATCTCCTAACTAAGTGACATTAAATAACCCATTTTGACTCCCTTTTTCTTCATTGGCAAGCCACGGAAGTCATTTTCACTATCTAATAGGGGAATCCAAAAATGGGGACATGAAAAATCCTCCCTTCCCAAAGATTGCTTGTCCTCAAGCAATGCCATCACAATCAGACGCTCCATCAGACTGAAACTGAAAATGAAAATGATACCAGGATTCCAAACCACCCTGTAAGAGGTGAAGAATCCTCCACTCAAGACGTGGTTTGGTAATGTGTTGACATCAAAGATCTCTTGAAAACCTCCCATGTGTAAGGCCACTCAATGATACGACAACTCGATCAACCCACCAAGGAACTTCTCTTCTAGAGAATCAATCTCATAAAGGAAAAAATAGACTCTCGCCTCTGTGTCAATTGTCGCATTGTCCCCTACTAAAATCTCATGGTCCCAAGTTATCCTCATAAATGAACCACCATGCTAATTCCACGCCACTCTGATCATAGTCATATGACCATCGTACCCACTCTACATCCACAAGCTATAATTCCTCAAAGGATCGCATCCACTATCGAGGATCATACCCATCTAATGTATCCCAACTCTAAAATTAGTCATCATAGAGAAGTCTATGTGGTCATCAACTGATAGGGAATCCACTACACCTCATCTCTAAGTGTCAAAGGGAAAATCCCTAATACTCCAGCACCCTCGATCTACTACAATCATTCAAGCATCATTTGGACAATCCCCCAACATATCGTTCGTAGAGTCCCTAAACCCAAGAACTTCGTAGAAGGTAAAGTCACTAGGATCCCACACTAGCATGTAAGAAATGAAGCACCCTCTACTCATAGCAGTGGTCTGTAAGGTGAAAACACCAATATCCACATGATTTCTCCCGATAAGACAGGAAATCATAAGTTGCACAAATTTAGCCAACTCGTTGAAAGACCACTCCTCCAAGCGACCACTCCTAAGCCTCCCAAAAGTAAACTTCGGAAAGTCAATATCAACACTCACATATCTAATAGTAGTTGAAATTTCAAACCATGTAATACTAGGGTCCCAAAATAATCCTGAAGAGGTACCTCCATGTTGACGTTGCACCACTCTAATCTTCACCGGTGTACCAACGCTCCCATTCTGCATCCTCCTCCCTTGGAATCCCAATTTGATCTCCCTGAAGGTACTGAAACCACCATCATTATTACCCCCCTGTGACAGTGTCTCAATGAAGTCTAAGTCTGCAAAATCATGTTCGGCCTCGAGCCTGTCCTTTCAGATGGAGTAAATATCATCCTCCTCTCTAATGATGTCCCACAAATAAAGAAAACCACTCATTTTCATAGCTATGTTTATCATCATCATCTGAATCAATCTATCACTTAGATGAATTCTCGGATATCACCACCAAATTGGAATTCCACTACTCCCAATACCTGATATATGTTGTTGTTCCATATTGGTAACCATTGCAGTCAAAATGAGACAAGTCCTTGGTACCCAACATCTGATGGGAGCCATGTACTAGGAATCAACTATGTAATCGTAACTTTGTTTGGCTCCTGCCAAATTGTACCAAAAAATTTGCTACCTCGATCACTTTCAATGTACTCAATTAATTTGTGGAGTCTAAATACCTCCCTGGAAAGTAGCCATGTCACCTGCGGTGCCTCATACTCATATGAGTAACCCAAAAATCCCTGCCAAATATGAACCACACCCAACCCTCATGCTCCTCTTCCTAAGTGTGGGCTCAGGAACTACATGTGTGTGACCTTCATAGTGGATAATTCCCTCCACCACTCTGTCAGCTAAAATATCTTAGAACTGATCCAATATAATATGGATATCCTCATGTGCTCCAATCACATAGACCAAACAAAATAATTCTTACATGGCTATAACCCTACCTTCCTCACTCATCTAACTCAAGTGAACCCTCTACGTCCTACAAAATATACTATCGGCATCATAAAATAGCACTAGATTCCACTACCATTGCCTGCAAGACTAGAAAGTGCCAGGTGTGTTGGTAAACCCCAATGGTATGACCAAGGACTCTAGGTAACATCTAAGAGTGATCATGTGAGTATCATGTTCTCTATCCCTATTATGATGATACCCCAATCGAAGATCAATCTCTGAGGAATATCCCTCTCCATGGAGCTCGTCCATCCACTCATCGATTCTGGGTGACCCAAACTCAATGATATGCATGAAATCCCTGTTTGGAGGTCTCCCTGGGGGAAACATCCCAAAACCCTATTGTATACCATCATACATCGATGTCTATTTTTTTATACCATGACACACCATTGTATCATCATGTACCACCATGTGTGCCATTGTATCAATCACTTTACTAATATCAACTGGTTCGGGATCCCAAAGCGTTGTATCCACATTTGTCCTATACTCAATCCCCCAATCAATTGGTGCATAGACTTCCTTGTTGGCTAGTCCATAAGGAATTCACTCCACTACTTCCTTTGTAGCTAAGCCTTGATCTAAAAGAAACCACTCATGATCCCTGCAATGAAAAATAGGCGAATGGGGAAAATGATCTATGTTAAACCTCTCCTCATACGCAGGCAACCTTGAATGGTCCCTGTGCGAAATCATCATAAGAATATCCTCCCTCAAATCATGAGTGCTACTCATGTCCTCATGTATCACTGCTACTAAAGATGACGGAGTCTATGTTGTTGTCATTGATGAGGAACATGTCAAACTAAGCTAGTGACAAATCTCCTCAATCTCCCTTTCCTTATCTTCAGCAAACTTAAGAGCAAGGTCCCTATCCATGAACAACTGCAAATGATCAGACTTCATTTGCTCTAGCGCCTCTTTGATGATGTGCAATTAGGTACCAATGACCCCATCTGAAATTCCATTTTTCCTCTCCTCCATCTGGGTCATCCACATAAGGTCTTCAACAAATTTATGAGCACCATTTGTCCTTTTCAACACCTGCACAACTTGCTCCTCTATGACTAATAATCGTTCCTCCAATTCACGCACACATCAGTTCTATGCACACATCCTCTACAAGGATAGATGCATGCTCCTCCACCTTTTCTTCATCCTCATCCTTCTTTACCTCCAACAAGTCCCTATGTCCTTCACGCTTGTCTTCCTTCACTTTCTTCCATGTGATTTTCAAAGAAGCCTTGGTTCGAGCTCTAGGCCAATTCCCACTCTTGATGTCGCAATAATCCTCTACTAACATGGCAGCCTGGTTTTTGTCTCTAAAATTATGATAGGTGTCACAATAAGCCATGCGCTCTACATATACCTCCCACAACACTTGATACTTTAAGAATGGTGCTAATTTATTCTAGTATTCTACTATGGATTCCTTATTTGTCTTCATCTTTTCTTGCAAACGCTCTTAGGTTGGAAAGATGACCAGCTCTGATACCACTATAATGTCCCCAAGGGAAAAATGTTAGGAAAATAATGGTGTGTTGTTGATTATGTATTTATGGTTGTGCACTTTCATCAAATACTTGCATTACATGTGTTGTTAGACTGATTGAGCAATTTTCACAAATATTTTGCTAGTATACCCATAATGAATATTTTATCAAACATGTTGCACACAACTGAATACACCAAAAATGGAAGAAATGATCAAGGCATTTTATTATGGATGGAAGCTTCGGAAACTACAACAATACAAATCTCTATTGGTTGTAACAACAGTTGCACCAAACATTAACCTCACAGATCTCTATTGGTTGCAATGGTAGTTGAACAATCACACAAAAAGCAAAAAAAAACCTAGAATGTCACCATGATCCTCCTAAATCCATTGCAATTTATCCACTCATGTAACCCTCACCATCCAACTCCAATATGTCGTTGCAAACCCCCGATGATAGAGGTCCTCGCGGGACACATCCAGTCATCTAGTGGGACCTCGCGGAACGAGGCTTCATAATACATAGGGGCCTCGCAAGACACCCTATACTCAACCCATGAGGTTGTCATATACCACGATTTAATCATAAACCATCTTCATACCTGCAAAGTCTGAGTACAACCTCCTCCGAAAGATTATCCACCTCCTGTGCAAGTCAATCTACCTCCAACCAAGCAACTCAACTAAATGTCTAATGGAAACCATGAATGGATTCCTCTATTGTCTATGCTCCAATGGAAATCCTACATAGATTCCCCTCTTGTCTATGCTCCAATGGAAATCCTGGATGGATTCCCCTCTTGTCTAGCTAGGGTGGACATTACACCACCGAAACCAAACCAATAGTGGAAGGGTTTTGCTAAACCCTAACGAAACAATCGCTCCACGAGCACTTCCAAAATGAGAGATCAAATTATATTTCCAAAGTGAGGATCTACCCATCCTTTTATCATTTTTCCATGCCTTCTAAATCTTTCCCCTTTTTGACTGAATCAAATATAACTTCTAGAACTTCCCTTTTTTTAATAAATCAAATATAACCCTTATTTTCCCTCCACTTTTCACTTTAAAATTAAAAGTCACTTTAAAAACATAACATCTCCTAACTAAGTTGCATTAAATAACCCCTTTTGAATCCTTTTTTCTTCACTGACAAACCACGAAAGTCATTTCCACTACCAAACAGAAGAACCCAAAAATAGAGACATGACATTGTTACATTATTGTATACCATTATATATAAAGTTAATCTCTAATTGAGTGAAAGATTTTACTCTATATTCTCTTTTCAATTTATATAAACTCGAACATGGTTGAATTGTGTCTATCTTCATTATTTTATACATTTGAAATTTTTGTTGTAGTACATTTGAGATTTAAACTTTTCTTGACTTGGAAAGAGAGTCTTTTACTTTCACATTCCATCTAATGTTACACGAATAATTTGGGACTCGTGACAAAATGAAACTTATCCAAGGAAATAAACATTTTAATTTTCAAGTAAATTAATAAAATAAAAAGCACAATCTCTCGTCTAACAAAGGTGAAATTATTTTGACGATGGTGGTCTAGATGCAATTGTATTCGACCACTCACTCAACATCAAGCTTGAGGAACAGAGAGATGAGAGTTCACAAATTCCGTTAGACTTTGATGCCTTTTATGCTACAATGGAGAAATTGAAGGTGAAGAGGGCGGGGATTGAATTGAAACTTTTTCTTTGAAACAATCCATCTAAGAATCTCATCTCAATTTAACAATCCAACTAATTTGTAGATGGACAAAGGTCCATCAAAACTGAGGACAAACTATGTTTAAAACAAAATTTAGGTGGATGGTTGAGATGACAATGGGCAATGGCAATCTTTTGTAAAATTTAGAAATTATGACTTGGATATTGGTGGCCTCCCACCTATTCCAACTAGTTTATTTTGGAAGTTTTCATGACAGTACATCTTTGTGTAATTCCAGGGCCGTTTTGTGGCTCTAAATAGTGTTTTCTTGACTTGCCACAGTCAAATTGTAGAAAGAGACAAAATGTGTTCATTCAATGTGTAGTTTTCAAAAATACCTTTCCAACGGGCTATCACATGCCTAAAATGGAGATCGTATGCAAAAGTTACGACCCTAAGAAGTTAATGTACTAACTTGCCCCAACGGGGCCCACATGACTTTTGGCGCTTCATCTCCTAGGATTAGGTTTTTGGATGTTTAGGGTTTTGGCATTCATGTTTATCATAAAAGGGCCTTCAGAGCCTCATTGTAGTCATCTTATTACGAACGAGCATAGTTGTCACATCTCTTCTCAGAGTTAAAGCTGCCACCATTCTAGAGTGTCTTGCACTCTGTATTTTTACAGTCTCTGTACATTTCTTTCATTAATAGAAATCATGTATTGTTTTATCTCTCTATTTTTGGAAATTTTTATGAGTATTTCATTGTAATATCTATGCTTTCATTTTGTTCCAAAAATAATCTGGATCAACATGGAAGTATAGGCGATTTCATTTTGTGAAGTCAAGCTTGAAGTAATGATTTTATGGCTCTTCTGTATGGGACATATTGCACTCATTTACATCATGAAGTTTGTCAGCTACAAAATGGATTTAAGGATCTTTTAGTTCAGCAGGTTGCCTCAATTCATCATGGTCTCTAGCACTCCAAGTATTGGCTCTTCAGTGAGATGTTTCTGATTATTTGCCTAATTGAGTTTATTTGTTCTCCTTGTCTGTGTTCTCACTCAAATTTACTTCCTCCTACTTTGGGCTTGTCCCGGATACATATCTTGTTAGTATGGTTGGATGGCTTCGTCCCTTTGGTGTTGTCCCATACTCGTTTGATTGTTGCGGTCATTTAGGTGGTATCAATCCCCCTACACTTATCTATGTTTTAATTGACGATCATCATTGCAAGTCTAGCCACACTCTCAACCAAATTCCTCGCTTTCAAACCCCATCTCTCCTACTTTGGCTCTATGTTTCATTTACACTTAGTATGTGCCATGTCCCCCATCACCAAAAGCAGTCCCTAGGAGCATATTTGGATTGTTACCTCCTCTAACATTTCTTGTTGTTCCACCATGAAACCAACCACTTTCACCCCAAGAGAGGTCTATAGGAGCATCTTTGGATTGTTACCTCCTCTAACATTTCTTGTTGTGCCACCATGAAACCAACCACTTTCACCCCAGGAGAGGTCTCTAGAAGCATATTTGGATTGTTACCTCCTCTAAACTTTATTGTTATGCCGCCATGAAACCAACCACTTTCACCTCAGAAGATTCTAGCAGTTGCAAAATCTCCAGCAAGCGCTTTCATGCTCCCCTTGGGTCTAAACCCAAAAGCAACCCACCTGCACCACCTGCACCTAGAAAGATGTAATACAAGTGGTAACTGCCTATGAGATCTAATTCTTTGAGGATATTAAAGGATAAATGAATGATATGGAGAAGAAAATTTAGTAGAAACAACAACAATTTTCCAAGGAACAAATAGCAGTTGAATTCAAGGAATGGGTGTATGACCCTGGTTTCTCTCAAACCAGGGACACCAAAATTACAAGGCTCACATAAGAAACCAGGGACACCAAAATTACAAGGCTCACATAACTTTAATAGCTCAACAAATTTTTTATTTCCCAATTTATAGAGGAGCATGGTGACCCTCACTCTACTCTGTGGAATAGGCTACATTTCCCGGAGAAAAAAGTTTGACATTTTCTATAGAAAGGTTTGCAAATTGGAATTCGTAGAGGCTCCACCAGGGCATCATTTAGAGGCTCCTGCTCAGTATGTTGATCCTAACCATCTGCATGGAGCTTCTCCATCTGATCTTATTTTGGTGGACAGAGAACCTATGCAGTAGGCCACATAATAGGCAGGGCCAAAGCCTCATGATGACTCATAGGCCTAGTTTTATTATCTAGTTTACATTCTCTACTAAGAAAGGATACTAGTCCCTTTCTTATCCTCTCATACTTTGTGGTTAATAGTGTATGATAGGATTAAAAAACAATTATGTTAGTATTTCCAATTTTTTCAGTTGAATTATGTCATCTTGAATGATAGAACATATGCTTTTATTTGCTACCATGCCTAAGGTTTGGTTTCCTAATGACAGGGCATAAATGTCGCTAATTATACACTTTTTATATCATATTAATTTTACACTTTTTATATCATATTAATATTAAAAGACCAAATAACTTACTATATATGTGCATCATTTATTCTTTAAAAAAAATTAACAAAGTTATAAAAGTATTTGAACTTTTTTTAATTATTTAATTTTTTTTAATATATAAAATTATAACAAAATTTATTATCTTTTATTTACTAAATTCGATATGACAATTTATTGTATAATTTATTATATAATGTTAAAGAAAAATTTTATTAACACTAAATTCAAAGCAAAACATGATATATGTGACCTAGTATATACGAACAAATAGAATAAGAACTAAGTGAACTAGCATTTAAGGAGAAATGGAAGTGAATTTACTTTATTTTTATTTTTTGGTAAGAAAAGTTTTTACAAATGATAATCGCATTCATATTCATGTGATGAAAAAAGTCGTTGTAAATAGAAGTTACTCTTCACTCATTAAGGTAGAAGCACATTGTTTTTTCTTAAAACTAAAAATAAATGTTTCTTCAATTCAACTGTCTAATAAAACAATAACATACGATCAACCAACCCAAAGATTTTCCATATTTGTAGTTTTTCAGTAACATAATAATTGGGACTGACTTCCACATTTCCTTTCACTTGGTTCAATTTATGCTAGTCACTTTGTCATGGAGAGTTTATTAGGTAAGTTAATTTCAATTTTAATATAGTAGAAGTATTTAAGCAAGGTATGCGAGATAAGATATAGAAAATTGAGTTGGATCTGGAACCAAATGAAGGGGTATAATTATAACTGCATAAATAGATCAAAATAATATTTAAAAATTTATTGTCTTATTGAATCAAAATTAAGACAAGAATATAATATATATTTATCTAAACATAAATATATAATATTGCTATTGTTCATGTTAAAATTAATGAGGTGATATTAGATAGTTTTGACAGTTTCTTACTTAAAAGTTTAGGAGAGCGTGTGTTTTAATTTGATCATACTTTGGAGTGTTATGGATAGGATGAATATGCCAGATCTTGTATTCATCAATTTATTTTAGAAAGGTTTTGAAGACTTCAATTCACATTTGTGGCATTGTCAATAGTTACTAACACCTAGATCTGTCCAGTTCTAATTCAATTTTTAAAGGCATGGAGTAGCCAATGTCACTTATCTTTTTCTTTTAGGTTATACATAAGTAATACATTATTACAAGTTTCAAGTTTTCATAATTATTTTAATTTTTTGCTTTGGACTAAATATAACCATTACATTAAAACCTTTCTAAGAGATAGGTAGAGAAGCGACTCACTATTTATATAGCTTTATTTCTAAATGGAAACCCTTTTTGAGATACATAACCACAAGGAAACAACATATGGTACTCTTGGTGCACATTATGACAAGGAAAATTACTAATTTATGCACTAAATGTGTTTAAGGTGTAAAAAATAGTTATATATATGTTACATTTAAAAAATATAAGATGAATAATTTTTAACAAACATATATATATATATATATATATATATATATATACCAGGGAATATTATATTAAAAGGGCAATAGAAAAGCTAACAATAAGCATACAAAAGATATTGTTATAAAGCTTCAAGAAAAATGACCACTCTTACAAGCCACATAAGAGATTTTGTAAATATCTATAATTATTACATATCAGTTGTTCATGCAGGTATATTGCTTGATAACACCCAGTATTCTAATAGCTTAAAAAAAATAAACATTATCAGAAGGCAAGTTGAGTAGTGCCCTCCTCCTAGCCAACATTGGAGGGGAGGGAAGATTGTTGATCAACATTCATGTCCTCTTTGATCTAATGAATTGTCTCCTCCTCTTTGAAGTCAACCTAAGAACATAACTACTGACTTGATGAGAATTGTGCTTTCAAAAGGAGAATTCTAACATTCAAAACCAATTTTTTTGCGTCAAAAACACCAAAATCAACCCCCAAATCAAAAGTGGACTACTGGTAGCACCTTTTTTTCATAGTTAAACTTACAACATTTTTTAACCATGACCTTAAAACCCCATATTGTTGCTAATAAAAAACCTTAAAATCGACCTCTAAATCAAAAAGTGATGCTACCAGTAGCATACATTTTTTAAAAATTAAAATTACAACTTATTTGAAACCATGGCCTTAACAACTGGTACCATTACAATCAAAACCTTAAAATCAACATTGAAATTGAAAATATGTATTACTAATAAATAAAAACCGGGCTTATAATAGCAACATTTTTTAGACCATGGCCTTAACAACTTGTACCATTGCATTAAAATAGTAGCACCCCTTTCTTTGGAGGGCCTAAAATCTACATTTTTGAATCCATGGTATGAAAAACTAGTACTGCTATGGACAAAGTCATAAAGTCAACCCTAAAATATCCACTCCTTTAGGGTTAGTTTATCACTCCAAGCACCATATAATACATAGTGGTATGACAATATCACCCTATAATTTAAAAATTGAACATTACTTTAAAATATTTTAATAAATATACTCTATGCAAATTGTGTTGAATTAAACACAAATTATTTCATAAAAATAATGTCGTGTTGTCCATATTCAAATAAGATATGCAAAGACATTTTGTTATCATTATTCATAATCAAATCATATAAGCCAACAAACATAGAAATAATTCATACTTCATGAAATATCATATGTAAGTTCAAAACTCCTTTAGAGTTACCATACAAACAACATATCAATAAATAAAAAAATGTTCCATACAATTATTGAAACTAATTCATTGATTCTAACACACCATCATAATTTACATCATCTTCAAATGAATGATTGGATGTAGATGTAGATTACCCATATTATTCATTGTTATCAATGAGTGCACCATCTAAGTTTTGCATTTATGCACAACATTTCAAATGTTAGAAGCCTTCTATATCCATGACTAGGTTCACCAAACTCCCATCATGCAACTATTTCTTGTATTAACAACATCTTGATAATATTTATAGTCCTAGAGAGAAGAGTTCCTCTTTTGTTCAAATGGAATTCATAAACAAGTATGTCAACATCCTCTACTTTTAAGATGCTAGTGCAGCGCCAAAGTATAATTTGACCCTTTATTTGTATCTTTAAATTGATCTATTTCTCAACTACCATTAAATGGCTGTGTATCTGTTGGATACCAATGTACTTCAACTACTATAACTTCTTCATTTTCTTTATTGACCAAAATTTTGCGATCAAGAATGGATAACCATGTGGATCTTTAGTCTCTAAAACTAAAATTATGCAACCCTCTTTAATAGCTAGTATTGATCCCCTATAAAGTTATTCCATGGCTTCACAATGTGCACATGATCTTTTAGGCCCAATATAAATTTCTCTTTCCTCTAGTTGTGAAGACTCAGTAACACCAACACTCATGTTCTTCAACAACAAATTTATTTCCTCTTATTCATTTGGCATACTTTGTGGAAAACTAAATGGAGTCTTCAAAAATATATCTCCATTTGTTTAACTTGAAATTAAGTCAATTTGGTAATTTAAAAAAGATTCCCACCAAATAGAATCAAAACATCAAAGTAATCATGTGTATCTTTAATATACATATTTATTTCTTCCAACTATTTAGAATAATTTACATCTCTATTGTGCCTTCGTGCATTGTGGATTTCAATAATTGATTGCAATAACAACAACTTCGATGCATATATTTAACGATCTAGGATGAATTTCAGAAATAATAAACTTGATCAAGATCCCCATTCGGCACTAGTTGAGTACTTATTGCCCCATATAAGTGTATTTCCATTTTTTTGATACATAATTGATGTTAAAATATAATATAATTTAGATGTTCAATGCACTTTTCTTGACCATGTTATCCCTCAATAAATCTTTTCATATCAATAGTTTCTTCCAATATGTGAAAAACAAGCTGATCAAAATCTGGACCAGGGGTAAAATTTTAGCTCAAAAATCAACATTCTTGGAATTCCCTCAAAACGAACGTGAGCGTAGGCCTCGTCATTGCGAATCCAATGCAACTCGTTTCGTCTCAAACGGACATCGGGAGCGAGAGATATCGTGATCTGTCTGAATCGTCAAACAGGTAAAAATAATGGATGTTGACTGTGCAGTCCGTACAGTCCGTATGGATGCTGGCGTGGCATGACCGTACGCTGACGTGGTGGCCATACGATGACATGGAAAAGGTGACGTGGAAGTTTTGGATTGGCTGACATCTAGGCGAATCGTGTTGTGACACGTGGCATCATTTTCGACAAATGGTGTGGTGCCTCGTGGCCCAGTCATGGGTTGCCACGTGGCACCATGGTATAGGTTGGTTGGTTAAAATTTTATGAAGTCTGTGGGATTCGAACCCCGGACCTCCACCTACATCCAAAGTTTGGGCAAGTCCGATTAACCAACGCGTCGTGCCATTGGGTCTTAACAATACATGTTTTAAATATTATTTAAATTAAAACAATGTTAAAGTTTGGGCGGCAAAAATCTATGGAGTCCGAGGGAATGGAACCCGGGACCTCCCACAATAGTCAACGATTTGGCATAGGCCGCCCAACCGGCGCACCATGCAAGTGTTTCTTAACACTAAACCTTTTCCATTATATTTAACTTTATGCTATGGTACGTTTGGCGGGGGTTCAGGCTGGGGTTAGCCCCAGCCATCGGTTTCTATGTGTGCCCTTGTGACCACATCACGGCACGTGGATTCTTTTAGAATGGTTAACATTTGCGCCCGCCATTTGTCAAGCCCAGATTTAACATTGGAACGGGTAGCCCTTTTTATGCACGGGATGAGGTCACATGGATCCATGTGCCCAACGGCTTGGCGGTTGGGCGTTTTAGTTCCTTAACCATCCTATGGTTTGCACCGTTGGTGCGGTTGCGTGCAGTGTTGGGTTTTCACACCATTTATTTCATGTGTGCCAGGTTCATTCAACAAGGGTGCATTTTGGTGAACCAGAGACAGCAAGCTTGAAGGAGGAAAATGGCAGGAGGCCTATATTCTTCATCTTTTGGCCGATTGAGGTGCCGTAAAAGCCCAACTAGGGGTTTTTGGACGTCATGAATCCATTGGCACTGTTATCAAGGCCATTTGAAGACTTCTTTTGCAGGTTTTTCACCATTGAAGTTTCAGGAAGCTCTAGGGAGCTTGAAGCCCTCATTGATTGAGGACATGGTTTGGTGAGCCTATGTTTGTTTTCTGTGATTGAATAATCATGTTTGGCTAATTGTTATGCTCTGAACACATTGGGACAGGTTTCAGAGGTTGTTGAGGAATTTTACAGGTGTATTTGCCAAAGATAAGCTTGAGGAAGCTTATGGCCACATGTAGAAGAGGTCATGCCCAGATGAGCCATGATCCGTTTTCAGAGTTCTATTAGTCATTTTTGGGGTTTTTATGTGTTCTGATCCCAATGGTACAGTCTGTTTTTCCATTGGAGTTGAGCAGTAGCTTGTAAAAGAACTTTTGACAAATTAATCCCAGAGAGCCAAGTCCATTGATGGAGGCTCAAGGAGATGTAGCCCAGAGAGGGGTGAACTCCTTTATCATGTTGTTCTTGTTGTGAGTTTGATGGTTTATTTGCTCCAAGTTATGTTGTTGTGTATTTATTGAAAGTACATATATAACCATTTAAAAGAACATATCCTCACACATAAGCATTTACAAGAAGATACATGAACTTAACACATAAGTTTATCTTGCATATTTTAACACAAGAAGCAAGGTCCTATAAAGTTTATTTTATTGAAATAGAGGGTGCTTGCATAGCATAACAAGTCAGCCTTCTATTTTCAGATCAAGTGGTATCAGAGCATAGTTTGTTTTTCTCATGTGTTTGCCATTGATAGCTTGAGATTTAGTTGTTGGTATTGTGCAAGTTTTGTGTTGAAGTTTGATATCTTGCAAAGATGGAGGAAGCTTCAAACATTGATAGTTCTCATACATTTTCATTATCCAAATTCTTTGACAAAGAAGAGATTCTAACTATGAGAGATTTGATGAAAGAGATGTGTGAAGACGGAAATGTGAGCATTTCCCTTGAAGAGCAGTTGAAAGCCATGAAGGAGGAGAAAGACTAGCTTCTTGCAAGGTTGCATGAGATGGAGATTCAACTCCATGAGGCAAAGGAAACCCTTACCAAGTACATGCATGAACATAAGGTATGCAATGTTAGTTTATCTTCTAATTCATCTCAAGATGAATGTTTTAGTGGTTTTGAAAGTCACACAAGAGGAATAGGGTCCAAATTATTGTTAAAAATGGGCTATGAAGGTAAAGGGTTAGGCAAGCATGCACAAGGCATTGTTGAGCATATTGTTGTTGAAGAAAGACCAAAGTATTGTGGTCTTGGATATGAACGAAGAGATGGAGCATATTCCAAAGTCGAGGAGACAAGGGAAAAAGTTCCAAGCACAAATTTTGTTCTAAGTTCACCTCCTCAAGAAGGCTTTAAAGGTGAAAGTTCAAGAACTTTTGTTGAAAATTCAATCCCTCCAGCATACAAGGCTTGTGTTCAAGATGAATGCGAATGTGTGAAACAAGAGAGTTGTGACAGTGATGAGGACAAGAACATTGTTGATGATCTTCAAAGGAGAGCTTGTAACTCTTCAGATTCACCTCCTCAAAGAGGCGATAAAGGTGAATGTTCAAGGTATAATTCTGCTTATCATTCAGTTGCTTTTGATTATGTTAAGCATGATAAATTTATATGTAAAAATGGAAGAAAGGATCCATGTACATATTGTGGTTTATATAACCATCATGATTCAAAATATTGGAAAAGATTAACCGCTTTCAGGAAACTTTCTAAGCAAAGACAACGTGAAAAGAAGATGCAAAAGATTTGCACTCATTGTCAGAAGCGGGGTCATCTCATCGACCAATGTTGGGCGTTGCATCCAACCACTCATCCACGGCATAAGAAGTAGTTGGATAAAGAGTTTGGCGAGAATGGAAGAGGAGATTCCATCATTGATGTGTGTCAAGATGATTCACAAGAGGACGATTTCCAACAGAAAAAGTCACCGTTGAGTTGGCTCGGTAAGAAATGGTTGGATTTCTTGAGCAAGTAAAGATTGCATTTTCTGTTGTAAATGCACTTTTCAGAGTTATGTGTGCATTTATGGGAAGCATGACAAGTTGCAGCAGTTTATCACAACTTGCATGATGCAAGTTGCATGTGAATGCAATTCATTTTGAAGGCATTTTTGTTGTTGCATAACGTCGCCAGGAGGATGTAAAAGATGGATATGATGTTCACTTGTTGCAGCCATTTATCTTTTTCATTTCATCTCTTATGTACCCACATGTCTTGGGTTTATGTACTTATGTTTGTACTAAAAGGAGAGTTGAAGAGTCATGCACATGCATTTGTTTTTATGTATGTGTAAGCAGTGAACCTGGTGATGGTTCATCATGAGTGATTCATGATTGTAACATGATTGTGTATCATGTTTGTCGACTTGTCATTTTGGAAGGTCGAGATGTTTCAAATGAGTCCCGATT
>ML776694.1:415446-458164 GCA_009831015.1 Picea engelmannii
AGGAAACCCTTACCAAGTACATGCATGAACATAAGGTATGCAGTGTTAGTTTATCTTCTAATTCCTCTCAAGATGAATGTTTTGGTGGTTTTGAAAGTCACACAAGAGGAATAGGGTCCAAGTTATTGTTAAAAATGGGCTATTAAGGTAAAGGGTTAGGCAAGCATGCACAAGGCATTATTGAGCCTATTGTTGTTGAAGAAAGACCCAAGTATTGTGGTCTTGGATATGAACGAAGAGATGGAGCATATTCCAAAGTCGAGGAGACAAGGGAAAAAGTTCCAAGCACAAATTTTGTTCTAAGCTCACCTCCTCAAGAAGGCTTTAAAGGTGAAAGTTCAAGAACTTTTGTTGAAAGTTCAATCCCTCCAGCATATAAGGCTTGTGTTCAAGATGAATGCGAATGTGTGAAACAAGAGAGTTGTGACAGTGATGAGGACAAGAACACTATTAATGATCTTCAAAGGAGAGCTTGTAACTCTTCAGATTCACCTCCTCAAAGAGGCGATAAAGGTGAATGTTCAAGGTATAATTCTGCTTATCATTCAGTTGCTTTTGATTATGTTAAGCATGATAAATTTATATGTAAAAATGGAAGAAAGGATCCATGTACATATTATGGTTTATATAACCATCATGTTTCAAAATGTTGGAAAAGATTAACCGCTTTCAGGAAACTTTCTAAGCAAAGACAACGTGAAAAGAGGATGCAAAAGATTTGCACTCATTGTCAGAAGTGGGGTCATCTCATCGACCAATGTTGGGCGTTGCATCCAACCACTCATCCACGACATAAGAAGCAGTTGGATAAAGAGTTTGGCGAGAATGGAAGAGGAGATTCCATCATTGATGTGTGTCAACATGATTCACAAGAGGACGATTTCCAGCAGAAAAAGTCACCGTTGAGTTGGCTTGGTAAGAAATGGTTGGATTTCTTGATCAAGTAAAGCTTACATTTTCTGTTGTAAATGCACTTTTCAGAGTTATGTGTGCATTTATGGGAAGCATGATAAGTTGCAGTAGTTTATCACAACTTGCATGATGCAAGTTGCATGTGAATGCAATTCATTTTGAAGGCATTTTTGTTGTTGCATAATGTCGCCAGAAGGATTTAAAAGATGGATATGATGTTCACTTGTTGCAGCCATTTATCTTTTTCATTTCATCTCTTATGTACCAACATGTCTTGGGTTTATGTACTTATGTTTGTACTGAAAGGAGAGTTGAAGAGTCATGCACATGCATTTGTTTTTATGTATGTGTAAGCAGTTAACCTGGTGATGGTTCATCATGAGTGATTCATGATTGTAACATGATTGTGTATCATGTTTGTTGACTTGTCATTTTGGAAGGTCAAGATGTTTCAAATGAGTCCCGATTGGTGTTGATGATTGTCTGACGACTATGTGTGTCGATCATGTTTTTCGACTTATGTTTAGTCGATGGTGTTTGTTGGCTTGAAAGTTGATTTTGAGTACACCATGATGCAAGAAAATGCTATGTGCTTTGATGAAGTGAGAGATGCGACAGTTGTTTGGAGAGAAAAAGACTTTGTTAGCATCATTTTTAGTCTTGTATAATTTGTTTTCAAGATTGATGGTTTTCTTGGCTTGTGACAAGATGTCGCAGGACAATTTTTGTAGCCATTGGAGAGTTGATTGTTTTAACGCCAAAGAGTTCACAAGAGGGACTTGATTCTCAGTGGGAAGGTTGGCAGTCTTCCAAGCACAGAGAGAACAGTGGGTCAGCAACAGCCAGAGAGCAATGGTTGAGGGACATAGCCAGTTGCAGTGCAAGGCATGTCGAAGTATCCAGGTGATTATCAAAAGACTTTTCAAGTAGAATCAGTTGATATAACTTGAAAGCAGACAGATAATCATAAGCTTTTGTGGGTCCAAAAGCCTTTTAGTGGGAAGGTGTGATCAAAATCTGAACCAGGGGTCAAATTTTAGCTCAAAAATCAACGTTCTTGGAATTTCCTCAAAACGAACGTGAGCGTAGGCCTCGTCGTTGTGAATCCAACGCAACTCGTTTCGTCTCAAACGGACATCGGGAGCGAGAGATATCGCAATCTGTCTGAATCGTCAAATAGGGAAAAATAATGGATGCCGACTGTGCAGTCTGTACAGTCTGTACTGATGCTGAGGTGGCATGACCGTACACTGACGTGGTGGCCATATGATGACTTGGCAAAGGTGATGTGGCAGTTTTGGATTGGCTGACATCTGGGCAAATCATGTTGTGACACGTGGCATCATTTTCGGTAAACAGTGTGGTGCCACGTGGCCCAGTCATGGGCTGCCACGTGGCACCATGGTATAGGTTGGTTGGTTAAAATTTTATGAATTCGGTGGGATTCGAACCCCATACCTCCACCTACATCCAAAGTTTGGGCAAGTCTGATTAACCAACGTGCCATGCCATTGGGTCTTAACAATACATGTTTTAAATATTATTTAAATTAAAACCATGTTAAAGTTTGGGCGGTAAAAACCTATGGAGTCCAAGGGAATGGAACCTGGGACCTCCCACAATAAGTAACGATTTGGCATAGGCCACCCAACCGGCGCGCCATGCAAGTTTTTCTTAACACTAAACCTTTTCCATTATATTTAACTTTATGCTATGGTACGTTTGGCGGGGGTCCGGGCTGGGGTTAGCCCCAGCCCCCGGTTTCTATGTGCGCCCTTGTGACCACATCACGGCACGCGGATTATTTTAGAATGGTTAACATTTTTGCCCACCATTTTTCAAGCCCAGATTTAACATTGGAACAGGTAGCCCTTTTTATGCACGGGATGAGGTCACATGGACCCATGTGCCCAACGACTTGGCGGTTGGGGGTTTTAGTTCCCTAACCGTCCTACGGTTTGCACCGTTGGCGCGGTTGCGTCCGGTGCTGGGTTTTCACGCCATTTATTGCGTGTGTGCCAAGTTCATTCAACAAGGGTGCATTTTGGCAAACCAGAGACAGCAAGCTTGAAAGAGGAAAATGGCAGGAGGCCTATCTTCTTCATCTTTTGGCCGATTGAAGTGTCGTAAAAGCCCAACTAGGAGTTTTTGGACGTCCTGAATCCATTGGCATTGTTATCAAGGCCATTTGAAGACTTCTTTTGCGGGTTTTTCACCATTGAAGTTTCAGGAAGCTCTAGGGAGCTTGAATCCCTCATTGATTGAGGACATGGTTTGGTGAGCCTATTTTTGTTTTTTGTGATTGAATAATCATGTTTGGATAATTGTTATGCTCTGAACACATTGGGACAGGTTTTAGAGTCTTTTGAGGACTTTTACAGGTGTATTTTCCAAAGAGAAGCTCAAGGAAGCTTATGGCCACATGTAGAAGAGGTCATGCCCGGATGAGCCATGATCCATTTTCAGAGTTCTATTAGTCATTTTCGGGGTTTTTATGTGTTCTGATCCCAATGGTACAGTCTTTTTTTCCATTGGAGTTGAGCAGAAGATTGTAAAAGAACTTTTGACAAATTAATCCCAGAGAACCAAGTCCATTGATGGAGGCTCGAGGAGATGTAGCCCGGAGAGGGGTGAACTCCTTTATCATGTTGTTCTTGTTGTGAGTTTGATGGTTTATTTTCTGCAAGTTATGTTGTTGTGTATTTATTGAAAGTACATATATAACCATTTAAAATAACATATCCTCAAACATAATCATTTACAAGAAGATACATGAACTTAACACATAAGTTTATCTTGCATATTTTAACACATGAAGCAAGGTCCTGTAAAGTTTATTTTATTGAAGTAGAGGGTGCTTGCATAGCATAACAAGTCATCCTTATATTTTCATATCACAAGCTCTGGAATGTATGTTTTCTTAATAGCTTCAGTTAATGATGGGAGACTCCTAGCATTCTTCATCTTCAATGTTACTGCAAAATGGTTGAACATTTGATCGATATGGTCATGTGTGTGGCCAACAAGAAGGAAACCATCTTTCACCTTTGTTGATCGAAAATTTGGTCACCTTGATTTTTTCTATTCGGAATAAATAAATAAAATGGTATTAGAAGGAGGAATTTGTGCATTCTAATCAGTTCATGGTGTCTCCCTTAGTCTCAGCTTCATCATGCATTTTTTGGAATCAAAATCTGAATTTGTATGCCCAATATATTCTTAATTTTTTCCAACCGCCTCGCAAGGATATTGCAAGAAGAACTTTGAATAATGAAAAATTTTCTAAGTGTTGTGCCCCTCTTCTTCCATGTGCAACACTTAGTCCTTTCTCACATACTCATGTAATTTCATTCCATACTAAGTCATGTTAACACTTTCCATCTCATCTCTATCTCCGTAGTTAACTTCCTCTCGTATCCCTTCGCTTCATACTCTCATCTCATACTTAGTCATTTTCTCATTACTCTCATATTCCCTTCTCTTCCCATACTGAACCATTTTTCCCTCTTCCACTCTACTCTCCATACTCCATATTCCATACTTAGCCATTTTTCTCTATTTTCATTCCTTACTCTCATTTCCTTAGTTAATCACTTCTACGTTCATATTCCCATTTTCTTTTATTTAATTTTCCATTTTCACTTCCATATTTCATTTTCCATTTTCTTTTTCTTTTTCCCTTTTCTGTTTTCTTCTTATTTTCCATTTTCTTTTCTATTTCCCTTTCTTATTTTCCTTTTTTCCTTTTTCTTTTCCACATTTCATGTAATTATTTTCATACTCTTTCCATATTTCATGGAACTCTTCCAACACTTAGTCAAATTTATGGATTACCGCAATCCATGGATTGATGGTCCAGGAGGATCCAGGAACCCTCATAGAGTTCTAGGAGGATCTGGAACGCTCACAAGGATCTAGAAAGGGTTAGAAAAGATCAAAATTTGACTATCTTAAATCGTCTCAAAAATGGCATCATTACGTAGAGTTTGTCACCATATTTCCAACAGCACAAACGGTTCATCAAACGGAGCTTGCATGCAAAAGTTATGGGCAGTCAAAGTTTGGTCAAACCAGACAAAGTAGGGGTGCCACGTGGCACCACCAGAGGGTGACATGTGGCATGATAACATGGAACAGGTGACATGGCAGCAACTGATTTTACAGTCATATGTCAGGTGGACCAACCGCAAGTTGACACATGGCATAGGTTAGCCAATGAGAGGTTGCCACGTCATTGGCCAATAATGGTTATATGTGTACAAAATTATGCAGTCTAGGGGAATAGACCCCATGAACTCCAAGATCCATGCATTAACAAAGCTCCCATAACTAATGCAACACCATATATGACTTAACCATATTATATGTGTTTGTATATTTATCTTTTTAATAAAGTTCATATGGGGGAGAAAGGGGTCGAGGACTAGCCCTAGCCTCTGGTCCTTACACTATACAACATGACCAACCCTATAGTCAGTGGGGAGTTAATAGGCAATGGGTTTAAACTATGTTATATTGTTATATATTAATTTTTTAACAAATATTATAATGAATATATATATAAACCTAACAACATACCCAGAAATTCGTACGGAGGTTTTGTAACAATATATTATATATAGTATATATATTAACAAAAATTCATGGGATATGGAGGTCGGTGGGAATGGAACCCCCGACCCACCACATAAAGGAAAAGATGTAACAACCACAACTAGCCAACTATCCACTAAGTTTGGATTAATTGTAACTATGCAACGAAATATAATTAAAACTTGCCACTAATTTTGGGAAGAAGGTTAGGGGCACGCCCTATTTAATGGCATGAGCCCCAGGGAATTGTACAACATTCCAAGTGCAGGCACACATCCCGACACAAAAAAAAATTGTTTTACACATCATTTATGCAGATATTTTAGTCTCGTAAAGCATGCCAAGAGTATGAAGGGTACAAGGCTACACCGTAAAGCATGTTGGGGGTCACTTTGACAGAATTTCAAGTATTTTGTATCATTTTTTCATGATGTTTTTCCAATAATTCAATGGTGCACTATGTTTATGCATTTGAGAAATTTGTAAAAAGGTCATTGTATTATTTTGCATGACAAGGGGAGTTTGGGGCACTGTAAGAAAAATATAGTTGATTTTATACTCATTTTTCTCAATTTTTCAAAAGGAATGCAAGGGTGATGTTCTTTTCTGCGTGAGAGAAGCATATTTGAAGGGAGTCTTCAACTCTTATATTGTAAATTCTTGTTATTGTACTTGAAGCATTTGAGCATTAATAAAATGATTTTTCATTTTCTTATGTAAGATGGATTATGCAAGTTATGATCATCGATTAAAGTGTTTGGTTAAGTAAGATAAATCACTTCCATGCTATAAGAACTTTCAATAAAATATTTTGGAATAAGAAAGTGGTGTTGAACTTAGTGATATTTTCAAATCAAGTGTTGTATAGGTTCTATCCATTTTCGTATCAAGTGGTATCTGAGTTGGTTTGACAGGTGAATGCTTGCAAGGGCTAAACACAAGCGTGGTGAAGCAAAACTAGAGAGTTATAATCTGGAAATTGGTTCAAGGAGATTCACTCAAGGAGAATAAATGGATTCACCAAGGAAAATAGGTCCTTATGAATCTGAAGATGATTTATTCAATTCCTTTAATCAGATGAAAACAATGGTGGAAGAGATTTACGGTGAGAAGGGATTACAAAAAGGAGAAATTTCTAGACAAGTTAAGAAAGAAGATGGTCTTCCTCCTTCTCCACCTCCTTCTTCGCCTCCTTCTTCACCTCCTTCCACACCTTCACCTCCTTCATCTCCTTCCACTGTTCTGCCCTCATCTCCTCGTAAGAAAATTGATTCAAAGAAGCCATTGTTGAAGTTGGATGCCAAGTTTAACTTGCCCATGTATAATGGCGAGTCTAATGCAGATAAGCTAGACAATTGGATTCGACAAATGGAAGTTTATTGTCGTTTTCAGCAGATTGATGAAGACGAGGTAAATATTCAATTGGCCTCTCTTCACCTTGAAGGTATAGTGTTTATTTGGTGGGAAGGTAAGCTTCGGGATGGTATCCAAAAGAGCGATAATATTCTCTCTTCTTGGTCAGAATTCAAAGTTGCATTAAGGAAACAATTTTATCCCTTGGAATATCGACAAAAAGAAATTATGGAATGGAAATATATTAGGCAAGGAAAAGAACAGAGTGTGCAGGATTTTACTGAGGAGTTTAGAAAGAAAGCATTGACTTCAAATATTTCATTACATTCTACAAAAACCCTTTTGAAATACATTGGTGCTTTGCATAGTTATATTTGTCATACTCTTCTTTTGTTAAATCCCACAAATTTTGACGAAGTATGTGTTCAAGTTGTGCATCTTGAGTCCAGGGGAAAGGATACTAAATATGGTTCTTCCAAAGAGTTTGCTCAACATAAGGGAAGTAAGAACAAAGGAAAAGAGAAATAGGTAGTTACAGTAAAGAAGGAAGAAGCAAATCTCACATGTACTCATTGCAAGAAAAGTAGACATGATGAAGATCATTGTTGGAAGTTGCATCCTGAATTAAGGCCTAAAACGTATGGAGGCAAAGGAAAGAAAAAGGTAGTTTTCACGGTCCAACAAGATTTGGGATCCGATTTAGATGACGAGGCAAAAATCACAGTTGTAGGTATTGAGAATAAGAATGTGTCTATGATGTCTGCAAAAGAAAGTGAAGGATATGATTTGGAATGTAATAATGAAATATTCAATTTATCTCCTCAACATGAATTGCTTCAAAATTCTCCAAAGATGCCACTTGAAGGTCCATTATATGCAGGTGACAAGGATTTTTTCAAGACGCACAAGAATGTTTTTAATTCATTGCCAGTAACATCTATATGTTCGTTACTATTATTGATATGTTTTGCATGGTTAGTAGTGGAAAATATGAATGCAAATAGAAGTGGAAGTCTGAGAATGATTTAATATGCTAACAACATTATTTTAGCATTCATTCTTGTTATTCAACTTATTGTAATGAGCCAAGTGGTCCAAGAAGGAAGGATGAATGATACTAGACAAGTGAGGTGGAAGCATTCTCACATGATTTCCGAATGATTCATATTTTTGGAGGCCTCTTTAGAAATAGGAGGAATCTGAAGATGCATGCTATAAGAATCTTCAAAATACTATGTCATGTTTGTATGGATGTATACCTTGAACATAATCAATCATGTATAGATGATAACAGTACAGGCAGAATCGCTTTCAAGGTAGAAGCGACAATGAACATAGTATTCATTCAGGGACTTCTAAATATACATCAAGCAGAACATAAAGTCCAAAGGGGCAAGGCATATATCAACAGTCGACTTGGTTCATTTGGTCGAGATAGACTATCTTCGACAAAGAAGATGGGAGTGGATGTTGAAATACAGATACAAGTATTGCAGAGATTTAGTGAACAAAACTTTTGTAGTTTGGAAATTTATGAGCCAAAACCGGAGCCATATATCATATTAGCTACAGTGTTAGAGGCCAAAATCAGAGCCATATTCCAAAGAAGTAGACATAAGTACATTGATCTAGTACCTGAGATCGAAGACCCAATATGAAGACTTACTTCTGAAAGATTCAGCAAGATGGAAGAGTGAAGAAGCTATCATCACTAAGTTGTTGAATATCTATACTTTTGGAGGTCCAAAAGTTCATTAGTGGGGAGGTTTTATCCAGGAGGATCCAGCAATTCTCTCAAAGGTCCAGCAGGATCTGGAACACTCACACGGGTCCAGAATAGGTAAGAAAACCTCAAAATTTTATTGTCTTAAATCGTCTTGAAAATGACATCATTGCATATAGCTCATATACATCTTTCCAACGGCGCATCAAATGGAGCTCGCATGCAAACATTATGGGCAGTCAAAGTTTGGTCAAACCAGGAAAAATAGGAGTGTCACGTGGCACCACCAGAGGGTGACACATGGCATGATGTCGTGGAACAAGTGATGTGTTAGTAGCTGAGTTGGTAGTCGTACGACAAGTGGACCAACCCCAAGTTGACACGTGGCACAGGTTAGCCAATGATAGGTTGCCACGTGGAAGCCCCTCATTGGCCAGTAATGGTTATATGTGTATAAAATTATGGAGTCCATGGGAATTGACCCCGTGACCTCCAAGCTCCATGCCTTAACAAAGCTCCCATAACCAATGCACCACCACATATGACTTAACCATATTATATGTGTTTATATATTCATTTTTGTAATAAAGTTCATATGGGGGAGAAAGGGGTCGGGGACTAGCCCCAGCCCTAGCCCTTGGGCCTTACACTATACCACACGACCAACCCTATAGTCAGCGGGGAGCTAACATGCAATGGGTTTAAAATATTTTATATGGTTATATATTAAATGTTTAACAAATATTATAATGGATATATATAGTATATAGTTTATATACTATATATATAACATAAAAACCATATAACAACATACCCATAAATTCGCGTGGACATTTTGTAACAATATATATACATTTTGTAACTATATATATATATATATATATATATATATATATATTAAAAAAAAATGTGGATATGGTGGTCGGTGGTAATGGAACCCCTGACCTGCCACATATAGAAAAATACTTGACAACCTCCGCTAAGTTTGGATTAGTTGTAACTATGCAATGAAATATAATTAAAGCTTGCCACTAATTTCAGGAAGAAGGTTAAGGGCGTGCCCTATTTAATGGTGTGAGCCCCCAGGCATTATACACACATTCCAAGTGCGGGCACACATCCCGAAAAAACATTTTTTTGTTTTACACATCATTTATGCAGAGATTTTAGTCTCGTAAAGCGTGTCAAGAGTACGAAGGGAATGAGGCTACACCGTAAAGCATGTCGGGGGTCACTTTGACGGAATTTCAAGTATTTTATATCATTTTTCCCTGATTTTTTGCCAAGAATTCAACGGTACACTCTATTTCTACATTTGAGTAATTTATAAAAAGGTCATTGTGTTATTTTGCATGCCAAGGGGAGTTTGGGGCACAGTAAGCAAAATATAGTCGATTTTATACTCAGTTTTCTTAGTTTTTCAATAGGAATGCAAGGGTGATGTTCTTTTCTACGTCAAAGCAGCATATTTGAAGGGTGTCTTCAACTCTTTTATTGTAACTTCATTTTATTGTACTTGAAGCATTTGAGAATTAATAAAGTGATTATGCATTTGCTTATGTAAGATGGATTATGCAAGTTATGATCATCAATTAAAGTGTTTTTTATTGTACTTGAAGAATTTGAGCATTAATAAAGTGATTATGCATTTGCTTATGTAAGATGGATTATGCAAGTTATGATCATAAATTAAAGTGTTTGGTTAAGTAAGATAAATCACTTCCATGCTATAAACATTGTCAATAAAAATATTTTGGAATAAGAAAGTGGTGTTGAACTTAGTGATATTTTCAAATCAATTGTTGTATAGGTTCTATCCATTTTTTTATCAGTTGGTGATACCTCTTGTGACTTACCTCATTTTCATGACCCTCACAATGTTCACTTGATTTATGTGAACCTCATTATGCACACATCCTCATTATGCACACATACTTAGAATTTTTACAACTCTTTCTACCAAGTCTTACCTTCATAACTCCGTGGGTTGGTGATTTGTATAACTCTCCCATATATTATACCCCTCTCCTCATGATCCCACTCTTCTCAACACTTAGAATTTTTTACCACTCTTCTTACTAAGTCTTATTGCACTCTGAGGTGATTCTTGAGAAGTCTTACCACACTCCACAGTGATTCTTAAGACTCTTACCACACTCTCTAACACCGACTGATTGTTCATAACCCCATGAACTCCTCATATTATTTTAATATTATTTCTCTTGTCCTATGTTTTTTGGGCACGTATCCAAGTGACACGTGGCACATGATTGGGCGGTGATTAGATGTGACATGTCAAACATTCACAGGATGACTAGGCAATGATTGGGCAGTGACTGGATGACTAAATTATTACCAAGATATGTTTTTTTCTAAGGCACGAAGAGATACACTAAGATCTCCATAATCTCCTTTGTTCCACATGAAAAGTATGGAATATTTTTCATTATAAACACTAAACTCTTCATCACCATAATGCATGTGGGAATAAAATAGGGTGGATTTAATCAAGGGCTAAGATTGATCCATGGATTAGGTGGAAGCTTATAGAGCAAAGATCTTCCATAGCTTATAACTCAAGATATAGATGTTTGTTTTGGGAAAACAATACCTCGTTGGAACCTTAATTCAATGAGGAAGACAATGGGATAAGTTTCAATGGTTGAATTTATCCATAATTATTTCAAAACGTAAAATACCAGTGAACTCGCTTTTCATGACCCGCTGGGAAATTTATTTGGAACCTTGACTTCCCGAGGCTATAACTTGAGATATAGAACTCCAAATCTCACTCAAGAGGACTCGTTGGAAATCTAGAATGATGAAGATTTGTCCTACAATGGTTTCCATGGTTGAGAAGTAAAATATAATGATCAGAAAATTAAAACACGGTCCACTTTTTTAAAAGAAGGTCAACTTGAAAACTTGGAAATAAAAGTTTATTAAATGACTTGTATTAAAGATGAAATGGTTCCCACTTGAAGGTATGAATTTCAATGATATAATGCCAGTAATGATATTTCAATAATTCATTAATTAAAGTGATTTTCTCCAAGAGAAAGCATGTGGAAACTTCTAGAAGGAGAAAACCCTAATAATTTCAAGAATTTTTTAGAGTAGAATTTAAAAAGGAAAGAGAAAGTACCATCAAAAGGTTGGCAGTCAGAAGTTTCTATAGTGGTGAAGAGTCTACAGGAAGCAAAGCTCTATATTTACAAGATTCTATGAATTGGTCTGCTTAAACTTTTCTCCTTACATTTCCTTATTCTATGTTTATTTCCAGCAAATCTTCCATGTATGCATGGAAAGCAGAAAGATTTGAGTCTAAGCAGTTCTTTCTCTAGAAATATTCAGTCATGTTGTAATATTTTAGTTCCAAAGGAGAAAATCTCATGCTTGTAAAAAGCAAATGTAGTTCATTTCAGTTCATGTAATTTTCATTAATACCTTGTTGAAGTTGTCTCAGTTATCTTGTTTCAGACATTATTGAACTTGTCATATTGGGATATTGTTATAAATTTCTCTTGTAAAGAACTATTTTGAGATGTAACTTTAATGATTTCTCAAACTCTGAGTTTATGAACATGAGATATTTGAAGTGCACCTATCATATTCTTTTCTTTTTTGAATGCAATACCCATTTAAAGTTCTTTGAAGACCTAACTATTTTTACTTCATCTTGAAAAAATCATAGTAAATTTCAAGTTCATTTGATTTTATAAGAAAGAAAGAATGTTTGTTGAAAGGAGACTCCAAAACCTTGTGGACACAAATTTCTTCTCGCAAACTTTATTTTTTATTTCTTTAAATGATATAATGTATATTTTCACATTTGTATAATTGTACATAAGGGTTTTACATTTGTATATACAAGTTTTCTTGGAATATATTTCGGGGTTTTCTCTTTAGCGTTCACCCTTTTGCATTCATTATAGAACCATACTAAGAATATTCCAACATATTATAGAGGAGTACCACCTATCTAAAAATGAAGGGGGGTATTTTATCCTCGTGAGGTTGTTATTGGGATTATGACCAATCTGAACATCAACATTTTCGGCAACCATAGTGGGGAAAACTTTATTTTCAAGATATTTGAGGCTTTGTTTCAGATCGGATTAAGGAACCAAAGTCTCCACGTCAAAGTTTTGAAAAGAAGATTCAAAAAGATTGTTATTTTTCCTAGATGCATGGGTGTTACAAAACTTTTATTGAGAGATATTTGAATGAACTCAAAGATATGTTCTTGGATCTATGGGCACAAGTTATATATCAGAATCTTTGAAGAGACAAGAACCATCAAATATTTAGAAGGATGAAATCCCTGACAATTCCATTTAAAGAAATCTTAAATGCCCTAGAAACTCCATTGGAAATATTCAAAAATCTCAAGAAAATCCTCATGGTGGCTCCACCAAAGAATTTATTTCATGTTGTGAATCTCCTTTACCACCAAACCCATCAATGGATTTTCAAGATATAGAAAATAGAGGTACCCAAAGAAGGAGGTGACCACATATAATCCCTCTAAATCTGCAAGAAGTAAATTTTAAAATGCTAGACATTTCTATTGAAAAATTTCCCACGTTCTTTGGGAATACTTCGAAGGATGCAAAGCACCATTTGTTTAAATTCAAAAACACATGTCATGTTTACAATCTCATTGAATATAATGTTGCATGTCAATTATTTGTACAAACTCTGCATGGGAATGCTCATGAATGGTTCTATTCATTGATGTTTGGGACCATTACTAGTTGGGATGTCTTGGAAACTTCATTTGTTCAAAAGTTCATCCCAAGAGTGCACTCATATGACTTCTCTAATGCTTTCAATTTTGTTTTCCACCCACCCTCTCCCATATGGACACAAGACAATGAAGTGAGTGATTTGGAAGAAAAATCTAATCAAAGAATGGAATTTTTTTTTCAATTCATACTGCTGAAAATGAAAATAAGGATTCCAATTTGCAAGTGCAAGATTTAAGTTTCCCACATAATCCATATGAAGATATTTAGGGAAACAAGTTTGAAAGTGAAATTTAATAGCCTCCACCAAATGCACAACAAGATTTCAACCAACATGCTCATGTGGAAAATGTTGCAAAAACTTTGCAATGGCTGCATTTTAATGATGAAAAGTCACAAGAACCATTGCAGCAAGAAGAATTGGTAGAAGAAATCAACTTTGAGAATGATGATGGGAAAGATTGACATTGTATGAAGGAAGAATGCTTTCAGTACATTTCGAATAAATCAAGAATCTTGGACATGGTTGGGAAAAGGGAGAAAGTTGAAAAAAAAATCAAATGGGAAACTTTTGATCAAACCAAAGATTGCACCACTCGTGAGAAATCGAGAGTTGATTTTATTGAATCATTGTTCCAAAGCATTGTTGGCCAGGCAATGCAATCAGACTTTTGTCACATCTGGCTCAAGTTTACTTAAGTACACTTTGGTCATGCTCTTGATTCTTTGATAGCAGCCTCTATATTTTCCCTAATTCTTGAGTTCATTACGCATATCACTTGGATGCTTGAATGACTCAATTGGAAATCTACTTACACTTGAAAAGTGTCCCTTCCCTCCAAGTAGGATAGGATATGTAGATATTCTTTGTACATAGTTTGTTTCTTCAGTCCATGTTTTGCATAATAAAGTAGTTACTAGATAGAGATATTGTTTGAAGATGAATCCATATCCCAATGGAGAAGGCAATTGGTCATATTTTGGTGTTCTCAGCAACCCACAGGGGGTCACTATCCCGCAGTTGGAGCCAATCATCGATCAAAAATTTGTTCACCTCGGTTTTTTTCTCTTCAGAATAAACAAATAAATAAATGATATCATAAATATGAATTTATGCATTCTCATCAATTCATGGTGTAGATCTCAGTCTCAGCATCTTCATGCATTTTTTGGAATCAAAATCTGAGTCTATATGCCCAAGATACTCAAATCTTTTTCAACCTCCTGATAAGGAGATTGCAAGAAGAACTTCGAACAATGAATTTTTTTCTAAGTGATGTGCCCCTCTTCTTCCATGTGAAACACTTATTCCTTTTTCACATACTCTCATTCCATACTAAGTCTTTTTAACACTTTCCATCTCCTCTCTATCTCCATACTTAAATTCATCTCTTATCCCTTCACTTCATACCTGCATATCATACTTAGCCATTTTCTCATTTTCTCATTACTCTCTATTATAGCCCTAAATTGCTCTACACATGCATACTTGGCCTTTGGCCCTCTTACTTGCATTTTTTTCCAAGCCATCACTAAGTTGGTCTTCTAAAAAATCCATTTTTTGAATATGTATGTGTCATCCACCAATACTACCCACATGCATACACTTGTTGCACCATTACAGCCCGCGTACATGCGCATGATGCACCACTACGGCCCGCATATACTTGCAAAAGTTGCAAGGAATTCGTTCAGATTACAGGCTATCGGGTAGTTTCCCAACTAATCCACCGCCTATAGCCCGTCACCTAACCGAATAACCATCATTTTCCCATATAAAATGAGGTGTTGGGGTCCACATATAGACATAAGAACAGTGAAACTCTACTCGTTTCACATCCCCTCCTTGCCCCAAGTAATTGCTGCCCTTTTGTGAGAATTGCCTCAAAATTCCCTAATTTGCCTTTCTTCCTCCATCAGAAACCCATTTTACTTCCCAAGAAGAAGGTTGAGAGGAGAGGCCATACGGGGGTGCACTTGGAGCTTGGTGAAGATGAGCTCAGCCAGGTTCGTGGAGTAGTAGTTGGCTTTGGTTGTAAGTGATCATTGTATTATCAATAAAAGAAGTATTTTTCTTGTCCCAAATCATGACGTGTTGAATGTTTTTAATGGTTTATGTTTTAATATTCTAACATCTAACCCTTATTTGTATATGAATTTCATGTTTGTAGCTTTATGTTTGTCTGTCTTTGAATGCAGACCAACCTTGGGAGGAGTTTTGTAGTCAGTGAAGCTTTCAAGCGCGAGAGGATCATCACCGGACGCGGAGTAGATGTACAGTTACCCGATCCTTCTCATTTTTATTTTCTTGTATAATTCTAGGGTATGTTTGGGGTAGTTAGAGAAGTAGTTGACTTTTAGACGATTGTGATCTGCCTACATTTTGAACCCTAGTGTAGTCTTAAGGGGGGGTTTTCCCGCTAGTAGAATTGGCGACCATACTGGGGAACCCTCTAGGGTTTTTAGGGGATTTTTTGGGTGTTTGATTGAATTTTGTACCTTTCGAGTTTTTGTTGACTCTGTTGAGTCTTTTAAGGGATTCTGGTCACTTGTTGGTGCCATACTAGTTCTCCCTGGCATATCAGTCTGTCTGATTTATTTCTTTTTTAAGGAAATACAAAGGTGTATGCGCCCTGTTGTGGGTCAGCACACGTACATACGCAGGTTTCTTAAGCATCAATAGCATACATGTTTCAAGAAACTATTTTTAAGAAGAGGAAGTCATTCTCTTCCCTGATTGATGTTTTACTTCTCATGGTTTCTTGACAGAGGTCAATGTCTCTGTTTTTACAATCATAGCTTGGGTTAGATGTTAGTTTGCTTGTATTTTTGACTATTTATTGTGTTTAGTTCTGAAAGGGTTTTAGGCGAGTCTTTGAGTTTGTTGATCAGCCTGTTTGGTGTCTTTAGTGACTCCCTGCGATCTGTAGTGGGCCAAAGGTAAGTTTCAGTCTTGTCTCGTATTTCTTTTCCCCCTTTCATTTTCTTTAAAGAAAAGAGAAAAAATACTTATTTCAAGTTTTTCTTGTTTAAAGCATTTCCAAAAAAGAAAAAGATTTTTTATTTTTAGTTTGGTAAAGTAGTTAGGGTTAGTTATTTTTCTCTAAAGGAAAAAGAGTTCATTTTTTAAGTTCTTTACTGATTTATTAGAACTTAAGTAGCTCGTAGTCAAGAGAAATTTTGTTTTAGGTCTTCTTTTTAAAGATATTGAAAAGAGTTAGTTATGAAAAAGTTGGTTACAAAGAGCTAGTTGTAAATCTTCATTTTTCACTAGAAGTAATTTTGATTTCATAGTTTCGTTTATTTCTCCTATTTTCGTCTCTCATTAAGCATCACTAGCTTCACTGCCATATCCTTTGAGTTAAAACAAGCCATTTAAAATGAATGCTAAATTTAAAATTAACTAGACTTTTATGTTTGTAGGGTTAATCAATTAGTTTAGGGTTAGAGCCTTGAATTAGGTTGGAGAGGAAACCCTTCAAGGATTTCAAACAAACATCGGAGTCAGAGCTAGGGAGTGTTAAAGTCTAGTGACATGAAAGTCATCCGAGACCCCCCTCTAACATAGGGGCTAAACACGAGGTCACGTGAGGAAAGGAAGTGGAGATAGCCCCTCCAAATTTAGACTAAACGTTGTCGAAAATGCATATTAAGGATCTGTCGTGGGATATTATCATTCACATTTGCCTACGGAGCTTCATGGACCTCAAATATATTTGAGATCCTCAGTTTTCTTTCAGAACACTTACTTTTGATACCCTCCGTAGGTTTTGGACTTGTTATATTTCTCATTGCGGTCCACCCAACAGTCAACTGTACCCGCCTGGTGATTGTTCGTGAGCTGGCAACTTAGTTGCCTTTATTCTAGGGACTTACATAGGTGACTACGAGGGTATACCTCGGTACCTAGGGAAGATGTCTGGTCACACTTTGTAGAGTATACCCGGAGGGTGCTTCCATGTTCGAGTTGCACTTGCACCGATAAGTTTCTCTAGTGTTGACTAGCATAACTGTTCTTCCAACTAGATAGTGGTTGTCTTGATTTATCTTATAGAACATTTTCTAGTGTGTGTTTTTGTTTTAAAATGTTAGTTAAAGCCTTACTGTGTCATTAACCTTTTCACAAAGTGGAAGATCAAGAGATATGTCGGTCACGAAGGCTTCAGGGCCTGTCGTCGGTTATATTGGAGCCACCATTGCCACTGTTACAGCGAAAACTTGACCAGCAAGGGTCATTCGAAGCGACCAAGCCGTAAGAAATTGTGCCTGAGTCAGCTCCGAGAGAATATTAATCAAATCCAAAGGAACCTACTGTTTCTGATCTTGGAGTGAAAGCTCTCGGGTTGGTTAACCCTCCGATCACTGACTTGTCAGCGCCAATCTTGGTACAAGTTGTCCCTCCAAGGGTAAAACCTTACGAGCATCATATAGTTTTAAAAGTAGCTATGGAAGCAAATGTTGTTACTTCATCCAGGAGTCCTCACACTCCCTTAACGACTGCTACCACAGAGGGTATTCCACCTCCTAACCCACCTTCATCGGTCTAGACCACAGTTGTCTCGACCCCCTTTACTTCGGGCAGTGGTTCGATACCATCATCGGCAACGACCACTGCTCCGTTCACGCAGAGTGCGATGGGCCCTTTGTTTTCATACGAAATGCCTAACTTTGACACGAATTATATCCTTTCCTACTCCACGTTACATACCATGGGTCTCGGGGAGGGAGCTCCAATGCTCCCTTGCAAGGGTCTATTGGGGGAACTTCAGTCTCCTATAATACAGTCCCTTACGGTGGGGGGTCACATACATCATCCATCCCCCTCACTCGATAATGCATTCCAGCCACCTATCGAGCTGAGTGTTATCTACAACTTGTTTGGAGAAGGCAGTCTAGGACCTTCTTCTTACACCACGTCAGTGGGATCCAAGTTGTTCTCTTTGTTCATCACATTTGGTAATAACGCCTTTTCATCATCTATCGTCTCGACTAGGGGAAACCCTGTCATAATCCTTTGCAGGGTACTATTCCTACACAGGATGCAAGTGCAGGATTTTCTCCTCACAAGGAATTTGGAATCCTTTTCAAGGATCAATTCCCTCGCAAGGGATGCCAACCTGGGGTAACCCCTTCCATGGTCAATGGAACCCTAGGAAAGGCTCAATACCTATGCATGTCAGATAGATAGAGGGCAACCCCTTCCAGAATCTTTGGAACACAACGCAGGGAGCAATCCCCGCCCAACCCTCATCATCCAATTATGGAAATCAACCAATGATATCCCAGCAAACGTAGTTTCCATACACTGGTCAAGGCCATGGTGTTTACCAAAACCCTATCCAGCAACCCAACTTTTCCTGACAACCTGATGCCAGTCAAACTCCAAGCCCCATTTTTCCTGTACATAGTACCCAACCCAAACTATTATTTCTGGAAACGTTACACCTGCTAGACTTGTCAAGTTTTCTTAACAACCCAATTTGTCATGATCGGTGTTGGCCTCCTATGTCGATTAGGTTTCCCTCAGATATTCTGAAATTCGAAGGCAAGCCTGGTGAAGACCTGGGTGATCACATGACAACTTTCCACCTATGGTGCTCCTCAAACTCGTTGTGAGACGACTTCATACAGTTGTGCTTGTTTCAATGCACTCTTATCGAGGGTGTCACGAAATGGTACATCGAGATCGACTGCTCAATATATTCTTAATTTAGCAATTTGGAAATGGTTTTCCTAAACCATTTCCAACTACCTATGAGATACGATGTCGGCACTGAGTTTCTAGCCAACTTTGAGTAGACTAAGGTCGATCATATCTTAGATCACATCCGAGAATGGCACTGATGGAAGATCTTGATTAAGGTACAAGTCCCACCGGCTTTCCTGTTGGAGTGGTTCCTGAAGTCTTTGGTACCACAATTATCCAAGGGCATTGCAACTTTGGGAGTGTTTTCAGAGGAGGAGGCGATAATGAGAGTGAAACAACTTGAACTGATATACTCTCAGTATAGCTTACTCTATGAGATTTTTCCAGATGCACCATGGTCCATCCTTGACAAGGCTAGACAAAATTTTGGACCACATACCGAAGGTATAATTGGTTCAGTACAAGAAAATTCCATTGATCAGCTACCAAATCAATTGAAACAATTGTTGATACAATAGACAGTGGCCAGCCAGACCTCTAGTTCGGATGCTCCTCCTACCAAAAAATCAGATGTACACAGTGTGCAGTCGATGAACCCGAAGGTCAACCCGCATCTTGAAGGAAAGAAAAAACAATGAAACAAAAAGGGTAAGGGGGATAAGAAACCTAATAACAATGTTGGAGGGGGAAACATAGAGAAGAGAAAGTTGAAGTATCTGGGTAACCTTTGCACAGAGGACCATCCTCTCACATGTGCCCTCGACTTGCGAAGGCCCAGAATTTATTGGCGCAACAGTAGCCTGTTGTGCTAATGAACCCATTTCCACATGGGAAAAATATGACTCAAGCCTCGTCAAGCGTAGATGGGGGCAGTAAGGGACCCCCCACGTCTTCTAGTAATACCTCAGCCACGAACATTTACATGATGAAAGGTGATTCTTATATAGCGACCAGGGCACGTGATTATGGAATGTTGAAATCTGTCGAAAAGGGTAAAGAAGCCACAAACCCACCTGTTCCCCTCTAGATTGAGAGGATGATGGGTGAAACAATGACATGCATCCCGAAAGGGGCGTTCAAGAAAGTTTCTCATAATCTGAATGCGAGGGTCACCGAGAACTACTCTGTGGTGGAGGATTTGTCACAAACTCCTTGCACAATGTCCGCTTTGGGGGTCCTCCAGAGATTCCCTTCGCAGAGAAAGCCTATTTTATCTGCCTTTGGATCTGTAGAGACTTGTAATATGGGAACGATCACTCTTGATACGACCGACTTGAAACCTCGTCTTCCTTACCATGTTGTGTTTCATATAGTAGTGGCTTACCCCACAAAATATTTTACCCAGAATATTTTCCGTACGGTGGTTGATTAGGGTGCCTTGACCTGCGTGATGTCATCAAAGTGTTGGAAGGTCATTGGCCAACCCATTTTGTCTCTTTCACCTACTCTGCTTACTGCTTTCTTTCGACGGTCATTTTTTCAGACCACATGGAATCATTCCTTCTTTCCCTATGCAGTTAGGAGGAAAGACCATGTGCGTAGAACTTGAAGTGGTCGATGCACCTCTCGAATACAACCTCTTGTTAGGAAGGATTTGGACATATGCAATGCATGCAGTGGTTGCCATAGTTTTTTGGGTCTTGTTGTTTCCACACGAGGGTCAAATCATAACCATTGACCAATTGTCCTTCTCTCATCCTGACCCTTCATCGGGGGCATCCACGGTCCCGATGATTGATAACCCTCAGCCCAGCATCGTCAACGTAGGGGTTGTTTTGTTCCCACCATTGATGGGTATTTTCGATTACCCACCTCCTTATGGTGATGTCAAGCTTATATCGGCTGCCCCAATCCATCCTAGGGCTGAAATTTTTCAAGTGTCGTCGTTCTAAATGACTTACTTTCACAATATGTGGACTCTTCCTTCCCCATCGGCCTCGATGGAAGGTATAGGGAATCCTGGCATGGCCATGCCCTTGTCCACAGTAGAAGTTGTGTACATTATTGTCCAGCAAGCTTCGGTCGAGCCTGATCTGACTCTCGCACAGGAGTTAGATCCAGTTCTCAAGCCTATTTGGGCTCAAGGTTCCCTCACCACTACCAATTATTTAGACATAGTCTTGCCCTCAGATGAGGCAATTCTTGAGGCATTGATTGGTTCAGACAAACCCTAGGATGATCTCCATCACAGATCTTATTTCCCCCCAGAGTTAAGAAGAATAGAGGCAGGCGAATTTGTGTTGACTATTACTGGAGATAGGTCTTGTCCTGTTAATCCTCTGGCTACACACACAGTTTACCCCGAGGGTAATATGGAAAGTATCATCGAAACGATCCCTATAGATATCTCCAGAACCCCTGACGTCTTGGAGATTATTTTCGTCGAAGCGGACTACTCCCCCGAGGAGACTCAAATCTATACAGACTTATTTAAGGAATTTCGCGACGTTTTTTTTTTGTCTTACGAGGAATTTCCAGAAATTGATCCTAGAAACATTGAACATGAGATAAAGACTTATCTTGGCGCCAAGATGGTCTGACAGAATCTTCATCCAGTGAATCCTGGGAAAGCAGCAGCTATTAAGGCTAAAGTAGAGAAACTGCTTAAATTCACTTTTATCTACCCCGTACAGTTGACGCAATGGGCATCAAATCTCATTCTAATTAACAAAAAACAGGGTATGATCTCTGTGTGCATGGACTTTCATGACTTGAATAAGGCTTGTCCAAAGGATAATTTCTCCACCCCATTCATTGATCAGATTTTCAATGAATGTGCAGGTTGTGAGGTCTTTTCTTTCATGGATGGTTTTTTGGGATATAACTAGATTCAGATAAAACCCGAAGACTAGCATAAAACAAATTTTATCTGTCCGTGGGGCACATTTTCTTATCGTAAGATGCCTTTTGGCCTAAAGAATGCTAGAGCCACTTTTTAGTGGGCCATATCTTTTTCTTTCCATGACCTTAGACATATAGTCAAGGCTTACCTCGATGATATAGCATCACGATCTCGCAAGAGAGTTGATCATCCCATGACCTTTGACTAATCTTCAAACGATGTCGCTACTATCGGATTCACTTGAATCCTAAAAAATGAAGTTTTTGTGTGACGTCGAGTCGTCTTTTAGGTTTTGTAGTTTCAAAAACATGGATCATGGTCGATCCTCTTAAGGTTGAGGCAATAGTTCAGTTGCCTCCTCCGTGCATAGTCCCTCAGCTTCAGAGCTTACAGGGGAAAGAAAAATTTCTTCGACATTTTATCGCAAACTATGTCGAGGTCAGTAAAGGGTTCATGTGTTTATTGAAAAAGGGAGTCCCTTTTTGTTTGGACAAATCCGCTCAACTCTCTTTCGAAGCATTGAAATGTGCCCTTACGTCTGCCCCTCTACTCTAGCCTCCCAATTATAATAAAGATTTCTTATTTTCTTGGATGTCGCAGAGTCGACCATCGGTATGGTGTTGGTTCAATACGATGATCTACTCAAGGAACATGTGATTTATTACCTGAGCCAAGGCCTGGTTGGACTAGAACTCAACTATTATCATGTTGAGAAGCTTGTGTTGGCTGCAGTGCATGTTGTCTAGCGGTTCTGTCATTATATTCTACTTTGTAAGACCATTGTCATTGTCGTTGTGAATCTGTTTCAATATATGTTGACATGACGAGTCATTAGCGGAAATATCAGTATATGGATTGTTATCCTCTAGGAATTTGACTTGTATTTTGTTTCCATGATATCCAAAAAGTCGTTGATCTTTGCGGAACTTATTTCGGAACTTTCGGTCGAATCAAGTGATGATACACCCGAAGAATCACATATTAAAGGAGATATTTTTCTCTTCGCATATTTGGACCCCTGGTATGGACATATACTAGTCTATCTCCAGACTTTGAAGTGCCTTGCTTTTGCCACCCATGATGAGCGTCGGTGAATTCTCCATCAAGCATGAAATTATCTCATACTCGATGACACTTTGTATCGTCGAGGTGTAGATTTCATTCTTTGTCGGTGCCTTATACACGAGGAAGAAGATCTTGTTCTTAATGATTTCCACAGTGGAGCATGTGGCGGTCATTTGTCTAGGTTAACAACAGCCCAAAATATTCTACGAGCCAGTTACTTTTGGCCTACGTTAATCAAAGATTGCATTGAGTCGTTCAAGAAGTGTCACCCGTGTCATATCTTATGTCAGAAGATGAGGGCACATCTTGCTCCCATGTTTCCCGTCATCATTGTTGGTCCCTTCACCAAGTGGGGGATTTATTTTACCACATTCCACCTGGCCTCAACCAAGGGGCATCATTATATCATCGTAGCGGTAGACTATTTCACAAATTGTGTCGAATCTATGCCAACGTTTAACAATGATGGTGAAATAGCGACTCTCTTCATTTTTAACCAAATAGTAGGAAGGTTTGACATCCCGAAGGATATTTTCACTGACCATGGAAGTCACTTCCAGAACAAAATGATGTCTGAGTTAACATCAAAGCTTGGGTTGAGGCAAGAGCATTCACCACCCTACTACCCACAAGCGAATGGTCAGGTGGAAGCTGTGAATAATTCCCTCGCGAACGATCAATTTTTCCAAGTCAAATTGGCATTTGATGTTGTACTCGGCATTGTGGGCCTACCAAACGTTTGTAAATACTTCCATTGGTTTCTCACCTTTTCAACTAATTTACGGGTTGGAAGCAGTCTTTCCTATTGAGTGTCAGATCTCGTCTTTAAAGTTGGAAGTAGAGAAGCAATCGAAATTGAAAAACAACCTAACAATCTAAATAGAGATGATGGATGGAAAATTAATCAAAATTGGATCCCTACCGTAGCCAATATGAATAATTCTAAATATTAATCTATAAACATTGTCCAGTCACCTCTTTTTAAATAAAAATTAATAAACAAACAAATAATTAATTATCAAACAAATAATTAATTAATTAAACAAACAATTATAATTTCTAAAATTTTATAACTCTTGATTTCTTTAAGTCGGCTCCTTACAAAAACTTTTCAAGTATTTATATACCTGTTATATCCTTTTTTCCTTCATTTTTCACAAACGCTTTCCTGATGATGGACCACACTAGTTTGGTCTGAAACGTCGAAAATCAAAAAACCTATGCGATGAATCCAAAATAACTCTCTGATCAAAACAATGGTCGCAAAAGTCTTAGAATAGATATATTGACCTTGTACGGACAGGATACAGCTGATAAAATCTGACAATTTGAGCGGATGCGTTTACAGGTAATGAGACGGAAATCTGATTTAACTTTTCTGAAAATATGTAGGGATGCCAATGTTACGCCTATTTTTACCATAATTAATCATAGACTTCGCAATAAGAAAAACGATTGTATCTTTCACAAGGCCAGCATTTCATTACTCCGGAATGAAATTCAGAAAGCAAGGTTTAAATTAGAAATTTTGTCACGCAAACTTCTCGTTCTTCACACTACTCTGGCAAATCTTATCCAACCATCTCTCTGGACACGAATAGATGCATGCTCCTCCCTAAAAACTGTGAAATTTGAAGAAATCACCGTAAAAAAACAACGCATCAAGTTCACATGTCTAGAAAATGCGCAGAAATAGGTACGTATGAACAGTATACACAGATTTCCTCCTCACCCTAAACAAAACGGACACTCTATGCCCACGCTCCACGATCCCAAGCCTTCACAACTACAAAACATTAATAATCCTTCCACCAGCGTAATAAACACTACCCAAAAGAACAGTTTAAATAATATTATAAATAGTTTTATGATATATAATAACAACAGTAATATTGAAAATAATAACAAATTGGCCTACGTTAATCAAATATTGCATTGAGTCGGTCAAGAAGTGTCACCCGTGTCATATCTTCTGTCAGAAGATGAGGGCACATCTTGCTCCCATGTTTCCCGTCATCATTGTTGGTCCCTTCACCAAGTGGGGGATTTATTTTACCACATTCCACCTGGCTTCAACCAAGGGGCATCGTTATATCATCGTAGCGGTAGACTATTTCACAAATTGTGTCGAAGCTATGCCAACATTTAACAATGATGGTGAAATAGCGGCTCTCTTCATTTTTAACCAAAAAGTAGCAAGGTTCGAAATCCCGAAGGATATTTTCACTGACCATGGAAGTCACTTACAGAACAAAATGATGTATGAGTTAACATCAAAGCTTGGGTTGAGGCAAGAGCATTCACCACCCTACTACCCACAAGCAAATGGTCAGGTGGAAGCTATGAATAATTCCCTCACGAACGATCAATTTTTCCAAGTCAAATTGGCATTTGATGTTGTACTCGGCATTGTGGGCCTACCAAACATTTGTAAATACTTCCATTGGTTTCTCACCTTTTCAACTCATTTACGGGCTGGAAGCAGTCTTTCCTATTGAGTGTCAGATCTCGTCTTTAAAGTTGGAAGTAGAGAAGCAATCGAAATTGAAAAACAACCTAACAATCTAAACAGAGATGATGGATGGAAAATTAGTCAAAATTGGATCCCTACCCTAGCCAATATGAATAATTCTAAATATTAATCTATAAACATTGTCCAGTCGGCTCTCTTTAAATAAAAATTAATAAACAAACAAATAATTAATTATCAAACAAATAATTAATTAATTAAACAAACAATTATAATTTATAAAATTTTATAACTCTTGATTTCTTTAAGTCGGCTCCTTACAAAAACTTTTCAAGTATTTATATACCTGGTATATCCTTTTTTCCTTCATTTTTCACAAACGCTTTCCTGATGATGGACCACACTAGTTTGGTCTGAAACGTCGAAAATCAAAAAAACTATGCGATGAATCCAAAAGAACTCTCTGATCAAAACAATGGTCGCAAAAGTCTTAGAACAAATATATTGACCCTGTACGGACAGGATACAGCTGATAAAATCCGACAATTTGAGTGGATGCGTTTGCAGGTAATGAGAAGAAAATCTGATTTAACTTTTCTGAAAAGATGTAGGGATGCCGATGTTACGCCTATTTTTACCATAATTAATCATAGACTTCAAAATAAGAAAAACGACTGTATCTTTCACAAGGCCATCATTTCATTACTCTGGAATGAAATTCAGAAAGCAAGGTTTAAATTAGACATTTTGTCATGCAAACTTCTCGTTCGTCACACTACTCTAGAAAATCTTATCCAACCATCTCTCTGGACACGAATAGATGCTTGTTCCTCCCTAAAAACTACGAAATTTGAAGAAATCACCGTAAACAAACAACGCAACAAGTTCACACGTCTAGAAAATGCGTAGAAATAGGTACGTATTAACAGTATACACGGATTGCCTCCTCACCCTAAACAAAACGGACACTCTATGCCCACGCTCCATGATCCCAAGCCTTCACAACTACAAAACATTAATAATCCTTCCACCAGCGTAATAAACACTACCCAAAAGAACAGTTTAAATAATATTATAAATAGTTTTATGATATATAATAACAACAGTAATATTGAAAATAATAACAACTTGGCCTATGTTAATCAAAGATTGCATTGAGTCAGTCAAGAAGTGTCACCCGTGTCATATCTTCTGTCAGAAGATGAGGGCACATCTTGCTCCCATGTTTCCCGTCATCATTGTTGGTCCCTTCACCAAGTGGGGGATTTATTTTACAACATTCCACCTGGCCTCAGCCAAGGGGCATCGTTATATCATCATAGCGGTAGACTATTTCACAAATTGTGTCGAAGTTATGCCAACGTTTAACAATGATGGTGAAATAGCGGCTCTCTTCATTTTTAACCAAATAGTAGAAAGGTTCGACATCTCGAAGGATATTTTCACTGACCATGGAAGTCACTTCCAGAACAAAATGATGTTTGAGTTAACATCAAAGCTTGGGTTGAGGCAAGAGCATTCACCACCCTACTACCCACAAGCGAATGGTCAGGTGGAAGCTATGAATAATTCCCTCGCGAATGATCAATTTTTCCAAGTCAAATTGGCATTTGATGTTGTACTCGACATTGTGGGCCTACCAAATGTTTGTAAATACTTCCATTGGTTTCTCACCTTTTCAACTCATTTACGAGCTGGGAGCAGTATTTCCTATTGAGTGTCAGATCTCGTCTTTAAAGTTGGAAGTAGAGAAGCAATCGAAATTGAAAAACAACCTAATAATCTAAACAGAGATTATGGATGGAAAATTAGTCAAAATTGGATCCCTACCCTAGCCAATATGAATAATTCTAAATATTAATCTATAAACATTGTCCAGACGGCTCTTTTTAAATAAAAAATAATAAACAAACAAATAATTAATTATCAAACAAACAACCTAATAATCTAAACATAGATGATCAGTTGGTTGTGTCCCAGTTAAATGGAGTTTACTGTGTTTATGAACCTACTTTACACCGACTTTTCCTTAGGGTACGTCTCTTAGAACGTTTCTTTGATTACATTACATATATCCATGTTCCTAGGAGATTAAATCAAATCACATATACTCTAGCTAATCAAGTATTAGATTGGCATGTTGCACACACATAAAAAGAAGCACACACATACACATGTACATAGATTTGTAAAGAAATGTGATCCATAAGACATAAAAGATATATATATATATCAAAAAGTCTCAAAGTACATAGGTGGGAGCGAACGCCTCAAAAATAATAACCCGGTATACATCACGGAGCTTATGCCCTCAAAAATATACAAAAATTACCTCGGCATATAATGAGTCCATCCTATCTAATCTCGGGGCCTATTCGCCCTGTTGTACTGAACGACGACGTTGGCCAAACGCCAAAAAAGTTGGACCCAAGTCCATCACACCCCAACTACATGAGGTTGCATGGATGGCAGAAGATCCTTGATCTCGACCATGGGAACTACACGAGTGAGCACAGTGAGGTTCTTCTCCACCCATCTCAAAACTCTCTCAGCCTCTCTGGTTGGAGGTTCCCTTGCGGCTGCTAGTCCACCGACTGGTGTTGGTATTTCCCCTGGTCGAGGATGTCGTCTAGTCCTCGAGAAATCTGTCAGGCGCACTGGTCCCACATCTGTACATAATAGATACATAATTGTTAATACTCTGATACATATAAAAAATGATATATATAAAAGAAACTAAAAATCAAATAACTTTAAAAACATGTACCTAACTCTCCTCGCTCCTCTCCAGGAGGTACGGGCATGTCCAGGTCTCTGGAGAAGTTGATTCCAACATAGGGGTAGTCCTCTATCATTGGAATATGTCATTCCCACCAGTTGAAGAACTTGTCATCGAAGGCCTCTATGGTCTTTCCTCCCCCCTGTCGTGGCAGAAATGTTGCCCATTTGCATATCGCTGGCAAGCAGGCCACATGCCCCAGTACTATCTCTCTCGGACTCAGACTCGGTGCCCTCTTGAAGAAGAACGAGAAAAGAATGGTATTCAACCCGAAGTTCTTGTTTCTACACTCACGACAATTCATAAGCTACCTCTTCATGCAAGTGAGAATGGTCATACTCCAGTCAAAAAAACATGCATCTAGGAAATGCATGGAACAATACATGTGCACCCAAGAATCTTGGTGGACAGTCGCGGATCTAGTGATCCACCCAATGAGCAGTAGGATCACCTTCAGTGAAAATTTGGTGATCTTGTTGATGGGCACTTGAGAACCTACTTTCTCAGTGCCAGCCTCGCAGTGCATCCCGATGTAGTCGGCGATGTTGAAGGGCCCAAGAGGGAATGTGTGCAGGTTGACTAGTTCCCCTCTCCTCGAGAGGCCAGTCAAGAAGTATACATCCTCGGTCGTTGGAGTCAATGACTGCCCCTCAATCATAAACACCTCTGCGTCTGGGTGCCATTAATCCACCAGGTTGTTCAGTAGCCTGGGTTGTGCCCTCATAAGCGGACACTGGTAGAACTTCCATATCCCACATTGTTTCAATGCAGCAATGGCAGAAGGGTCTTCATCGACCAAGATATTGATTTCCTCATGTTCCCTCTCCCTTTAGTGGACATACATTTTGTTCCATGATAGTTCAAAGGGGAGGTAGCTATTGCATCTTTATTTTTCCCATACTTTTGAGGGTGTACACGAGTTGTTTTGGACACAGTCGTGTATGTACGTGGGAAGATTGTTTTCTACCCGTGGAAATATGCATGATGTCCTTGGACAGCCCACGTACACGTAGGGCTGCCCCTTTTTAAGAGGGCGCACCCCCCAAAAAACTAAAAACAATGCATAAAAGAAGAATTGGAATGCAAGAGGGATGAGCTTATACTTACTTGGTCCGAGCGGAAGTTTGTTTCATCCTCTGAAACTCCCGGAATCAATTTCTTTAGCAAAGGGGGTATTTTTTACCTTCTGGATAATTTTCAAACTGCAATGGTGAAAATGAGCTGTCAGCTTCTATTTATAGACTTTTTTTGCTTTTTTTGCCACTTTTTTTAACCCTTTTGTCATTTTTTCTGGCTTGGAAATCGTTTAATTTGGTTCCCGAGTTTCTTATTGGATGTTACAATGCACTTTGCCTTCTGGTTTGGTAAATTTTTTGGAGATGGGTCACATTTAAAGGTCCTTTCTTAAAAAGTCATTTTTTTTCAACTTTTTGCATATAAGTTAGGATTCCACCTCCACTTTCTACATCTTGTTTTCTTTTCTTCTTTTTCGTAGGATCGATCCCAACGAAGTGTGACACGAAACCGTCATTGTTGTTTTAGAAGTGTCATGATTAGGTGGTAGAGCCTACCTTTACATGGATTCCCTAGATAGATCCTTGTTGCATTTTGGCATATGTGTTGTCTTTGAATGACTTTAGGCTCGGGAGTCCTTGTTAGTCCTGTCATGATTACGAGATTGAGCCTCATCTGTCTGGTGCACCATCACTCTTAGCCTCACCCTCGGGACTCCCAAAATGAGCATGATTTGTCGTCTTTCAAGCTCGCTTTGAAATTTGAAAGCAACATCCGACGAGACTACGTTTGTACTTTTCAATCTTGTCTAGATTAACTGGGAAAAGTAACTTTTGGAGTCTTCTTTAAGCCCTTTTCAGACTCTTTAAACATGAAAATATTGTCAAGCGATCTTGTTTCCCTTCATGCTCGCTAAATTAAAACTTGAAGGCACGTCTGTCCGGCGGTAGTTTACCCCTTTTTCGGTCTAGATGGTCAATTGTACGAATAAAGGTATACTCTAGGAACTTTCGTTCACTAGAAGAGTATTCTCAGGTATAATTTTAACCCTTGTTCGGGCCCAAGGGACTAAATTTATGAAAAAGGAAAATTCTCCTTGGTTTTGGTTTATCATCTTTTTCGGGCCTTGGAGATTACTTACAAAAAAGGAACCCCCATGGAGTTCATAGTTAAGCTCTTTTCAGACTCCCTAAAATTGAAAAGATCGGCGAGTGACCTTGTTCCTTCACACTCGTTAAAATGGTCTAGAAGAACATCTACTGGCATGAGTTTACCCCTTTTTTCGGCCTGTGGATTATGGAGGAAAAAGGTACACCTCGGGAGATTCGTCTCGCCAGGAGAGTTCTCCTCAGTAAATTTTATACTTTTTCGGGCTAAGGAGACTAAATCCAGAAAAAGGTTGTGAGTCCATAGTTAAGATCTTTTCAAACTCCTTAAAATTGAAAAGATTATTGTGTGATCTTGTCTTTGTCACACTCATTAAAATGGTTTTGAATAGACGTATTTTTCGGTGCTAGTTTATCCCTTTTTCGAACCGACTAGACTATTTTCAAAAAAGGTACCCCAGTGGAGTCAAACTCTCTAAACATGAAAAAATTACCAAGCTTACCTTCTTTGAGCTCGTTAAAAAAACATTGAAGGGGGTTTCATTGTGTCTTGATAATCGCATTTGCATCTTTGCGTATTTGGCCTAATGTCGGCTCAATGTTGCTCTCAATTGAACCTTTGAAGCATGCCTTATACGTAAGCCTTGTAGCACTTTGCCTCTGCGACCTGACACCTTGACCAATGGAGGAATTTTCCCCAATTGTCCTCTTCCTGCACATGTCTCCTTGATCTAAGAGTTAGTGTGTTCCTTGTGCCTAGAACTAGTATGCTTGTTTGCAACACTCGTTCCTCATTTGTAACGTAGCAGTCTTTTATTCTTTTTCAAATCTCTTTAAAAAATTGAAAAGACAAAAAAAATCAAAAAACCCAAAAAGAGGGGACGGGAAATATATATATATATATATATATATATATATATATATATATTGCAGCACAATGAGTTTCCCTTGGACAAAGCACATCCTTCCATTTCTCGTCAATCATTGGGATCTAATATGACCTTAGGAAGTTATTCTCGCTACATAGAGTTGTGTCCTCCTTAGTTTGGTTACTCTTCCAAACACATGGAGAGTTTGCGTTGTCTCATGCATTGTGAACTTATGTCAATGTCATGATGCCTGAGTCTAATCATATTTCATTCTCTTGTCCAAGGGAAGTTACACCCATCCTGAGTCGGCCTTTCTGCAGTTTGTCTCTTGCCCTCATGCCTGGCCATCCCAAAATTCAATCAAGTCCTTGTTCGAAATCAATGAAGTTCTATGCCTGATCATCGAGATCCTCTTGTATTTTCCCAATGAGTCGTCGAAGACCTCTGGGTAGTGAATTCGTACACTCACATTACACTCCTACCAGAGTTTTGAAGATATTGAATTTGTTGCTCGAGCTTTGAAGACCTCATCTCTAGCCATCAGGCGATATTGGCTTCTTGAATATGGATATTATACTTGTATATATTTGATTTTGAGATGTAGATTCGATGTGTATTGCTCACAGATACACTTTATATAGTTATATGACATGGATTAGTAGTGTATTTGATTGGAATCCATGATTTATTTCATCACGAGCATGGGTATGCCCGCCTCGGAGAGACAATTGTTATTTTTCCAGGTGGCACCTCCCGAACTCTGGTCTCGAGCTCACTCGTTTCGTACATTGGCGAAGATTTTGTAATGTATTTTGACCATCAAATTCCCTTCTGACCTCATAGATTAGGTGGCATTTGTTATAGCCCTAAAGTGCTCTACACATGCATACCTAGCCTTTGGTCCTCTTACTTGCATTTTTCTCCAAGCCATCACTCAGTTGCTCTTCTAAAAAAACCCATTTTTTGAAGATGTACGCACCCTGCACCAATATTGCCCACGTACATACTCTTGTTGCACCATTACAGCCCGCGTGCGTATGCATGTTGCAGCACTACAGACCGTGTATACTTGCAAAAGTTGCAAGGAATTCTTTGAGATTACGAGCTATTAGGTTGTTTCCCAACTAATCCACCGCCTATAGCCCATCACCCAACTGAATAACCGTGTGTTTCCCATATAAAGAAGATGTTGGGTATCATTCCACATCTAGACATAAGAACAGTGAAACTCTGCCCATTTCACATCCCCTCCTTGCCCCAAGTAATTGTTTCCCTTTTATGAGAATTGCCTCATAATTCCCCAATTTGTCTTTCTTCCTCCATCAAAAACCCATTTTACTTCCCAAGAAGAAAGTTAAGAGGAGAATCCATACGGAGATGCACTTGCAACTTGGTGAAGAGGATCCTGGACCAGGTTCGTGGAGCAGTAGCTGGCTTTGGTTGTAAGTGATCATTGTATTATCAATAAAAGAAGTACTTTTCCTGTCCAAAATCATGGTGTGTTGAATGTTTTTAATGGTTTATGTTTTAATATTCTAACATATAACCCTTATTTGTATATGAATTGCATGCCTGTAGCTTTCTGTTTGTTTGTCTTTGAATGTAGGCCAGCCTTGGGACGATGTTTGCAGTCAGTGACGCTTTCAAGTGCGAGAGGATCATCATTGGATGCAGAGTAGAGGTATAGTTACCCGATCCTTCTCATTTTTATTTTCTTGTATAAGTCAGGGGTATGTTTGGGGTAGCTAGAGAAGTAGTTGACTTTTAGACGGTTGTGATGTGCCTACATTATGAACCCTAGTGTAGTCTTAAGGGGGGTTTTCCCTCTAGAAGAACCGGCGACTATACTAGGGAAACTACTAGGGTTTTTAGGGGATTTTTTGGGTGTTGTTTGGTTTTCGTACCTTTCGAGTTTCTGCTGAGTCTGTTGAGTATTTTAAGGGTTTCCGGTTACCTGTTGGTGCCATACTAGTTCTTCCTGCCCTATCAGTCTGTCTGTTTTATTTCTTTTTTTAGGAAATACATAGGTGTACGCGCCTTGTTGTGGATCAACACGCATACATACATTCCATGCTCTATAGACAGTCCACGTACATACGCGGACTGCTTAAGCATTAGTAGGGTACATGTTTCAAGAAATTGTTTTTAAGAAGAGGCAGTCAACCTCTTCCCTGATTGAGGTTTTACTTCTCAGAGTTTCTTGACAGAGTTTAGTGTCTCTGTTTTTACAGTCATAGCTTGGGTTACATGTCAGTTTGCTTGCCTTTTTGAAGATTTCTTGTGTTTATTTATAAAAGGGTTTTAGGTGAGTCTTTGAGTTTGTTGATCAGCCTGTTTGGTGTCTTTAGTGACTCCCTGCGATCCGCAGTGGGCCAAAGGTTAGTTTCGGTCTTGTCTTGTATTTCTTTTCCCCCTTTCATTTTCTTTAAAGAAAAGAGAAAAAAGACTTATTTCAAGTTTTTCTTGTTTAAAGCATTTCCAAAAAAGAAAAAGATTTTTCATTTTTGTTTTGTAAAGTAGTTAGGGTTAGTTATTTTGCTTGAAAGGGAAAAGAATGCATTTTTTAAGTTCTTTACTGATTTCTTAGAACTTAAGTAGCTCGTAGTCAAGCGAAATTTTGTTTTAGGTCTTCTTTTTAAAGATATTGAAAAGAATTAGTTATGAAAAAGTTGGTTACAAAGAGCTAGTTGTAAATCTTCATTTTTCACTAGAAGTAATTTTTCTTTCAAAGTTTCGTTTATTTCTCCCCTTTTCGTTTCTCATTAAACATCACTAGTTTCACTGCCATATCCTTTGAGTTAAAACAAGCCATTTAAAATGAACGCTAAATTTAAAATTAACTAGACTTTTATGTTTGTAGGGTCAATCAACTAGTTTAGGGTTAGAGACTTAAATTAGGTTGGAGAGGAAAATATTCAAGGCTTTTAAACAAACATCGGATTTAGAGCTAGGGAGTGTTAAAGTCCAGTGATGTGAAAGTCATCCGAGACCCCCCTCTAACATAGGGGCTAAACACGAGGTCGTGTGAGGAAAGGCAGCGGAGATAACCCCTCATAAGCGAAAGTTATCGTGTTCTGATTGATTTCCCAAATAGGCAAAAATTCAAACTGATCAAAGTCAACAGGTCATACTATTGATGTCAGCGGTATGATAGGTGACATCATTAGGACACATGGAAGCACCAGGAGGTGACATGTGTCACTCATTTTTTATGTTTTAGGGTTGATTTGGACTAGTATGAAATTGACATGTGGTAGTGTACGGATGACCCGTGGAAGTTTGTACGTGATGTCGCCTAATGATAGGCTAACACATGGCAGTACTGATGACATGTGGTTGTACGGATGCTGACATGGCAGGGTGATTGGGTTGTATGGATGTTGATGTTGCAAGGTGACTGGGTTGTACGGATACTGGCGTGGCATTTGACTGGATAGGTGACGTGGTTGTACTGTGGTGACATGGCAGCTGACTATGTATGTTGATTGTACGTTGACTAGGTGTTGATTGGATTGTACGATCCAATCACAGGGTGATATGTGGCCCAATCAGAGGGTGCCATGTGGCACCTCGGATTTATCCAATATTGGTTATACCAAAAAAAATTGTTACCTACGAGAATTGAACACCCGACCTCCACCTACATAGAGTCTTCGCAACCACCGGCAGACCGGTTGGACTACATGTTAGGTCTTAACCCTATACTGGAAAACTTCATTTTTGTTGTGGTTTGGGCCGAAGTTTTGGTGATAAGCCTCGGTCGGCGAGGTTAGCCCATCTGACTAGGGATGCGGATCAGGAGATTAGACCGAATGGTGGGCACATGGAGTGTTAGGACTGATACGCATGGAGTCATATGACTGGAGGTTAGGGGCTAGCACCAGATGTTTGTGGGCTAGACCGAAGGACTAGGACCCATCCTAGCGCTCAACCATATGGCAGTGCCCATATGACCAGGGGCCCGGATCAAAGGGGGTTGGTGCACAATATTGCTAGAAAGTGGGTTTTTGACCATATATTATGATTTTCTGTTGATTTTTATGTTGTTTTTGGAGGATTTTAGCCATTATTTGAGGATCTAGAGATTGATTTGAGGCCAGAGCTTGGGAGGAAGTTGGGAGGAGGATACCAACTCAAAATCTATATAAACTAGGGGTTCTTAGTAGCATTAGGGAGGTTCATATTGGCTTAATGATGATCAGATTATGAATCTTGAATCCATTTTTATGTAGGGAAGCCATTGAGGAAGCGAACATTGCGAGCAAATTCTGAGAGCTACGCTCAACCTTTTTTAGTGCCTTCAGTTGTGTTGGATTATTGAGGTCGAGAAAAACACATCCAGAGTAGTTTGTAATCCTTTTGACACTTTTCTGATGTACTTTTGAAACATTGAAGAGAAATAAAAAAGCCTCACCCACTGAGACAAAGGCCCAAAGACGTAGGAAATCTTATCGAACTCCATTAACAACTTTTTTGTTATGGTTTGTTTTTCTTTGTGCTTGTATTATGATCCTCATTTTCTTACGATGGCTTATATAAAAACTCATTAAGTTCTTCTTCTTTCATTAATTCCTAATTGGTAATTGAACACATGCTTAAAACTTAGACAATTCTTTAAAGATTAATTTCGAATCAAAAAGTCTATTAAATGACTTTTATTAAATATGAAATGGATCCCACTTGAAGGCACGAATTTCAATGATATAAAGTCATTAATGAGATTTCAATAAAGCATTAATTAAAGTGATTTACTCCAAAATAAAGCATGTGGAAAATTCTATAAAGAGAAAACCCTAACTACTTCAAGAAGTTTTGAGAGTGGATTTTAAAAGGGCAAGAGAAACTATCGTCAAGTGGTTGGCAGTCATAAGTTTCTACAGTGGTGAAGAGTATGAAGGAAGCAAAGCTCTATATTTCCAAGATTCTTTGAATTGGCCCACTTAAACTTTTTTCTTTATATTTTCTTCTTCTATGTTTCTTTCCATCAAATATTCCATGTATGCATGGAAAACAAGAAGATTTGGGTCTAAGCAGTTCTTTCTCTAGAAATCTTCAGTCATCTTGTAATATTTCATGTCCAAAGGAGAAAAACCCCTACTTGTAAAAAGTAGATGTAATTCATTTTAATTCATGTAATTGTCATTGAGACCTTGTTGAAGTTGTTTCAGACGTTATTGAATTTGTCATATTAGGATATTGTTATAAATTTCTCATGCAAAGAACTATTTCAGGGTGTAGCTTTAATGATTTCTCAAAGTCTGAGTTTATGAGCATGATATATTTGAAGTGCACATATCATATTATTTTATGTTTTGAATGAAATACTCAATTAAAGTTCTTTGAAGACCTATCCATTTTTACTTCATATTGCAAAAGTCATAGCAGATTCTAGGTTCATTTTATTTTACAAGAAAGGCAGAATGTTTGTTGAAAGGAGACTCCAAAACCTTGTGGACACAAATATCCGTTGACACGCTTTATCATTTTTTTGTTTAAATGATATGATGTATATTTGCACATTTTTATAAATGTACATAAGGGTTGTACATTTGTATATACAAACTTTATTGGAAGATCTTACGGGGTTTTCTCTTTAGCATTCACCCTTTTCATTCATTGTAGAACCATACAAAGAATCTTCCAACATATTACATGTTGAGATTCAACAAGAAGATCCTAGTGAAAATTATGCACCTACACTAGCATGGAGCCTCAGGCTATTTTTAGGTGGAAGTCTATTTTTAGATGATGAGAAAATTCTATTTATAGATGATGTCTATTTATAGATGGTGAGAGAATTCTATTTGTGGAAGTATGTCAACTATTATTATCCCTTAATAATAGTTGGATAATAAATATTAGTCTATTCTCAATGAGCACTTGGAAATAGTTAACTGAAGTAGCAAATCAATTAGCTATAGGAAATTTGAGTTCAAACGTTGAATGGTGGGACATGCAAGTCGAATTACTTGTAACTAAGTGATTCGAAGTTGTAACAGAGTTGGATATGTAGTTATGTGAGTTGTGAAGTAGTTTAACTCAGTTAAGTGAGTTAAGCTCAGTTGTACTAGTTGTAACTAAACTTACACTAGTGAGTGATCAGTGAATTAATTATTAATTAATTCACAATCAATGATCTCACATGTAACTGAAGATTTACCATTGTTAACTACATGCATGTCAGATCCAGTGGAGACCCAGTTGAGATAATAGGTGAAAGGGACAGTTTGACTATCAATTGTGACATTAGTGAGTGCACTCATGCAACTTCACACACAGTGGATGTGCCCATGAGGAATGTGCAGCCTAGACAAGAGGAATTCATTCATTGCAGGTTTTTCCATTAGTGGGGATTGCGCAGAGGAGGCAGGTTGTCTGGAAGCAGTAAATTGGCACATGAATTTGTCAATTTTTGTATGACAGTGTGAGACGATTGTATATTTTACTGAGAGCTCTTGGATTAGATTTTTGTATGAGATTGTTTCATGATCCATGATATATACATAATATATGATAGTGGGGTTCTTATCTTTATGCTTTCCCGGTAAAACATCTGTGTTATGTGTGATTGATCTTTCTTCTTGATATTGCAATTAGCGATCATGTTTTAAATTCTGCAAGAATATTTGTAGAAGAGATTATGTATTTAATAGTGGAATATAATTGTTATATTAGGAGAATCTAGGAAATACATAATTTGTATTAAAATTTCTACATGGTATCAGAGCGCAGAAGATTGCACAAGTTGAGTTTGTGATTGGATAGAATTTGAATTTGCAGAAATATTTTCTCGGTGCTACAGCTGATTCAAGATCGAAATGGCTTTCAATGCCTTTAGGTTAGAGTATGCATTCAAGGGCAGCTCAAACTACATTGCTTGGAAGGACGGGACAGAGGCAGTACTCAAAGACAATGGATTGAAGGAATTCATTGACAAAGATGTTCCTAAGCCAGATGTTGCAGATGCTGCAAATCTTGATGCATGGAAAAATAAAGTGGCAAAGGTGAGGAGGATCCTGTTGGAGGGAGTACAAGACTGCATTGTCTCAAACCTCGAAGGGAAAGCCACACCATATGCAATGTGGAATACTTTTATAGATCTATTCCAAAACAGTAGCGACCATAGGAAATTGGCACTCAAAGATAAACTCGGGAAGATCAAGATGGATAAGGGCGACTCCATTCCAAAATATCTCACGAAGTTTGTCCAATGTTGGGATGAGCTGGGGAGTGTCGGAATAACAGTTGTTGATGATGATTTGGTGAGATTGTCTCTCCTAGGACTTCCCAAGAATTGGCACAGTTATAAAGACTCTGTCAATGGAAGGGAAAAATTGCCAGATTGGGAACGACTATGGTCGGATCTAGTGTAGGAGGAGTTCAGTCAGAACACTCGAGATGGCTCTTCATCAAAGCAAGATGATGAAGAGGATTGTGCTTTGGTTGTCAAGGCAAGGAAAAGGAAGGGGAAGAAATTCCATTCAAAATCTGAGTCTAAAGGCAAGAAGTTGGATTTGTCCAAAGTGAAGTGTTTTCACTGTCACAAACATGGGCATCTCCCTACTAACTGTCCGCAGAAGAATACGACCAGGAAGGTTTTTGGAGTTGCAGTTGGTGAGGCCCTTGTCTCGCAATTTGAACTTGAATTCTCCTTGATCGCATGCATGGTGTCAAGTGCATTGGGATCGGTGTGGTATTTGGATAGTGGCGCTTCCTTCCACATGATGGGAGATAAGGAGCTTTTTAGTGACTTGGAGGAGAAAGATCTCAAAATGCATATTGAGATGGGCGACGATGGATGATACAGTGTGACTAGAATTGGTAGCATTACCTTTCAAAGGGATTCAGGTAAACCATTTCAATTGAAAGATGTTATGCATGTTTTAGGTCTGAAGAAAAACTTGGTCTCGATCGCAATGTTGGAGGATAGAAGATATGATGTTGTTTTCAGCGATGGAAAAGCCTTCCTGTGACATAAAACAATGGGTCAAATCAAGAAGATAGGGATTCGAGTTAAGAATCTCTACAAGTTGGAGGAAGATGGTTGTGTTGCCATGATGGGAAGGCAGAAAAAGTTGTGAGGCGGGATGAGGGTGAATTATGGCACAGGTGATTGGGCCATCTTCATCATGGAGCCTTGAAAATCATGAAGCAAATTTCTACTAGACTTCCAATGGGAACACTTTCTCAGTTAGATCAATGCAAGGATTGCACCATGGGGAAGTATGTAAAGTCCACCTTTCATGAAAAGGAGAACTGTGCTTTGGTGATACTGGAGAGAATTCACAAAGACGTGTGTGGACCATTATCGGTTGCTTCAACAGCAAAATATAAGTATTGTGTTCTTTTTGTTGACGACTTTTTGTAGAAATTTCAATAAAATTAATGTATTTCCTGCGATTCTCCTAATCTAACAACTATATGCCACTGATAAATACAAAATCGCTTCTACCAATATTCTTGAGGAAATTAAACCACGATCACAAAGTGAAATATCAAGAACACATAACACAGAAGTTTTACAGGGAAAGCATAAATCTAAAAACCCCACTATCATATATTATGTATATCATGGATCATGAAACAATCTCATACAAAACTCTAATCCAAGAGCTCTCTGTACAATACAATCGTCTCACACTGTCATACAAAAATTGACAAATTCATGTGCCAATATTTTGTCTCTTGACAGCCTTCCTCCTCTACAATATCCCTGCAATTAGAATTCTCACAATGAATTCGAATTACCTAGTTTGCACATGCTCATGAGCATATCCACTACATGTGTGATTGCATGAGTGCACTTCACTCAAATCACAACTGATAGCCAAATTGTCCCTTTCACSTGTTATCTCAACTAGGTCTCCATTGGATCTAACATGCATGTAGTTAACCATGGTGAATCTTCAGTTGCATGTGAGTTCATTGATTGTGAATTAATCAATAATTAATTCAATGAACTCTCACTAGTGTAAGTTCAGTTACAACTAGTACAACTGGGCTTAACTCACTTAACTGAGTTAAACTACTTCACAACTCTCATAACTACACTTATAACTCTGTTACAACTTCAAGTCACCTCCATGTCTTACCAGCCAACCTTTGAACTCGAATTTCCCATAGTTAACTGATTTGTCATTTCAGTTAATTATTTCAAGTAACTATGAGATAATAGATTAATATTTATTGTCCAATTTATTTAAGGGAAAAGTAAATTAGACACATGTTTCTTGTTGACTTTTCAACACTCCCTCTCAACAAGAAAGGGATTATCCTTCACCCCAATCGTGTCTCTATGATATTCAAATTTTCTCCTGGTGAGTGCCTTCGTTAGAATGTATGCATCCTGATCTTCCGTAGGAATGTATTGAAGCAACATGATCTTCCGCTGCATACAATCTCTGAGATGATGATACCAGATATCTATATGCTTATATCTATCATTAAACATAGGATTAATCAAGAGTTTAATACAACTCTGATTATCACAATGAATCACTGTTGGATCTAAATGAGAACCAAACAAACCAACCAAGATCTTTCTCATCCAGATAGCCTCACATGCAGCTTGACTCACTTCCATGTATTCTACTTCCGCTAAACTAAGTGCCACGGATATTTGTTTCTTGATGTACCAAGAAACAACTGTAGATCCGATACTAAAGATCCCCCATGATGTGCTCTTTATGTCTGTTGGGATGCCCGCCCAATCTGCATTCGTGAAGCCATGCAAATTCACCTCATCCGTTTGTCTGTACCATAATCCATACTAAGAAGTGCCCTTCAGATATCTCAGGACATGCTTACCCACCGTCCAAAATAGTTTGGTAGGCTTAACCATCGCTTGACTTAGCTAGTTAACCACATAGCAAATGTTTGGTCTCGTGTTCACTAAATACATTAGTGAACCTACTAAATGTCGATAGATAGTAGCATCCACTACCTCTCCAGAAGTAGCATCCTCTTTCCTCTAGTTTCCTGGAAGAGGAGTATCCATGGGTTTGGAGCCTTCCATGTGAAACTTACCCAGTATATCCCTTGCATACTTGCCTTGAGACAGAAAATTTTCACCATCTCGCTGCCATATTTCCAATCCAAGGAAAGAATGAAGGAGGCCCAAATCCTTCATCTCGAACTCCTTTGCAAGGTCATCCTTGCATGAGTGTATCAAATTCTCATCACCAGTCAGTATTAAATCATCAACATAAAGAACAATGATTAAGAGCTCACCCTCCACAAAAATTTGGTATAGGTTTGCATCCATTTCACTTTTGGTGAAGCCCAATCTGGTTAAATAGTTGTCTATTTGAGTGTACCAAGCATGGGGTGCTTGCTTCAGCCCCTACAGTTCTCTCTTGAGTCTGCACACATGTGAATCCATGTCAAAGGTCTCAAAACCTTATGGTTTTTCAATGTACACTTCTTCCTCAATGATCCCATTGAGAAACACAGTTTTTACATCCATCTGATGAATGTGCCAACCCATCTGCGCTGAGAGTGCAAGGATGGATATTATGGAAGAGTACCTTGTGAAAAGTGCAAAGGTCTCATCATAATCTATCCCCTCGATCTTTGAGAAGCCTCGGGCCACAAACTTGGCCTTGTATTTCTCCACACTCCCATCAGCATCTTTCTTTACCTTGTAGATCCATCTCGAACCTACCACTAATTTGTCGACCGGTCTTGGGACAATTTCCCATGCACTGTTTTTGACAATGGAATCATACTCCTCCACCATTGCATCTACCCATGTGGGATCCTGCACTGCTTCCTGAAAGTAAGATGGTTCAGTCACAATAGATTTTCTCATGAGATCCATGTATGCAGTAAATCGATCAGGAGAATGTCTATGTATGTGCTGTGAAGTAGGGGCTCCTACTTTCTATGTAGCATATAGTCTCAATCTATCAGTTTCCGTGGTGCGCTTTCTGCCATTTCTGATGGATGGTTCTAGTTTAGTGGTTTCCTCCACTCCATGAACCTCCTCATTTGGTTGATCCACATCTTGAGACTCATCTTTGGGAATCAGCAGTTCCTCTTCTGCATGCAAATCTAACTCCCTCTCAAGCGACAACTACATGGCTTTCCCCTCATTGAATTTTATATCTCGTCGCATAATAGTCATCTTACTATTAGGAAGATACACACGATAATTATGGGGTGTTTTGTGTACCCCACAAATATCCCAACTTCAGCAATCGGTTCCAACTTCTTCCTGGAATCCTTGGTCACATGCACATAAACAGACGAGCCAAAAATTTTAAAATGAGAAACATCAGGTTTCTTACCAGTGAAAGCTTCTTCAAGTGTACTCATGCCAAGTATTCTATGAGGACAATGGTTTTGCACATAAACGGCAGTATTTCATGCTTCTACCCGCAAATGCATTGTTAGGCCCTGATCATGCAACATTGCTTGTGTTGCACCCACAATCGTTATGTTCTTCCTCTCCGGGACCCCATTTTGTTGTGGGTTATGAGGCGCTATGAGTTCTCTTCGAATTCCTTCTCTATTGTAGAAGTCTTTGAATTTGTTAGAGATGTATTCTCCACCATTATCACTCCTTAGAGCCTTCACTTGCTTCCCCGACTCTTTCT
>ML776694.1:466464-480267 GCA_009831015.1 Picea engelmannii
GGTCCCATGTCCAAGTGCTCATGTGAACTCCCCGTGGAAGATTTTGGAACCCAATAACCAACTCCAAATGATGCTCCAAAGACTGACACCTATCATGTGGATCCAAATAAGAAGATCCATCCACATAATGGAAAAGGGTCATAGCAGAATCTGGAAGGAATAATACCACTGTAACTAGCTCATGATGTGGGACATTGATGTTCTTTACAGAAGGTGGAGTATAGTCATCAAATAAAATATGAAAGTGGTTGTCATCCCAGAAATGACAACTATCCATATACCAATCATCACAATCGGCCTCAAAATCATACCAAGCATATATTTCTTGATTATATTCATCCCTGTGGCCCTCCGTAAGAAATATCTCCTGCATGTTATTCAATGAATCTTGAATACTATGAAAACTATTATTGAGGCCATATGTGAGGTTGTCTGTGAGGCCATGTAAAATGCATCAAATCTGTCATCCAATGTGTGAAACAATTGGGCTTTGAATGATTCAAGAATTTCTTTCAGGGTTTGAGAGGAAATATCCATCTGAACACCCTATGAACTCTTTGGTCCTACAGCCGTCACGAAAAAACCCAAAAAATAGACCCAATAAGTTTCGGTAGAAAATCGCGGCTTTATCTGGAAAAACCCTAAAAAACTGCTGAAATTAAAATGCTCATAACTTCACTTCCCGGACTCCGTTTTGGTTGATTTGTTTTTTGAAATTGGGTGAAATTGTGAGAGGAACTCAGATATGTAATTTATTTGGGCAAATTCGGCCTTCAAATGCTACAGAAATAAAAAAAAATATCGTCGTCGTCCACGGAAAAAATCCTGAAAATTTGCATATTTTAAAACTTCAATATCTTGACTTCCCGGACTCTGTTTCAGACGATTTGTTTTTTAAAATTGGGTGTTTTTCTGAGAGGAACTCAGATCTACAACCCGTTTCTGCAAATTTTTCACAAAAATATACCAAAAACTTCGATAATGTTGCGGCCCTCTTTTTTCTGCTCCGAAAAACAAATCTGCAAAAATAAAAAATATTTGCCCACAATGTCTGCCCAAGGAAAGTGCTCTGATACCAATTGTTAAGAACCAAAGACTGAATAAAAAGGCACCACAATAGATATACAAGAACAATATGCAAAATCTTCTTTATTACCATCAAACCCTTAGGGTAGGGCAACACCATACAATGGATCCTATTATGGAAGGGATCCTCTCCTGTTCACTTGCCTCTTCGAGGGGGTAAACTCCTAATGAGCGTCATCTCCAAATACAATACTTTATCTTCATGTCTCATTACATTGCTTAGACTTCTTTATATAGCTCTCCCTATCTCCTAGGAACCTTCTAGAGAGCCTTCTCACATTTATTACATCCAATTACCTATTTATTATATTTAACTACCATAGTGGTCCTTATTTAATAATATAGCGGACCTAGTCCACCTTACATTGAATGACCTCCACTATTATCACTACTGGGCCCCCAACTATCTCTCTAGCTACCTTACAAAATACTTTCCTACAACTTGTCTAAATTGAATGATTTGGATTGATATAAAAAGGCCTAGTCCTATTCTTGATCTTGGGCATATATGTAATGATTCTTTGTATTTTCTCCATTAAGTTTATGGGAATATCATAATCCTATCTATCAAGAATTGTAACATCCCCAGCCACCCAGGTTAGGCCATGCTACTCCATAAAACACTCTGAAAATTATGTAATATCAAGATATAACATCCCCATCCACCTAGGTTGGGCCATGCTACTCCATAAAAAACTTTGAAAAAACTCTAATACAAATTTGTAACATCCCCAGTCCCCCAAGTTGGGTCACGTCACACAACCTAACCAAACTGTAACACCCCAGCCTACTATTGAGAAATGTTACACTAAAATTCCACTATGCAGTTTCTACTTTAAGCACAATCTGCATAGTTTCACTTGAATTAATGAGCTCAGCCCAAACTGGAGTCATGCTACACAAATTGTAACATCGGAAGCAACAAATTATTTTAATACAACTTTAACCCATGGAATTTAAATCAAACAGTTGTGTGCACCAATATACTGACCACACAGTACAATTGTGCACACAACCACCTAGGCATCATGTGCCACTTCTGATATTAATGTGCATGAGGTCTAATTCCTTAACCGTACACACATGAGTTCCATCCTTTTAAAGAACAGAGGCTACAATCCTATGTAGTCGGCCACCCAATCCTCTTCTTGACAACTCATAACCAAATCACAAGGTTAAAATTAACAGGAAAAGTTACCGTCAACTGACTACTCATTCATAACTACAATTAAAGGCTAAAAGCACCATACTTATATGCGCAAGCAACATTAAACCAATTAACAACAAATACTTATATGAAACACATACAAGAATTTAACCCATGTCAAACATAGACAAAAATGCACACAGTAACCAAGACAATTACATAAGGAACACTTATCTTAAAGGAAAGTCACCAACTACGGCCTTGACTCAGACATTCCTCCCAGCCATAAACATTATTTCTCATAATCTTTCAGTAACAAGTCATCCTCGAGCTAGGTCTCAACTCCACCAGGGAGAAAAGGGTCATGGCGACAAGCTATGGTTTGAAAATCAACAGAATTGTTCATTCCTAAGTTCTCGATGTTGCAACTAGCCCACAATCCCTCATTCCTCACACACCTGTCACACCCATGGAAGTGTGCTCCTTCTCTTCTCAATAGTCCTTCGATTGCCCCACTTCCCTTCCCAAGGTTACCAGCAGCAGGTCAGAAAGGAAGTCTTTGAGCCCTACGACTACTTCTCAGTGCACTAGGGAACAACTCTTAGAAAAAACTATCACCTGGAGAGTATTCCCACAGGTCTGAAAACCACTCCACAACATCCAGTCTCTCACCCAGAGAGACTTCTCATGGTCTGTCAACCTGACTCTTTGACAGTGAAACTTTGGATATAGCCCCACAACTCCTTACAATATCCTCATTGCAAATAAGGTAATAATCATATTTTCCATACAGTCTAACCCCCCTCTACTCACGATATCCTATAACATGAATTCCTTCCCTAGATCCTGGATCATCTCCCATGCCATAATTTCATTACCCCCAAAATACACTAAGGTCATCAATATATATTGCAAGTCTTCCACTTGACAATTGTCACCTTCAAAAGTAGCTTTAAGCCACTTGGTGGCTCATTCCCTATCCTCGAGAACTTAGGATAAAATAATATATTCGAAATTACACTTTTCAGAATATTAATAAAATTTTCTCTAACACTTACAACTCACCCCCCTTTTCTCTTTTCCGGTGGAGTAGGCCCCCCATCTCTTTTCATCTAAGTCAGTCAGCATGCAGCGATGCAATATTATATTAATAAACATGATTAAATTTACATAGATAGGTGCACTGGCCTATCTGCATCCAGGCTCACCAGCCTCATAATCACACAAGCTCTTTGGCATCAAACATAAACAGTTATATGTGTGTGTGTGTAACTCAGTATCGCGCACTTTTGGGTCATTACCACGCACTTACCCAAGTGCACACAACACAGTGCAATGTGTGCACTTGCCCAGGTACACACAACACATAGATTGTGTGCACCATTTCTTTGTAACAATTCTCTATGCACTTACTCTTATGCACGAAACACCAAAATAAGGTGTCCTTGGATCACCAACCTAAGTGTACATTACATTTACACTTGGTACCAATCATCTCACCAACCTATATGTACAATTAAAAATGGTTCTGAATCAGGGACATTACAATCCCCTCCCCCTTATTTATGCATTGTCCTTAGTGCAATATATACGCATGTACATACAAAATTTCAAACATCATCAAAAATATGAGGATACTCTGCTCGCATAGCATCCTCATGCTCCCAAGTCGCATCCTCAAGACCGTACCAGGTCCATTGGACCTTTACCATCTCCATGACTTGATTCTGGAGCTGCTTTATTTTTCGATCCAATATGCAAATCGATTGCACTTGAAATCCGCCTTCTAGCTCCACCTAAATCACATTCCAACCAATGACATGATTAGCATCAGGTACATACTTCTTAAGCAATGACACATGGAAAACATTATGAATGCACAAGGATGCAGAAAATGCAAGCATATAAGTGGCATGACCAATCCTTTCAAGGATTTCAAATGCCCCCCAACAGTGCGTTTCTAACTTAGAACACTTTACCAACTTCAAGGAATTGTGCCTAGCCTTCAATTTCATAAACACGTGATCACCCACTCTAAATTCTTTGTGGTTTTTGTCTTTATCTGCATAGATTTTCTACATGTCTTGGGAAGCCTTTAAATTTTTCTTTATCTTTACCATCTTCTCCTCCATTTCCCGGAGTATATCTAGGCCAACTACTACGCAGTCTGTTGGGTTATCCCAAATAATTGGTGTGTTTCACTTTCTACCATAAAGTGCCTCAATTAGGCTCATATTTAAAGATTATTGATACCCATTGTTGTAAGAAAACTCTGCCAAATGCAAGTAGTCTTTCCACTTCAATGGTTGATCTATCACATACATCCTCGGCATGTCTTAAATCACCCATTTTACCCTCTCAGTCTAACCATTTGTCTCAGGGTGATATGTTGTGTTGAAATTCAGACTTGTTTTGAATCCTTTAAATAACCCTTTCCAAAATTTTGAGGTGAACTTGAAATCTTTGTTAGACGCAATTGTCTTACGTACACCATGCAACTTAGCAACTTCACGAATGTAAATTTTAGCAATGTCTGCTACTTTGTGCATTGACTTCATAGGAATAAAATGGGAAACTTTAGTAAGCTTGTCCACCACCACCATCATAGAATGATGGTGCTTAGCAGTCATAGGCAACTTAGTTATGAATTCCATGGTCACCACTTCCCACTTCCACTTAGGAATGGGAAATGGTTGTAGCAAAACAGTTGGATGTATGTGCTCAGCGTTGACCTTTTGACATTCGATACATATCTTAATGAAATCCACAACTTCCTTTTTCATACATGGCCAAAAGTTTTTCTCCTTGACTACAAAAATCATCTTCTGATAACCCATATGTCCAGCATAAGGAACCTTATGAATCTATGAAAAAATCAGGTTTTTCAACTCTTGATCATTTGGCACATAGACTCTGCATATAAATAGGAGGATTCCATCCTCTCTTATCTTATATCCTTCCAAATTATATTGCAACATACCTTGTTGTCAAGTCGCACTTATATCCATACAACGCAAATTTGATTTGGAAAATTCCAAAATTTTGTCACGCAAATATTTCTAGTACATGCTAATGGTTGTAGCATGGATTTCATGCATCCTCCTACTGAGTACATCAACCACCTTGATCTCTTTTCCTCTAATATGGTTTAGGTCAAAGTCATACTCACTGAGGAAATCTAACCACCTGCTTTGTCTAGCATCCAAACTTGGTTGTCCAAACAAATATTTCAGACCACAATGGTCTATTCTCAGCTCAAATATTTTACCCGTGAGATAATGCCACCACATATTCAAATAATGCACTATGGCTGCTAATTCCAAGTCACGTGTGTCATATATATTTTCATGCTCCTTCAACTTCCTTGATTTGTAGCACACCACATGTCCATTCTAACTTAGGACTCCACTGACTCCTTCCTTGCATGCATTTGTGCACACAACAAATTCTACATCTGGATCAACAATCCTCAAAATCAACACACTTGTCAACAAACTCTTTGAGTGCTGAAAACTCCTTGTGCAATCCGAATTCCATTCAAATCACACACCTTTCTTCTGCAAAGATGTGATTGGATGTGCAATCTATGAAAATCCTTCAATAAACCTTTTGTAGTACCATGCTAGTCCCATAGAGGATATCACTTCTATGACATTTCTTGGTGTTGTCCATTCCTAAATGACTTTTATCTTCATTGGGTCCACAACTATTACTTCTTCTAAAATAATATGACCCAAATAGTAAATCCATCGCTGATAAAATCAACTTTGGCTCAGCTTCACATAAAGTTTATGATCCATAAACACCTACAACACCATCCTCAAGTGTTTTTCATGATCTACCTTGGAATTTGAGTAAATAAGAATGTCATCCAAAAACAGAATGACAAACTTATCTAAGTAACTTTTGAAAACTCCATTCGTTAAACACATGAAGATAGTTCGTGTATTTGACAACCCAAATGGCACCACTGTAAACTCGTAATGACCATACCTTGTTTTGAAGGAAGTCTTACTGATCTCTTCCTCTTTTATTCTTACTTGGTGATATCCAAATATGAGGTCTATCTTGGAAAATATATGCGCGCCTCTCAGCTGATCAAACGGGTCATCTATCCTTGGAAAAGGATATTTGTTATTCATTGTTACCTTGTTCAAATTCCTGAAGTCGATACAAAGTAACAGCGTATCACCCTTCTTCTTCATGAATAAAACGAGTGCACCCCAAGGTGACACACTTGGGCATATATACCCCTTCTTCAGAAGCTCTTCAACTTACATCTACAACCCCTTCAACTCTGGTGCACTCATCATGTAAGGAGTCTTGGATACAGGTGTTGCTCTCAACACTGAGTTAATAGAGAATTCAATATCTCTTTTTGAATTCAATCTCAGTATCTCTTTAAAGACATCCTCATATTCTTTCAGCACGGTGCAGTCTTCCGCACTTGGTACTTTATCCTTAGGTGCCTCTTCCATGTGCGTTGTGAATACTTGGCATCCTTTGCGATAATGTTTCTTCAATTGCAACGTTGAAACTTCCTTGATAGTCACGGCTCTTGGAATTCCTTGACCTAACCTCAAATTTCCTTACTCGTCCAGAAAAGTAAATTCCTTATTATAACAATCTAGGAAAGCATGATGCTCATCCAATGAATCCATACCAATGAGGCAATCATACAATCCCAAAGGTATAATATTCAAATCATCATTTGTGCGCAATCCATTCATCTCTATTGGATATGCCTTAACCATCTCACTAATTTTCCTTTCTGCTCTAGTAGCTAGCTGCACCAACCAAGATTTTCCAAGCTTTCTTCTCAGAAAAAGGAATATTTCCACCATCTTAGGATCTAGATAACTATGACTAGCTCCTGAGTCTATTAAAATAGCAATGGGTTGACCAATAATCTTACCTTCCACCTTGATCGTGTGGGACTGAAACTCAGCATGCTTGTTATCCAGTGCGGCATAAATCCTTGGCATATTTCTACCCATGTATTCCACTGTCGCAACTTGTTGTACATTGTGTGCAGTCCTCTCTTTATCACCTCTTTGAGGAAAATATTTGCTCATATTATTTCCACCACAACCCCAACACTGCATAGGTTGTTGCCATGAATTTTTTCCTACTATCTCTGACATTATGGGCTCCTATAGAGTCGTCTATCCTTGCACATTATTTCTAAACAATGGTGGCTTAACTCCCTTCTTCCTCTGTTCAACCTTACTTTTCATCTTGTCTTCCCAAGCCTTTTGGAAATTCAATCTTCCCCTCTACTAGTCAAAAAGACACTTAGCGTGCCTTATGGTCTCTTCCAATGTCTTAGGTTCATCATATTGTATCTTGTCACTGATAAATGAGGGTATCCCACTCATATACCTCTGAATATTCACTTGCTCGTCCTTGATGAATAGAAAATATTTCAACAAATCTAAAAATATTCTTTCATTCTCATCAATCGTCATACTCCAAAGCTTGAGTTCGAAGTACTCCTTCATTTTCTTGTCATAGTACTGCTTGGTTAAGTATTTATTTTGTAAATACCTCTTGAACTCCATCCAAGTCACTTTTTCCTCATCAATATGTTTCACCTGCACATATTGATCCCACCACATTGATGCCTTTCCTTTTAGTTGATAGAAAACAATTCTCCCTTCTTCCTACGCAGAATAGTTATGCAGCTGGAAATACTTCCTCATACCTAGAAACCAAGTCTCTGCATCTTCATCCTTCTTATGCTCATCGTCAAATGTAGAAGGCTTGATCTTGTTTATTTCTCCTTGTAGCTCATCCACCCTAGTCCTTCTCTTATGCTTTTTGATAGGAGATGGACTTGAACTACTATGCGCTTTCTTGAAAGAATGCTTACCATCACTTCTCTCTTCTCTTCTTTTCTCATCCTGAGACATACAACTTCTTGATCTACTCGAATCTATATCCTTGTCCATTTTATTTTCTATTATGTATGTACTTTACATCAATTTGACATTGAATTCATCTTGTTACGCCTTGGCTCTCAAAATCCTTTCATTATCAGCCTTATAACTCTGGACATATTTTTGTAATACTTTTACAATTTCAACCAAATCCATGTCCTCTCCCTTTGGATTTTGTACCATTGTCACACAAACCGACATGCATATCCCCAAATTCATCATCGAGACGATAAGTCCTCTACGTAGCTCCCATGCTTTCAACCTTTTTCATTCTCTATGTCCTACTCTAATCACTGATAACTCTCCAAATTGTGCAGACAACAAGATTTGTTAGGTGATTTCATGCAACAACTACATGAAAACTTTGCACCTTTTGTAAAAATCCTTCCCTTGGATTTCTTGGATGATTTTAACATTCCAACTCTAGTGCACACACCTGGGTATCACTACTCTTACGTGCATCACAACTCTATACCGCGCACCAAGGGTTTTCCATGTAAACTAAACTCTGCATTGCGCGACACCAATTCTTAGTGCACCCATATATTCATGTTGGTCTCTGGCCCATACAAGTCCAGTGTTGAACCAATTGCTCTGATACCAATCTGTTTCATCCCCAGCCACCCAGGCTAGGCCATGCTACTCCATAAAACATTATGACAAAGCTCTCATACCAATTTCCAACATCCCCAGCCACCCAGGTTGGGACATGCTACTCCATAAAACACTCTGACAAAGCTCTGATGCCAATTTGTAACATCCCCAATCCCCCTAGTTGGGTCATGTCACACAACCTCAACTTTTGTATCTCCAAATCAACCAAATTGTAACACCCAGGCTTATTACTGAGCCATGTTACACTAAAATTTCACAATGTAGTTTCTACTTTAAGCACAATTTGGGTAGTTTTACTTGAAGTAATTCATTGAGCCCAAACTGGAGTCGCGTTAAACAACTTGTAACAGCAGAAGAAACAATTTATTTTAATACAACCTTAAGCAGTGAAATTTAAATCAAACAATTACACGCACCAGCATATTGACCACACAATAAAATTGTGCACACAACCACCTGGGCGTCATGTGTCACTTATGATATTACTGTGCACGGGGTCTAATTCCTTAACCACACACACATGAGTTCCATCCTTTTGTAGCACACGGGCTACAATCCTGTGCACTCAGCCACTCAATCCTCTTCTTGATGACTCATAACCAAATCACAAGGTTAAACTTAATAGGAAAAGTTACCATCAACTGACATACTCATGCATAACTATAATTAAGGGCTAAAAATACCATACTTATATGTGCAAGCAACATTAAACCAAATAAAAACAAATACTTAGACGAAACACATACAAGAATTTAACCCATGTTAAACATAGACAAAAATGCATGCAGTAACCAAGACAAGTACAAAAGGAACACTTATCTTAAAGGAAAGTCACAAATTGCGGCCTTAACTCAGACGTTCCTCCCAGCCATAAACATTGTTGCTCATAATCTTTCAGTAACAGGTCACCCTCGAGATGAGGCTCAACTCCAGCAGGGAAAAAAGGGTCCTAGCGACAAGCTATGGTCTGAAACTCAACAGAATTGTTCAGTCCTAAGTGCTTGTTGTTGCAACTAGCCCATAGTCCTTCATTCCCCACACACCTGTCACACATAAGGAAATGTGCCCCTTTTCTGCTCAACAGTCCTTTGGCTTCCCCATTTCCCTTCCCAGGTTTACTAGCAACATGTCGAACATGAATTTTATGATCCCTGCGACAACTACTCAATACACTAGCGAACAACACTCAACAAAAAATTTCGCCTGGAGAATATTCCCAAGGGTATGAAAACCACTCCAAAACATCCATTCTCTCACCCACATAGACTTCTCACGATCTATCAACCCGACTCTTTGACAGTGAAACTATGGATGTAACCCCACAACTCCTGACAAGCTTATCGTTGTAGATAAGGTAATAATCATATTTTTCATACATTCTAACCCCCCTCTACTCACGAGATCCTACAACATGAATTCCTTCCCCAAATCCTGGATCATCTCCCATGAAATAATGTCATTCCCCCCAAAATACACTAAGGCTAGCTATATACATTGCATGCCTTCCACTAGACACTTTTCACCTTCAAAAGTATCTTTAATCCACTTGGGGACCCATTCTCTATCCTCGGGAACTTAGGATAAAATAATATATCTAACATTACACTTTTCAGAATATTAATAAAATATTCCATAAGACTTACAACTCACCCTCCTTTTCCCTTTTCTGGTGGAGTAGGCCCCCCATCTCTTTTCATCTGATTCAGTCAATGTGTAGTGATGTAATATTATATTAATAAACATGATCAAATTTACATAGATAGGTGCACTGGCCTATCTGCGTCTAGGCTCACCAGCCTCATAATCACTCAGGCTCTCTAGCCTCAAAACATAAAAATTCATCTATATATATATATATATATAACTCAGTACCGCGCACTTACCCAAGTGCACGCAACACAGTGCAATGTGTGCACTTGCCCATGTGCGCGCAACACATAGATTGTGTGCACCCTGTCTTTGTAACAATTCTCCATGCACTTATTCTAATGCACGCAACACCAAAACCAAGTGTCCTTGGCTCACCATCCTAAATGCACATTACATTTACACTTAGTACCAATCGACTCACTAGCCTATATGTACAATTACAAAGGGTTCTGGATCGAGGACATTACAAGAATATCCTCTTCATTAGGAGGAATATCGTCCTCGTTATAAGCATGCTCAACATTATTAGGAAATCCAACGAGAGAATGATGATGACCTCGAATTGTTTCACTTTGATGACTTAGAACATGATCTTCATTCCTAGGCCCATCATCATCTTCATTTCTAATCTCATCATTAAGAGGAATATCAAACTCGGTAGGAAAATGCTTACCATTCTCTTCAATGCCATTGGATCTACCATGAAGATATTCACTTGAAGAAAAATCAATCAGCATCTCTAACACTATCAATGCCATCAAATTCACCACTTGGAGAAAATTATTCATCATTTGTTCCTTTAAAATCCTCGCTTGGATATAAATAACCATCATCATCACTAGTGCCTTTAAATACTCCACTTAGAGGAAAATATTCACCGTCATCATAATCATGATCACTACTTTTAAAATCCTCACTTCGAGGAAAATCTTCATTGTCATCATTAGTCTCTTTAAAATCCTCACTTGGAAGAAAATATTCATCATCTTTATCCATTCCTTTAAGTTCTCCACTTAGAGAAAAATAGTCATCGTTATTAACAACATCAATGTATGAAACATCCCCTTATCTCTCCACTACACTAATGTTGTCATTAAAATCTTCATTGATTCTTTCATTAAAGTCATCGCTACAAGGAAAGTTATCATCCAAATCATCACTTGGAGATATATTTAGAGTATTGTCCACATCATTGATGTTATCATTCAAGTGTTGAGAGGAATGGCTCATGTCATATTTTTTCTCTTCATAAGTGGTGCCTTGAAAGTCTTTAGAATTTTGTACTTCTTCATCAACATGTTCAATGTTCAATCTCATTACTTGCATTATGATCAAACTCCTCATTGGATGACAAATACAACTCTTCATTAACATTAGAGACACTTCCATAAAATTCACCCATACCAAATGATGAGGTACATGAGCAAGATGTTGATGCTTCAGAAATGGAAACTTCTCTATCAGATGAACCCATGACTTCTCACTAAAAACATAGAAAGGTACAACTATCCACCCTCCCATAAACAATCTTATAACTTGGAGAATGATATTTTCCTTCCAATTTTTTTTGTTTTCATAATTCATTATGTTGTAGCAATTTTATGGATTAAATTAATTCGATATTTTCAAAACTTTGATATAGCTAAATCCAAAAATATTACTACAACTAAATAAATAAGTTAGTATTTTTATTTCTAATTTATTAGTAAAACAAAAAAAAAAATTATTACTTTTTAAGTTATCCCATATTATCTAAACGTAACAATGTTTGATCTAATCTTTGTTTTAACAAACGCACTCCCCTTCCATATTCTTCACTTTGAATTCAATTTTTTTGGAGCATTGAATAAAGAGAATTCAATTTTTTTGGGAGCATTGAATAAAGAGTTTGGAGCAATTTACAAGAGAATTTGAATGTCACCAAGGATATGTTTGATAGGGAGTTTCTAGCACTTAAAAGGTTAGTAAGAATTTTTAATTTTTTATGAGAAGAAAAAGATTAAAAAAAAACACACACTTTTTTTTTAAATTATCCCTAAATTTTATAGTTTTTTATACCTTTTGTGAATATATATATATATATATATATATATATATATATATATATATATATATATATATATATATATATATATATATATATATATATATATATATATATATTGGTGGAAATATACAACAAAGGTGACCAATTTCCTAGATCTAGAGGTTGTGACTTAGATGGAGACAAGTATATAAAGATTAAAGCATAAAACACATTTTAAGAATAGATTCACATCATATAAAACCCTAGTCTATTATATAAAAGAAAGAAAAGACAGCTGCAAAATGAAGTAGACAAGCTTTAAGAATATGAATAAAATCTATACCCAGTGGAAACAATGTTAACATATCACCTGTGAAGAAGATCTCTGAAAAGGGTGGTTCCAAGACCTCCTCCTTGGGAGGGTACTTTGCTTCCCATATATGTGGTGAATCCCCTCATGTGGTGAATCCCCTCTCCTTTAGTTGTAAGTAGCTTAGATGATGCTAAAATTATATCAATAGAAAGGAGTTCTCTTGAGGTCTAGAGCAAATTCAGTAGCATGTACTATGGCTTGATGGATGAAAAATGGATAGACCTCTTAGTTTTTATAAGTAAAATAGTGGTTAAACCCCTATGGCATGGTCATAATAAATAATGATTTGTTGACCATAGAAAGTTTAACAACTAATTTTTAGGGTTTAGATATGTCCACTTTCGAGTATTTTACTTTTTTGGAAAATTTTGATTGGAAACGGTAAAAAAATGGAGCTTTTTTCGGGCCCTTGCAAATTTTGGGGTGATATCTTCAAGGCAACACACTTTTTGGGGGTAAAAAGAGCATTGGACTCCTACGAGGATAAGTTTTGGACATGTTTTTACTTAGGTCAAGTTGAGGTGGAAAGTGGTGGAGAGAGTGATGCACATGTTGATGGTGTATTTTGGTAGTCTCGTGAACTTAGTATAGGTGAGCCATTTTTAGGTGATAACATATTGTCCCCTAATTTGTGACGTTAGGAGCAAATTGTATGACTGAAATACATTACAGTTTTCTTTTACCAAGATTTGAGAGGACTAAGGAGGGAGATGGTGGACCTGGGAATTAGGACCACCTATGGAAGAGACTGAGGGGTATCACTTGTTAACAACAAAGTCAAAAGGTTATGAGTATACAAGATCTCAATAGGGATGAGGTAGGCATACCCATACTCATTGGTGTGTGTGTGTGTGTGTGTGTGTGTGTGTGTGTGTGTGTGTGTGTGTGTGTGTGTGTGTGTGTGTGTGTGTGTGTGTGTGTGTGTGTGTGTGTGTGTGTGTGTGTGTGTGTGTGTGTGTGTGTGTGT
>ML776694.1:480317-534508 GCA_009831015.1 Picea engelmannii
GTGTGTGTGTGTGTGTGTGTGTGTGTGTGTGTGTGTGTGTGTGTGTGTGTGTGTGTGTGTGTGTGTGTGTGTGTGTGTGTGTGTGTGTGTGTGTGTGTGTGTGTGTGTGTGTGTGTGTGTGTGTGTGTGAATAAAATGGTGTGCCCAACATAGGGGGAAATTTGGTGAGACAAAATGAGGTCTCAAATACAACATTATGTTGGCACAAAAGGGTCAGAATACAACACAATGATATAATCAGTCCCATTTACATAACCCTATATCAAAAGGGTCAGGTCCAACCATGTAACTATTGTTGATTTGGGTATATATGAATTGGTTCCCCATCACAAGGGGGAGGGGGGAGAAAATAACTCGAGAATCCCTATTGAATAGGAAAGGGGCTCTGAAGATCTCAAAATGAGCTAATGGAAGGGAAGCTCAAACTGAGGGCTCTTAGAATGGCAGAACCAAGCCAGTCAAATAAGGAACTACATCTGAGTTTGAATCATGGATATATATGTACGAATATCAATGGTGCAATGATAAGTTGAAGTCTAGCACATGATATCCTACCAAATCTGAGAGAAATAAGGACTCTTTCGGCCTGGTCCAAGTTAAACCATCAATGAGGTGAATGGGGAAATAGGGTACATAGGACTAACCCCTAGAATAAAGGTGTTGATATTGATAGGGGAAGTCAGTTGGCACCCAGGAATAAAAGTGGTTCCTTAGGTCCAACATCCAAAGTACAATAGGTGAAGCTATATCTCTAGAATAAAATGTTGATGCCAAAACGTGTAGGTGGCTACCTAAAGGTAGACCCCCTTCTGAGGATTGGTACAACTCATGCATGTCTAGGAAACCGGTACAATCAACTAAACCACTAAACCATCAAGTGTATAATTCTCAACCATGCAATAATAAGTTGGAGTCCAACATGTGAGAAACAACCAAGTCAAAGAGCACTAATGTCCCTCTCTGCTTGGTTCGAGGCACCCACCAATGAATAAGATGAGCCCAAGGTACATTATCCTCTAATTCAGACCCCTAGAATACAAGTGTTGAAGTCCATAGGAGAAAGCTCGTTGGATTAAAGGCAACGATGAATCCTTTAAACCAATGCAAGGTAGAAAGTAAGGTGTGACTAAAAGAAACTAACATGAAAGGGGGACAGGAAGGTAATGAGAGGTGGACTCAAGACTTCCCTTATTCAAAGCATAAATGCAAGGCTTACCTGGTAGTGATTGAAAAAATTCTACAAGGAATGGTCAAGTATTAGGCATACAGATTTTCAAGGACATATCAACAAACCACGGGGACAACTAGAGATGAAAACTCGAAAATGATTAATGAGTTCAACTCATGGATGCACAAGCAAATTGTAACAAGACTCAATGGGAACTGAACGGACTCCATGGGATATAAAGGTGACTCATTGTAGGTATTCTAAATAATGAAAACGAAGGGATGTTTCCATAATTTAACCAAGTACTGTAAAATCACAAGGCCTTCATGTTATTTCCAAATAAGTGCCAAGAGGTGAATTGGGTAAATGAGGCCCTTTTAGTATTTCAAAAGGGATGCCAGAAGGATGAGTAAAAGTCATCCTAGTATTTCGAAAGGGGTTCCAGAAGGATAGGTAAGAGATGTAGTACCAAAATGGTAAACATTCCTCCCGATATTTCAAAAGGTGTATTACGATGATACAACAAATATAACCATTGTGTTGAAAGACATGGTATCTAAAGGGAATCCCAAATGGGAAAACACACAAGGATACTAAGACGTAATGAAGAGATAACTTCCCCAGAAAACAACCAAATGGTGATAATTCCAAAGGTGAAAACTACAAATGGAAGTAATCAAGGGTAGGGGAATTAACAGTGATATCATCAAGGGTCATTGAATGGTGGTATAAAAATGAAGAATTTTCACTATATGGATGAAGCAGAGGGCTTTATGATATGTGATAATCCAACAAATACCAACCATAAATGAAGGAGTCTTGAGGGTAAGTCTATCAGCATGATGAGAAGATATCCATGTGGCTTCAACTCTAGGATGTATACTGACTAGATTCCCAATCCTAAGGGGGGTTAAATGGTATGGGAACCAAAATGTAACAGGGGTCACTATTCTAGGGCACCCATGGAAGCAAGGTTCTATCATTGGGTAGGTAGAAAATGAAAAATATGGATGGGTTGATTCATATACCTAAGAAAAGGTGGTCTTACAAGCGATTTTTAGGGAATGAAAGGTAAATGCAATGTACTAAGGATGATTAAAATATGCTAAATTCCAAAGAAATTTAGGCATGAGGGAGACCATTACCCATGAATAAAATGGGTTATCCATGGTGATGTCCAACATGTAAGTCAACAAAGACCAAAGCATAAAGGTGCTCAAGTAATGGAGACAAATGTGTAAAAACTCATATTAAAACTACATGTATAAATGCTTCTTGGAAAAATGGCTTCTAGGTGAAGTATCAAATAAATAAATTCTGAGAATACCCTTTTGAAGAGATTGAAAATACAATTTCAATGGCACAGATGGTGCGTAAATCGGAGTTTGTATGAGCTTGTATGGACCAAAAGGAGGGGGGTGTTCTATAAAAAGGGTTTTCCCTCCAATTTACAATTCATTTTTGCACTTGGTGGAGGATGCGATTGGAGAGGGGGAGAAGACAGTAAATATTGGTGAGCTCGTTGTGGATAAACCAATCATTGGAATTTGAATCTGTGACTTTCAGGTTGGTGGCCTAACCCTACTTGTAATTTTTTATGGATTAGTTTTTTAGATTAGGTCCTTGGCTACCCTGGGAAGACCCCTAGAAAAATTTTAAGGGTCGACGCACATTTTGGGGGTGGTATCTACATTAGGACTACAAGAACTTCCCTCGATTTCTCCAAGGGCCAACATAGAAAAACATGATTTTTCTGCAATGGCCAAAAATGGGTTGTTGGGGCCCAAAATTTCTAGGGGGGTAAAATTAAGGGGAAAACAAGGGTAGGGATCTAGGATTTGATGAATATGGAATAAATGACTCACAAAATATGATTTTTGCATGTATTTATAGGTTGAATTATTGTGGAGGGAGTGAGGGTTTGAAGAAATTTGGGTTGAAGTGAGTGCAAACCAAGCAGTTAGAGGAGCATTAGCTCAATATGGATTGCTCAACATGTTTGTTGAGGACCCACTTATGTGAACGGGGGAGGAGATCCTCTCTTGCATAGTGCAGTATTGGGATGCTAATGTGGGAGTGTTCATGGTTCAGGGACAATGGACATAGATCATTTTCCAGGATATCTATTTTTTGATAGGGATCCCTCCCTTGGGAATGGTGGGGGATACTCAACTAGTATTTACTCATGAGAAGAGATTAGAAGAGTTTATTGAGACTCTTTGTAGACATGGAGCATGGGTCATGGATTTTTCCATCCAATTGATGGACCTTGAGAGATTAGAGACACAACCTACTATTGTCATTGTGATCCACGTATTGGGGATTCATGCTCTGAATAAGGTATCCAGAGGTCAGATGTTTTGGGTAGAGAGTGTACAGGTTGGGACTTACTATGAGTGTGTCCAAATGTTGTTGATGGTGTTGAAACTGATGATTTTTATATGAGATAATATACAATCAATGTGTTATTACAATGATGAGTGTTTCATATATATAGAACATATGGTGATCATCCATTAAAGGATGTGTCCCTTGGATAAGAAATAATTACTTATTTATTATATATATTTATACTAAACTGGCCTCCACAACAAACATAACTTTTCACTTTTTATTTTTCACATTATGAAGATTGACCATAGTTACAAAATTCAACAAAAACACCAATTGACCTATTATCGATGGGAATTAGAAGGTATCTATGCATTTAGGATAGTCTTATGTTCCTTCTTTTTTGAGAGGATTCCCACATGTATGTATTCGTGATGGAGGTCCACGGTAACCTAGGATGCAGCACTAGGGGTAGTTGATAATATGGGGAGGAGGTGGCGGCTCATGAATGTGTTCTAAGATGATATTTTCATACATTGGGATTAAATCCAAATATATGTAGAGGATTATCCCTACTTGGGGATGAGTTACTAGGGTGATCTTGAGTTACCACTTCCACTCGACTGTGCTTGGGGACCAAATGAAAAATTATAGAAACATTAGTGTATTTATATATTTAATTACATAGAGTAGAATATTTCACTATATGGTATCAATCATCTCCTATATGCAATGTCCATATATTTCACCAATGAGGCTAGTACGACAGATTGTTTGTAGGACTTGAGGGAGTTCCGCTAAGCCTGGACTATCGGGGTCTAGTCCCAGAGTTAACCATGATCATCTCCTCTAGGATCTTTAGGAAAGGTTTTACAACTTACTCACCGGGGTATTATATAAAGGATGGCACGAGCTTGATGATAGGTATGTAGAATCATATATCGGGGCACCATCCAAGTGGTACCCACTTATGTAGAGAGAAATGATGGCCGATCAAGTGGTTAGAGATCTCTCGTCCAAGAACATGGCTCAACTAGCATGTGATCCTCCACCTAGGGAGGATGATTAGCATGGGTGTCTTGCATGCCCCCAATTTTTGGTGTATGTAGCATGTTATGGGCATGCCATAGATAGTTAGAGTAGTGGACTCTAAACTGATGCAAAACTTATATGATATTTTTGACTTTCATATACATGATGGATATATATACATAGGCATTGTGGATGTAGTTTTTCATATTCAAATAAAAATTTGAAAATCTATAGCAACGATGAAAAAATTCCTAGATCTCGAAGTTTTGACCTAGATACAAACAAATATAGAGAGCTTAAAGCATAAAATTCACTTTAAGAATAGATTCACATCATATGAAACCCTAGTCTATTATGTAAAAGAAAAAAAAGATAGCTACAAAATAAAGCAAACTAGATTTAAAGCATATGAATAAACTATATACCCAATAAAAGCAATGTTACAATATCACATATGGAGAGAGTCATGCACATGTTGATGGTGTATTTTGATAAGCTCATTAACTTAGTACAGGTGAATCATTTTTAGGTAATAACATGTGTGTGCTTGCTTTTCCAAAACTAAGTCAAGTCACTCTTAATGGAGCTTCCCAAGGAGATTCCAAAAAGGGAAGGCATTAGTGAAAATGTCCTTGTTTTCCTTATAATTGATATTTATTTGTATATAAAATAAGAAATGTCAAAAGAGATGTTGAACTTCACCATGCAAAGAATGGAATCATAAAATGATTAGCTTTATGTGGAGATTTTTTGAAACAATCACAACAACATCCCAACAATGAAATCATTTCAAAGTCTGAAATATTGTTCTCCATGAGGCATTACAAAATTTAAGTGACCTAAATAAACGAAGGAAATAAAATCGTTCACCTTAGAAGGCAGGGATGAGACTTGCAAATTGAAAATATAGAAACGTGGAGAAAGACAAAAGAGATTAGTCAGATGTTTGTCTTCATTGTATGAAAGTGTATAGCAAAATCTTAAAGATTTAAAAAAAAAAATAGGGAAAAAATACATTTTTAATAACAAAGAAAAAAACAAAAAAACTTAAAATATAAAGTAAAAAAAAAATTATTAACAAAATTTGAAAAAAAAACATTTAAAAAACAAATTTGAAAAAAAAAACATATTAAAAACTTTATTTAAAAATTTAAAAAATATCTTAAACATAACATTAAAATTTAAAAAAAAATATTTGAGTGTCACGGTATTTTGTAATTGAACTCCTTTCCAGAAATAACACAACTAAATACCACAATATTCTCAAAATATGTATAGATGGGTGGTAGTGTCGTGGGGAGGAAAGGGTAGACCTGCGACACTCTTAGGTGAGATTAGGTAGTGTGAGGCCAAAATAGTCCCCACTCAAAGTCACAATAATCAAAGTTGAGAGAAGGTGGTGTGGGTGGTCTCCAACTACTAGAAAGAGTAATGACAATGGCATAGAGTATTGCACCTCTATAGAGGGTGGGAGGGGGGGAATTAATGGAGAAATTATGGGAGGGGGGGAATTAATGGAGAAATTATAATATATAATTTCTCCATTAATTCCCCCCTCCCACCCTCTATAATGACAATGGCATAGAGTATTGCACGGATCCACCTTCAAAGATCTTAGCTAGGGTTTGAGAGAATAAGGTTGAAAGATCTTAGCTAGGGTTTGAGAGAAAAAGTTAGTTATTTAAAACGAAGCAATTGATCTTAAAAAAATTGTTGATCAAGATTTTAAGAGAATTGTTTATCAAGATTCTAAGAGCTTATAAACATGTGTGGATGTGTTAGTGCTTGTTGGAAAATGAGCAGCAAGAAGATATCATTAAAAACTATTAGCTACAAGAAAAAACTCCAACCAGATATTGTCATGTCCAAAAAACACACGCATCAAAATCCTCTTCAATATTTTGCATTTCATTTTTCACAAGTTTCTATGTTTTTAAACATTTTTTAATTTTTAAAAAAATATACAAATATTGAGTATATATGAAGATTGGATTTCATTTTCATAATATTGATAATATTGTTGAAAAGTGTTGTATAATAACTTATAAAATATAAATTAACTTAATAATTTTTCTTTCAAATTATTCATTTTAGAATAATATAATTAAACAAAATAATTAAAAGTTTTTTAAGTTTCATAGAGTAATATTGATCTTAAGTAAGCTCCATGTAATATGATCGAGGAGTTTCCTTGGCATTTGAAGGCTTCGGTGGAGACAGAAATGGCAACATAAAGAGATATGTTTCCGTAAAATACACCATTTTTTGAGTTTTTTAAGTTTTTAAAAAAATTATTCACTTTAAGGATAAGTTTTTATAGCTCCTATTTTTACATGAATTCTAATTTTATTGTACTTATGGAGATCGCTATGTTTCACATCTGCAGGAACCTTAATTTTTTTGTCAATGAGGATATGCGTTATACAGCTGGATTGTAATGGTAGATTATATTTCCACTTTGCTTACCAAGAGGAGAGTGGATTAATGGAACAGATTCCCATATGTAGCAATATAGATACCAATGACTTGATTTCTCCTTTAGATGATCAAGAAATGAATGTGAGGTTTTTGCGGTAGAAAGGGTTGTACAAGAGTAGCCAAAGTGGACTTTACTTCATCGATGGTTGGCAAAGGTTACGTGGAAAATAGGATGGCGTATGAGGAGGAAACAGTAGAATTCTCCTATAATGCTTTGGAGGGTCAAATGATCTAGTCTAGCCCCTGAGGAAACAGTAGAATTCTCCTATAATCCTTTGGAGGGTCAAATGATCTAGTCTAGCCCCTAGTTTAGGTCAATGGGACATTTCCCAGGGTCTTAAGAGGCTTCTCCATCTAGGGTCTAGCACAGTAGAGGAGGCCATCGTGGATATTATGAGTGAGCCAGTGCAAGATCTAGGTGAATAGCATATCACGATCTTGGGATAGTTGGAGGAAAGCGTGATAGGTCCTTTCGACAATCAAGCCAAGGACTGTAAATACAAATGTAGTTCATCCCATGCAAGGACTAATAACCCCAATCTTCCAGATCCATCAACCCTGTATGCTTAGTCGGACAAGGATGGTGGTTTCTCACACTCAAACTATGAACCATTAACCACATCAAATGAGGTTTGTAATGAGTTTGATTTCCTTTAAAACTATGATATTGGTCAACAATATAGTTTTCTCGTTCTAGTTTTGTTGACAATGTGTTGGATTTGAAGATTTTGAAGGGCGACCCATCCTTGGATTTGGAGGTTGTAGGGCATCAGTCTCAAGAGGGCTCTAGAAATCCAAAGAGATGTAAATGCATCAAGAATACATAGGAGGCCGAAAAACAAAATTTAACAACATTTTGGAGATGGTGGTCTGAGGTTGTAGGGCATCAGTCTCAAGAGGGCTCTAGAAATCCAAAGAGATGTAAATGCATCAAGGAGACATAGGAGGCCGAAAAACAAAACTTAACAACATTATGGAGATGGGAGACCACGCACTGGTACGATTTTTTCAAGGGAAGAGAATGACTTTGGAGGATTTGAAGAATTGGGCCAAGAAAAATTTTGAACTAGTGGTGGGGGGCTATCCACATACCCTGATTTTGGTAAAAGGATGGTTGATTTGGGTGTCTAGGATCACCAAAGAAGAAAAAACTATCATGCACCATCACTAAAAGTAGGGATCTCAATCCCTATTCTTAAAGAAATGGCATATTGAGTTCGATGCTAGGTTGGCTAGTGTGGACATTCTCTCAATATGGGTTCATATCCCAAGTTTTCGATTGATTTGTGGTATTAAGAGGTGTTCAAAAATATTGGCAACAACTTACATACCTTTTGTGAAGTAGATTTATCTTTCTTAAAGTCTAGGTACTATGGCATGGCATGAATATTGGTAGGGTTGGAAGTGACCAAAGTTATGGAAGAATCAATGGATATTATCAGAAGGGGAGTCAACATCTTCTATCTCAATTTGGACTATGATGGGATTCCATTCAAGTGTGTACACAACCACTATTATGGGCACTTTTGTTAGGATATTTAGACACTTAGGAGTTAGTTAAGATCTACTTGGTCTAATGTGTCGTTAGGTAAAAGTGTGTTTCTTAGTGTGTTTCTTTAGTATGCATTAGTATGCATTTGTAGTTAGGAAATCTAATGGTCACAATATGTTCCCAACATAGAGTGATCTGACAGTTCATATTCTCCTCGATCTTAACGGTCATTGATCTGTGGCTTAACACCCGATTGGTCCATGATCTCTATTTAAAGAGCATGGAGGGTCATTTGTCGATGATCGATTGTGAGAAACTCTCTTGTAAAATCTCTATGTAATATTTTTCTTTTGCATTAATAAATCGTTCCAAGTGGTCGCGTTGGTTGGGGCCGTGGATGTTTCCCTGTAGGGGTTTTACCACGTCAAAACATCGGTGTGTTGATATTTGATCTGGTTGTGTGAGTGGTTATTGAAGGTGTCTGTCCTCTGTTGGAATACCTGTGTTGTCGAACATGGTATCAGAGCTTGTTTGAAGACCCACTCCTGGTGTAGATCAAGATCGTGAAGCCGGTTGCCTCGTCTCCATTTTTTTTCATTTCCGTACATTTATGGAATGAGAGGATTGTTCCATTGCATCTACAACACTCGTTTCAGTCAAGAACACTTTTTGTTTCACTCGGAAAGGTTTCTATTTGCCCAAGATACAGCCATTTCAGTCAGATCCAGAGGTATAAAGCCTGAATACGCAATTTTTTAAATTTTTGCAGAGTATCATTTTGGTTTTATTTCGGTTTTGTATTATTTGTTTCCAGGTTGCTACTTTTTTAGATCTACGTATGTTATTTTCCCCACGCCCTATGCGATCTCGAAAAATCAGAAACAAATAGGAAAAGGTGCATCTTCCGGGTAAGCTAACCGAGATCTAACCCTTGTTGTCATCGAGAAGCGAAATTTTTTTCTTGTGTGAAAAGAGTTTTTTTTAGCACGCTCTCTAAGGTCATCTTCAACAATAACAACAGTTTTTTTTAAGCACACTCTCCAACAACAACAACAACAGTTTTTTTTAAGCACACTCTCCAACAACAACAACTGAAACAACAACACTCTTCCTAAAAAATACAATATGTTTTGCTAGACCATTTGGTTAAAATTTGTCTTATTAAGTAAGAGGTCTTGAATTCAAGTCTCTCTTTTGTTATTTTTTTTAAAAAAGTTCATGCTAAAATTGTAAAGTGTATTTCACTTGAAGTATAAAATTGAATCACTATAAGTAGCTTTAATATTTTATTTTAGAGTTATTTATTTTGCATGCAACTTTTATTTTATAAAGTAACCTCATTGTAAAAGTGATCCCCACTTCTCTTTATAAAAGTGGGTCACTTCATAAAGCAACTTACACCACCATGTGGTCCTTTGGTTACCAGTTATGTCGTTTTTAAAAAGGGCATAACTTTCACATCCGAAGTCCGTTTTTAGTGCCGTTTTTTTTTAAACCACATAATTTTTCGAGATCTTTCCATCCAGATCATTAGTTTTAGATTTTAAATCCATATTATCTATATATTTAATATGGATTCTTCCAGTAATATTTTGCTTACTAGCACCAACTACTTCCAATGGAAATCTCATATGGAAGATTTATTAAGAAGTAAAGGCTTGTACCAGATTACCTTGGGATAGGAAAAAGCACCCACTGATGATGAAAATGGGCTAATAGGAGTGACGAAGCACGTTGACTAATCAGAATGTCCATCTTTCCTTATTTAAGGTTCTACCTTAAATAAATTGATGACCCCGAAAAATCTTGGGAAAAGATTGAATATGTGTTTGGTAAACTCAATATTATTCAAGCACAACAGTTAGAAAATCAAGTACTGAACTTAATTCCAAGTGATTTTTCTTGCCTTGGAGACTATCTATCTAAGTTTAAAACACTCAGAATTTTATGTGAAGAATGTGAAATAAAAATGGAGGAAGAGCGTTGCATCTATTTTATTCTTTCTAAGCTAGGTAGTGCATATTATGTGTTTGTATCTACCTTTTATGCCATGATAGAGGCTCTAGGGAAATCTTATCAAAAACCCACTCTTGAGTCCTATTGTGTTGCTTTGATTAGAGAGGAAGATGAGCTTGTACAACTTGGAGTGATCAACACTGCAGGTACCTCCAATAAAGTCTTAGTTGCCCAGCGGAAAGATAAACCCAAGTATTCCAAGAAGCAACATCCTCGCTACAACAACAAGCAACATAAGGGTCACAAACCTTCTTAGACAGCTTCAGCTCCTAATGGTGACAAAGGAGAAAAATATAGAAATAAGAAGACTGACAGACATTGCAACTTTTGTGATAAGCATGGTCATGATGAGTCCAAATGTTTCAAGAAGATGGCAGCTTTAGAAGCAGCGACGAAGAAGCACAACATCAGTATTGATTCTACTTCTTCTTCTTCTTCCCATGGACATGCACTTTCCACTTCAGGTTTCTCCTTCAATACAACTTCTACTTCTTCTTCTGATGAGTGGCTTATTGATTCTGGAGCATCTTATCATATGGCTAAGGATAAAGACATATTTTCTACTCTAAATGAATGTAACACCAAGAAAATATTTGTTGGTGATGATAGATCTCTTAGTGTTGTAGGATTTGAAACAGTTCAAGTAGATAATGGTCATTTCAATGATGTATTATATGTTCCAAGTCTTTCTTGTAACATTCTATCAGTATATCAAATCACTCATTCAGGTGAAGGTAAAACCGTAGAGTTTTCACCTCAGCAAGTTGTAGTAAAGTATCTAAAATATCCTAAGCATGTTCTTGCAACTGGAATTGTTGATGATATTACCAGGCTGTACAAGTTTGACAACTTTGGGTCATCATCTTTTTCATCAGTTTTTGTTGCTCATAGCGCTGACTTGAGCAAACTTTGGCATGAGCGGTTTGGTCATCTAAACTATCACTCATTGACTATGTTATCAACAGATGGTGACTAGTCTTCCTCCTATTTCATGCAGACATGGTGTTTGTGTTGGTTGTGTTCTCGGAAAACATCATCGGGACAGTTTTGACAAACGTGCCTCTTGGCATGCCTCGGGTCCTTTGCAGCTTGTTCACAGTGATTTTTGTGGTCCACTTTCTTCTCCTTCTTTTTATGGGTGCAAGTATTTCTTAACTTTCATTGATGATTTTTCCAGACGTACTTGGGTTTACTTCTTAAAACTTAAGAGCGATGTTTTTGACAAGTTTTTGGCCCACAAGGCCCTTGCAGAAAAGAAATATGGACATCAAATTCAAAAGTTACGAACATATAATGGAGGCAAATATGTGAACAATAATTTTACAAGTTACTACACTACACAAGGCATCCAAATGCAACACATTGTTCCATATACACCACAACAAAATGGTGTTGCTAAGAGAAAGAACCGCACATTAAAAGAGATGGCTAATTGTATGATCCAATCTAAGGGATTAAGTCTAAAGTATTGGGCAAAAGAAATCAACTGTGAAAATTACATAGTCAATCGCACTCCAACAAAGGCTCTTAAAAATATAACACCGGAAGAAGCTTGGACTAAAATTAAACCAGATGTAAGTCGCTTCTGTGTATTTGGAAGTATAGCATGGGCTCACATTCCTGATGAGAAAAGGAAAGCATTGCAACCTAAAAGTGAGAAGTGTATATTTTTTGGTTATTCTGAAGATGTCAAAGGTTATAGACTTCTTAAACCACATTGTAATGAAATTATTATTAGAAGAGATGTTAAATTTGATGAAAATATCTTGGTCTGCGAGCCTGATTCGGTGATTGTGCCTTCTTGGGCATGTGAGCCATCTTTGGCGTTTGTGCCTTCTTTTATTCCTATTCTGGTTTCTTCTTCAGATGATGACAATGATGATGAAAATCCACCTCCTCCTGCTCACCTTCCTCTAGATGAGTCCTTTGAACCTAAACCAACACCAGTTCCATCGCTTCCTATATGGGTATGTTCAACACGAGAAGCAACTAGTGGTCTTGTCTGTAATCCTTTAGATCAGCGTCGAACACGTTCACATTTCTAGCGAGCCTCTTCTCTTTTGTCTCAATTTTCAGAGACTCGTGATCCAAAGACATTTGCAGAAGCTTTAGGTCATCCAGATTGGGATACAGTAATGAATGAAGAGTATTGTTCTTTAATGGAAAAGAATACTTGATATCTTGTACCTCTTCCAAAAGGAAGAAAACTTGTCAAATGTAAATGGATCTACAGAACTAAGTATGCATCAGATGGAAGTGTTGAAAGACACAAGGCTCAGTTAGTTGTCAAAGGATTTTCCCAAGTTGAAGGAATTGACTATAATGAAACATTTGCCCCTATAGCCAAGATGAATTCCATCCACCTTGTTCTTTCCTTGCTACCTCACATAAATGGGAGGTCCATCAGATGGATGTTAAATCTTCCTTCTTGCATGGATATTTGCAAAAATAAATCTACATGGAACAACCTCCTAGCTATGTCCAAAATGACTCTAGCCTTGTTTGTCGCCTTAAGAAATCTCTTTATGGTCTTAAGCAAGCTCCCCGAGCTTGGTATGCCAAAATGGACAGCTTTCTTATTGACATTGGATTCTCTAGATATCATTCTGATCCTAATGTCTATACCAAGAAAGTAGGAAGTCATCTCATAATCCTTATCCTTTATTTTGATGAACTTATCCTTACTGGTAGTGACTCAAAACTTTTAAACCATTTTAAAACCAGCCTTAAGAAGAAATTTGAAATGATGGACTTAGGATTTTTGCACTATTTCCTTGGCCTCCAAGTTTTGCAAACCAATGAAGGAATTTTTCTTTCCGAGTCTAAGTATGTTTTTGACCTTATTCGTCGCTTTCACATGGATGATTGTAAACCAACTCCTTCTCCCTTCCAGTCTGGAGTCAAGATTACTGTCACTTGTACTTCTCTTGAAGTTGATGCCACCCTGTACCGTCAGTTAGTTGGTAGCCTCTTATACTTGACGCATACCCATCCCGATCTTTCCTTTGTTGTTGGTCTTGTTGCTTGGTATATGCAAACACCCCATAAAAGCCATTGGAAAGTAGCTAAAAGGATACTTCGTTATGTTTGTGGTACAGTTCAGTTCAGGATACATTACAGTTCAGGGGGGACTCCTTTATTGGTTGGTTTCACTGATTCAGATTGGGTCGGCGACCCTGATGATCGGAAGTCTACTGCAAGTTATGTTTTCAGCCTTGGTTCAGGACCCGTCACTTGGGCCTGTAAGAAACAACAGGCTATTGCACTTTCTTCAACAGAAGTAGAGTACCAAGCAGCGGTAATGCAAGTCAAGAATCCTTGTGGCTTCAACAGATCCTTTTAGAGTTTGGATTTCAGCAGCAGCATCCGACCAACCTTTGGTGTGATAATCAAAGTGTCGTCAAGCTCGCCAAAGCCCCAGTTCAACATCAGCGCAGCAAGCACATCAAGCTACACATGCACTTCATCAGAAATCTCATTCATGATCAAATTATTGAAGTGTTATTTTTCCCTACATAAGATCAAGTTGCAGACATTTTCACAAAGTCTCTTATAGAAGCAAATTTTTCAAAACTTCGATCTATGTTAAGAGTTCAGGAAGTTGTCATTAAGGGTGGATAAGATCTAATGCCTCCTTCCTTCTCCTATTGTGTCACTATTGTAAATCCTTCAATCCTATCCCAAGTTGTTCTTAAGGGGGGATGTTAGGATATTTAGACACTTAGGAGTTAGTTAAGAGCTACTTGGTCTAATTTGTCGTTAGGTAAAAGTGTGTTTCTTTAGTATGCATTAGTATGCATTTATAGTTAGGAAATCCGACGGTCACGATATGTTCCTGACATAGAGTGATTTGACAGTTCATATTCTCCTCGATCTTAATGACCATTGATCTGTGTCTTAACACTCGATTGGCCATGATCTCTATTTAAAGAGCATGGAGGGTCATTTGTTGATGATCAATTGTGAGAAACTCTCTTGTAATATATCTATGTAATATTTTTCTTTTGCATTAATAAACTGCTCCAAGTGGTTGCATTGGTTGTGGCCGTGGATGTTTCCCCGTAGGCATTTTACCACGTCAAAACATTAGTGTGTTGATCTTTGATCTGGTTGTGTGAGTGGTTACTGAAGGTGTTCATGCTTTGTTGGAATACATGTCTTGTCAAACAACTTTACTGCATAATGAAATTACTCGAGTATACGAAAGAATTGGGCTCTAAGGAAGTATCTAAGAGGCCTAGAGACATTGGAACTAGAAATGGTCCAAATTACGAATAGGAAAGAGGATGCAATGATTCAAGCGAATTTGGATGGTCTTCAAACAAGACCTATGGTAACAGATGGTCAGAACTCAAGCACTAGACAATTCAAAGAACCTAACTTGGACGTGGTCAACAATAATAAGGAGAACAGGGAAATTTTGGGTAAGACCCATCAATATCACTCTATGAATACAAGTTTTTATTTGGAATTTTTTTTGGGGGGGACATGGGGAAATGAGGTTGGGTCCAAAGAAACAGAATCCTTAAGTAGTGATTTTCTACCCAGATTTTCTAGTATAAAAAATGTCAACCTATTGGCCCTCATGCCTATACCTTAAGTAATAGATAGCTAGGGTGTTATACAAGCACTAGATGGCCCCCCTGCAAACCATACTATGGATTGTACACTATATGGAAAGGGTACCGGGACACAAATCCCCTAGAACCGATCAAGTACAATTTAATACCTAGAATCAAAGACACTCTCAACTTTCTAGGAAAGGTGGCAGGGGGACTTAGGTTTATTTGAAGAGAAAGTACCAAAATCTTGTCAAAAGGGAAGGAGATATTTCATGTATATGGACCAAAAACAAGCATCCTCTGAAATCAAGTACATGAAACAATTGTTCTTAATTGGGGCTCTTAGAGAAAATGCCCCAATCGAGGGTTCCGACTGAATTTTCTAACCCTCAATTGCAAATGGTTGGCACCCCTAAAAGAAGTCGGTCGTAAAGATATTATTTGATATTATCAAACCTTATATTATTTTGTTGCAAGAAACAATGTCAAATGGGGAGAGAATCACTCAGGAACTCTCTAAACTATCAATTAATTGGGACTTATGTTTTATAGATTCCATTGGGAGGTCAAGACATGGAAATGTGATTAGATGGAATAAATTCTCCCTTCACCCTCACTAATTCTTGGGCCTTTCCTACATGACTAGGGACCCTGTTTTTCTCTATGGATCTGGGGAAAGATATCATGACGTTGAATGTTTATGTCTCTTGCATGGACATGGTGGACTATTGGAATATATTTTTCAAAATAGATAATGTACAAAATAGATTGGTTGTGATAAGGGGAGACTTGAATCTCACCTTAAGAGCATCAAAAATATAGGGCTTGGCTTTTCAATTGGATCCTCTCTCTGGTTATTTCATTAAAAAAATAGAAGAAATTGGTCTTTGGATATTGAACCTTCTAAACTATCTCCCACCTAGAGTAACAAGATAGTCGAGGAAGCTAGAATTGCTAGGAGGCTTGGCATGTTTTTAATCTATGAATCATTTTTAGATGAAGTCATAAGGATCAAAAAATGGGTCACCACTACTGGGGACTATGATCATAATACTATGGTGTTAGAAGTGGCCCCTGCAATAGAGAAACCTTACATCCTCTTTAAACTAAATCTAGAGTAGATGAAGGTGGAGGATTTTGTGGGAAAAATCAAAGCTATGTTTAAACCTTGTAATGGTAATCTACAAGAATCTACCCAAATCCAATTTCACTAAAACTTAAAAGAGGTAAAAAAGGTGGTTGCTAATTGGGAAAGGTACAAAAGGATGAAAGATGATAGGGTTCTCAAAGAATTAGAGAAATCCTTGGAGGTACTCTATAATAATGAAGGCTTTGGGTTTTTGAGTGAGGAATAGAAAATCAAAGTAAAGTCACAAGAATATAAAAGGAGGATCATTCCATTGGAAAAGGAAAAAGAATGGAGACTTAAGAGCAGGGAATTATGGTTACCGGATGGGGATTGAAACATAAAATTATTTCACATGTACACACACATTAGAAATAACATAAACTCTATTTGGAAAATAGATAAGGGAGATGGTACCAGGGCTACAAATTTCAAGGACATGGCATTTGAAGGCATAAAACATTTTTCCTCCATTTTCAAGGAAGACAGTTGTGCTATAATAACAGAAGTGACCAGGATGTCAAACTCATTCCCTAGATTCATTGATGAGGAAGATAATCAGGTCCTGATAAAGGAGATTTGGAAATAAGAATTGTATCATAATTTTCTAAGTTTTCAAAAGGACAAAATTCCTAGGCCTGATGGACTACCAGTGGAATTTTTCTTGGCATGTTATGAATTTATAGAGGAATATTTATGAAGAGTGGTGGAGACTACAAGGACTCAAGGGAAAATGATGGGAGACTTCTATAAAGTATTTCAATAGTGAATCCTAAAGAATATAATCCTAGAACCTAGGTAAATTTAGACCCATCTCTTTATGCAATTTCATATACAAAATCATCTCAAAGGTTATTTCCAAAATATTGAAAAGTGTTCTTGCAAATCAAATCTTAGGAGAAAAAATGGGATTCTTAGAGGGAAGACAAATTCATGAGGCAGTTGGGGTAGCACAAGAATGTATCCGTTCAATAAGGTCAGAAATCAAAGATCTATGGTGATGAAAGTGGAGTTGTACAAATCCTATGACAAGGTAAGTTGGATTTATATTAGAATTATTCTCATACATTTAGGCTTTTGTCACTAGTTCATTGTCTAAATAATGAGTTGCATTCCTCGGTATATTTTGTTATTTTATTAAATGGAGTAGCATCCTCTTTCTTCAAATTAGGGAGGGGTCTTAGACAAGGATGTCCCATATCCCCCCTTCTCTTTATTTTAGTAGGCTACTTAAAGAAGAAGAAGGAAATGGTAGTATAAAGGGGGTTCCCATTAGGGTTTCATGCAATATCATACATTTATTGTTTGTAGACAATATTCTAATATTTTGTGAAGGTGCTAGAAGGTTCATTGAGGTATTCAAGGGTATCATGGAGTTATTTTGTAAAGCAACTAGAATGGTCATTAATATGGAAAAAAATATGATGACCCTGTGGGGGGTATCTAAGCAGGAAAAGAACTTTATTGCTCAGTTATTTCCCTTTAAGGTGACTAATCTGGAACAGGATCTGAAATATTTGGGCTTCTATTTGAAGCCAAACCAATATAAAAAAATGTGATTAGTAGTGGATGATTTCAAAATTGGAGAAGAAAATAAACACCCGGTGCAATAGATGTTCGTCCAAGGGAGACCATTATGTTTTGGTAAAAGCAATTTTGGAATCAATTCCAGTCTATTGGATATTGCTTGCTTGGGTCCCAAAAGGTGTTCTGAAAACCATTAAGAAAATTTAATACAAGTTTATATGGTCTAGAGACCAAAAAAGGAAGGGTCTGGTGTTGGCCTCATGGAAAATTTGGCATTACCAAAATCCTTTGTAGGATGGGGCCTCAAAAATCCCTTTCTCTTTCCAAAGGCTATTGCTACAAAAAATGTGTGGAGGTTGATTCAAGGAACAAGTTTGTGTGCCTAGGTAGTAAAAGATATGTATATATCCCCTAATACAATGAAGGATTGGATCATAATTCCTATCAAGCAATAGAATAATGCCTGAACAATATGGAAATCTAGTATCTATGTTTTCCATCTAGTTGGAAACTGGTTGATTTGGAAAATTGGAAAAGGGGATAAATTGCAAATCAATCTTAACCCGTGGGTAGGAAGAAACGGTAAGCATAGAATTCTACTCTAAATGATTAAGGAATGAAGTGGAAAAGGTTACTTCGATATAAAAGAGGTTGCAAACTAGGAAATGACCATTACTTGGCACCAACATTTGCTAACCTAGGAATAAATTGGATTGGGAGCAGAGTTTGCAAAGGAATGGCAAATATACATAGACCTCTTGATAGATAATAATGTTAGACTCAATCAATAAGAGGACCAATTGATTTGGTCTTTGAACCTTATTGGAGCATATATTTCTATATTAGGCTACAAATCATTAGCAGAAGAAGGAAGACAAGAACAATAGATCTGGTAGTGGAAAATTATATGGGAATTAAAATGTCCCACTAAAAACAAGATCTTTATGTGGCTAAGTTTATTGTACAAGGCATCCAAATGGGATGTTCTCCAGTAGAGGAATTATATAGGGATAGGATGGTATTTTCAATGCCATCAAGTAGAAGAAACCAGTGTTCACATCATGCTAGAATGTCCATACTCCAAGGAGGTTTGGAAAGAGGTGGAAAGATTAATAGGGATTGGGAAATTCTGGGACGGAAGGAGTCTCGAAGAGGCCTTCAGAACATGGTGCAGTAGAAAGGATACTTCCAAGATTATGGAAATATACTAAGCCCCTAGACAAAGCCCTGTGTTAATCATAAAGCCCCATGTAAAGCCCTATATATTGAGTTGTTGTAATTATATCAATATTGTCGGCTAGACTTTTTAATTGTAATTGTACCCTTGGTCTCCTATATATATACCAAGGAGCCCTAGTTTTAGGAGCCCCAAAATCATGATTATTCATCACCTCTAGATCCACATCATCAGAGGTTCCACTCGGCACCAAGGAACTATTTAATTCCAAAGATCAATATGAGAAAGTTTGATGGTAAAGATCCTATAACATGAATATTCCAGATGGAGCAATTTTTTTATCTACACCAAGTGTCAACCTTACAAAAGGTAACTCTTGCATCCTTGTATTTAGAAAATTATCAATTTGTCCAGTATCAATGGATTTGTGAAAGAAAAAATGATTCTATTATCCCTTGGTCCATTCTTACAAATGAATTGATAGCACATTATGGGGATATCAAGAGTAATACATTTTTTATTCATTTGATAAATATTCGGCAAAGAGGTCCAATTACAAAGCACAATCAACAATTCCAAAATCTAAGTCTCGGAGTAAAGAACATTCCAGAGGATAATTTGTTAGATCTATTTATGGGAAGTTTAAAAGAGAACATTCAACATGAGATGTGTCTCTTTGAAACTAAATCCCTAGAGCATGCTTTCAATATGGCAAGGAAAGTTGAAAATTAAAATATGGCTACTAGAAGAGTGATCTCTAACAACTATAGAGAGCATCATGCTCCCTCTCCTAACCTCACTCAACCTACAAGGTTGACACCTCAACAAACGGTTGAAAGAATATCAAAGGGACTCCTAGTTGCTAAGAATATCAAAGGGACTCCTCGTTGCTATGCATACCTATAGGGTTGCTCGTTGTTATGCATAGCCTTTGCAACAACAATAACTAGAAGGGCCTGTGTTGAGAAAGATTTACAAAGGGAGAGCGTTGAGAGAACCCTATGGGTCATCATAGTGCACAATGCATTATTAGAATAATAAAACAATCAATTATATAAATAATTGCAAATGCATGGGATATGCTTCTCAGAGTTTTGTAAAGAGTTTCACCAGCGGGTCTGGTCATGGATTGTCAACAATAATGGTGATTATAATGGCTCTTGGTGGCTCCACTAATGATGTATTGCATTTGATTTCCATTGCCAAATCGGTCAGTTTAGAGTTGAAAGTGGATGATTTTCAGAGGATTAGTGATCAAGTGCCTTTTCGTTCAAATCTCAAGCTCAATAGGATGCATGCAAACTATTTTGGGGGAATGGTCCTTGGTATTGGATCCAAGAGGGTTCCCAATGCTAGCTTTGATGATACATCTCTGATAGGTTCAGGCTCACGATTTTATATAGGGGCCTCTTGGTCGTGATGGACATGGTAAGGACATCGCACCCAGAGGTGGAGGTGAATTTTTTTCTCAAGGACATCGCACCCAGAGGTGGAGGTGAATTTTTTTCTCAAGGACATCGCAAGGACATCGCACCCAGAGGTGGAGGTGGAGGTGAATTTTTTTCCTTTAGATTGCATTATTAGAGAAGCAGGTCCTATCTTTCATCCATTTATTTGATTCAAAAAGGTGCGAGTTGTTCATAAGGATCCTAAAAGACATGGAGGAGAAAATATTGTCTTATGTTTTGTCGAAGTTTACTGAGAAAATATTTGTTGTTATTGCTCGAGAGGATTTACACGGGTATAAAATTGATGAACAACATCCCAAGTCCGGATGCGTCTGAACTCGAGCATCTAATGAGAAGAAACGGTAATCCTGGCAGCATTTGGACAGTTCTGGCACTTATGTTAAATGTTAATATGTAAACATGAGCACATTTACCCTTCGAAAATTGCTTGCAAGAGACATAGTTAAGAAAATAAGGCACTCTATATTACATGGGAGAAAAATCAGCAATCAAAGGGATATTTCCATATCTTCAGGAATTGATGCATAGTTAATGAACAAGTGGAAATAGTCTTGATTTTGGATAGAGATCATGGAGACTCTATTGTTCAGTTGGGTTAACAGCAAAAATTTAGTTCCAAAGTATCCGAAGGCAGAGGATCAGATCCACTTCTTTAGGCATCCAACTAGAATTCAGTTTCAAATATAAAGGTAAATATTCCAAATTTTCAAGCACAAAATCAGTAGCTACTAATCATTTTCAGATTTTTAGAATCGATCCAGCAGTTCCAATTTTCATGTGATTTCATATTTCATTTATTTTTGGATTCAGTGATAAGATTTTGGGTTCCAAAATCTTGTAAAAGTCCCTATATTGTATTTCTATTTATTTATCATGGGGATGTAAAGAGGAGGAGGGAGGAATCGAGTGATAGGAGAAAAGAGTGAGGCCTGGAAATTGTAGTGAGAAAAAGCTTCAAGCCTGAAACATCTTGTACTCGAGGAATTAGACATCCTAGGGGTCAGATCATTTTTTCCATGTCATTCATCTTTGTTTGATTATGTAATAGAAGTCTTTCAAAAGAATTTAATTCTTTATAGATTCATCTTTAATGTCAGTAAATACTTGTTGTTCCATTACCTATGTCTTGGGGATTTGTATTCAAATATTTTGTTTCAAGTTTGAAATGATATTTTAAGCCCGGAAATCTTCTGCACGTGAGTAAACAGATTGTGAACTTATGTTTATTTTTTCTTCTTCATTCCTCTTACATCTTATTACTACCTTGTCTAATTTATTACTGTGAATGCCCTTGACTAAGTAATAGGCTGCCAATTTTTTGAAATCTAAAGTAAAAGAATTAAGACCATATATATAACTTTACTACCCTATCTGACCTACCTGATCCACTTTTTAACTAAACAACCAAACCATTGCAACAACTAAGATGTGTTAGGCATGCCCTCCCATCAGTTAGAGAGCATCTTCTAGCGTTAACATATTTTGGCATCATTGTCAGGGATGGAGGAACGAATGCATCTTTCCCTAGGTTGTATGACAATGAATACAACCATTTCTTGATGGTGAACAAGGATTGGTGACAGAAGTGATTGTGATCTTTCACCTGGAGACTCCATGAAGGAAGAATCCACTGGCAATTCCATTGATTCAGAATGTCGAAGGAAATGGATGTTATCTTAGCTCAGAGGTTTGCACCTTTTGATTTTTCTACTATTCTTGGATTTCCAAATGTTGTTCCTACTATGGGTGAATGGAGAGATTATCTTCCCAAATTTAGAGAAAATGATGAGGATAATCCTGCATAGCACCTCATTAAGTTTCATCAATATATGGATCAACTGGATATACATCATGAGGACGTTTTGATGAAAATGTTTATGTACTCCTTGGAAGGAGATGCAAGACAATGGTATCAATCTCTTCCTATTTCTAGTATTTCTTCACTAAAGGATTTTCATGTTGTGTTCCATTCATATTGTAAGAGGATTTATCCTCCTGGTCTCCTCTTGAATGATTGTTGTGAGAAAATCAAATTTAAAAAGTTTCTTAGCAATGATGATCAAGAAGATTTTAGTGATGAAATAAATGAAATATATTTCAAGATAGCAATGCACAAGATGTATTGGAAAATTTTCAAGATACTCTTTAAAGTTTTTCTGGACATTCAAGTTGTCATCATCATGGAGAGTTTGTTGCTGCAAATCCTTGTGATGACAATTTTCTTATTGAATAAATTGTTGTTGTAAACCTTTTTGAAGAGCACATTGTTGATAAGGAGGAAGTAAGTGCAAGATTGTTATGATGCTCAAGTTGTTGATAGCCATATTGTATATGCTTTTGACATTGCTTTAGATGCATGTACTATTTAAAATTTTAATGAAGATCAGACCGTTTTTTATGAATACTTGGATGACGAGGAAAATATTTTTACATCAGCACACATGGAACTTTTCAACAATGACCCTGTGAATGACAGTTATGAATTCGAGTCTCTAGAAGGCAGTGAAGAAGATGGTGTTGAGCCAATATCTGATGCAGAAGCTAAAAATAAAGAGGTCTTACAAGATCAACTATCTTTGTCTCATTTTTCGGCAAATGTGGATCAACAATTTCCAGGAATTGGTGAGCCTGTTTTTGATGTTCTTCAATTGAAAATAGAGGATTTCATTGTTGAACAGAGGAAGTACTTCTATTCATTTTAGGATCCAGTGGCCATTTACATGGAGTTGAAATGGAGTAAATAATTTTATCTCTTTGAATTTTTAAGACTAGAAATTCTGAATTGTAAGTATGAGCTTCAAGGATTTTTTCTCCTATATTTTTTAGTCCTCATTCCATTTGTACTAGAAGATGGAAGTAAGCTTCAACTAGTTAACCAGTTCCTTATGTAACATCCCCAGCCACCAACAGACCGGGCAACGTCACTACTCTGACACTTTACTTAGCTCTGATACCATCTTGTAACGTCCCCAGCCACCAACAGACCAGGCAACGTCACTACTCTAGCACTTTACTTAGCTCTAATACCAAAATGTAGCATCCCTAGCCACCCGCCACAGAGAAACATATATATATATATATATATATATATATATATATATATATATATATATATATATATATATATATATATAAAACATGCAATTCTAATGAATTTTAACAAATAAAACAGAATTGTTGCTACCATACATACTGAAATCCAATTGACTTTAATTCCTACATTGAACGGAATACATGATAACATTTCAAGAATCACAGACATGCATAACATACATAATTAAGCAAGGAAATAATACGTATCTTTTAACTGGAGTAAAACCATCAACTGTGTCCAGACCTTCCATGAACCTCCCAGCCTTAGACCATGTTGCTCATCATGCTTAGTAGTGGGTCACCCCCGAGCTGGGACTAAGCTCCACCCAGGGAAACGGAATCCTAGACTAGGCTGAGGTTATAGGAAACTACACAGTACCACTGGAAGGATTCTCTCCAAGAGCCTTCTTACGCCCACTACTCACAGAATCTCATTTCCCACATGCATGTTCCACCCCGGGAATATGCACCTTCATTGTTCCACATTCCATCGGTTGCTCCACTTCTCGTTTCAAGGTCTCGACAACAGGTCTGATCAAGAATTCTCAGAGCTCCGTAGTTGGTGCTCGACTCTCTCTAGGGGAAAATTACTTCCCAACAAACTCTCTCACTGGGAGAGAGTTGCTCACAGGCCTGACAACCTGCCTCTTCAACCATGGGCCTGACAACCCACTTCTTCAACCAATTCAACTCAGTTCCAGCAAGGTGAGGACAACAGCAACAACAACAGCATTTTGTTAACACACGGGTGATGGTAGCAACAGTAAATGGGCATGGACACCGAAATTGGAAACAACCAAATGTTAGGACACAGCACGGCTCAAGCGAATACAAAATGCGTCGAGCTTCATAGGAGAACACAGATCAGTTCCATGGTTACTGGTTTCAGGGATGCCAGAAAGATGCAGAGGTCCATGACCGAGGCGAGTTAGGAAAGGGATGGGAGAATGGGGAGCGAACCCCCCCCCAACGAGTTGAATCTCCAGCTTTAACTACATGCGCACAGGTCGGCACGTGTCTTTGTGGAGCTGCATGCACTCCATTTAGCATATGTTTCCCTTTCCCGGGAACTTAGGATAATTGGGTTTAATTTTCCCCACTTTAATATTTTCATTATTCAGGAATATAATATAATATTCTCTTCGATTAAGTCCCCTAGCTTAGCCCCTCTTTTCTAGCCTCTCAGTCCCATCTCTTTCCCTACCTTTTGGAGCTTCGTCCCCCATCACTCTTTCTTCATGGTCAGTCTACATGCAGTGATGTATTTTATTAATAATCTGCATAATTACATATACAAAAATCAAGCTTATTGGCCTTATCATCCAGGATCTGCGGCCTATAACACATAATCCTACCAACTTATCAACACTCGGCTCACCAGCCTACAAACATCAGTACAATTCATAAATACAATTGGGGCTCGTCCTTGGGGATATTACAATCTGCTCCCCTTATTTTTGCATTATCCTCAGTGCAACTCATTTACATAACATCAGCAATATTTTTAAAATCTTCAAAAAGATGTGGGTATTATGCCCACATAGCATCCTCATGCTCCCATGTCGCGTTCTCATGACCATACCAGGTCCACTGGACCTTTACAATCTCTATGGCTCAATTCCATAGTTGTTTTCTCTTCCGGTCCAATATGCACACCGAATGCACTTGCAAGACGCCTTCTTGCTCCACCTGAATCACATTCCAATAAATAACATGATTAGCATTAGGTATATATTTCTTAAGCAATGAAACATGAAACACATTATGTAAAGTCATGGATGCAGGCAATGCAAGCATATATGCAACTAGTCCAATCCTTTCTAGGATTTCAAATGGCCCACAATATTTGGCTACCAAATTGGAACAGTTTCCCAGCTTCAGGGAACTTTTGTTGGCTTTCACTTTCAAGAAAACATGATCACCCACTTTAAACTCCCTGTGGGTCTTGTTCTTATCAGCATAACTTTTCTGCCTAACTTGGGAAACCTTCAAATTCTACTTAATCTTCAGCATTTTCTCTTCCATTTCCTTGAGCAACTCTGGCCCAACCACTGCCCTATCAGTTGGGTTACCCCAGCTTACTAGGGTGTTGCACTTTCTACCATAAAGTGCTTCAAATGGGCTCATTTTCAATGATGCTTGATACCCATTATTGTAAGCAAATTCTACCAAGTGTAGGTAGTCTTCCCATTTAGATGGTTTGTCCATCACATACGTCCTTAGAATATCTTCTATCACTTGGTTCACCCTCTCTGTATGCCCATCAGACTCAGGATGATAAGCAGTGTTGAAGTTCAAATTCGTTCTGAACCCTTTGAACAACCCCCTCCATAACTTTGAGGTAAATTTCAAGTCTCTGTAAGACACAATTGTCTTGGGATTGTCGTGCAATTGTGCTACTTCCCTCATATAGATATCGACAACATTAGTTGCCTTGTGAGTAGTCTTCAATGGAATAAAATGGGCAGCTTTCGTAAGCTTATCCACCACCACCATGATGGAATCATGCTGCTTATTTGTTCTGGGTAATCCTGTGATGAAATACATTGTCACCACTTCCCACTTCCACTCAGGAATGGGAAATGGTTGTAGAAACCCAGTTGGGTGCCTATGCTTAGCCTTGACCTTCTGACACTCCATACATCTGGCGATGTATTCTGCAATTTCCTTCTTCATACCTAGCCAAAAGTAATGGCTCTTGATTATTGCCATTGTTTTCTGATATCCAGGGTGCCAGCATAAGGCACTTTATGCATTTCTTTGAAGATCATAATTCTTTATTCCTGGGAGTTAGGTACATAAATTTTGTTTTTGTATAGGAGTGTTCCATCAAATTCCAATTTATAATCTTCCACTTTCTGTAGCATCTTACCTTGTTGTATTTTTGCCACAAATTCCATGTACTGCAAATCTACATTTGCAGCTTCTAAAATTATGCCTTTAATATCAGTTTGGTACATGGTAATGGTTGTAGCATGTAGTTCATGCACTCTTCTACTGAGTGCATCAGCTATTTTGTTCTCCTTTCCTTTGATATGGTTGATATCAAAGTTATACTCACAAAGGAATTCCAACCACCTACTCTGCCTGGCATTCAGAGTTGGTTGGTCAAATAAATACTTCAGACCGTTATGGTATGTCCCTGGTTCAAAACTCTTTCCCACGAGGTAATGTCTCTATTTCCTCAGAGTGTGCACTATGGCCTCCAACTCCATATCATGAGTTTCATAGTTTTTTTCATGCTCTTTGAATTTTCTGGACTCATAACATATTACAAACCCATTATGGTTGAGGACTCCTTCCAGTCCTTCTTTGCATGCATTTGTACACACTACAAAATCTTAATTTGGATCTGCAATCCTCGGTATTGGAGCACTGGTTAACAGTTGCTTCAATTGTTGGAAGCTTCTCTCACATTCTTATGTCCATTGAAATTTCTTCCCCTTCCTTTGCAATGAAGTGATGGGGTGAGTTATCCTTGAGAACCCTACAATGAACCTTTTGTAATAGCCAGCTAGACCCATAAAGGATATGTCTTCTATCACATTCTTCAGCGCTGACCATTCTTTGATGGCTTCAATCTTCTCAGGATCCACAGCTATCCCATCCTTTGAAATAATATGCCCCAAATAATGGATCTGCTTTTGATAGAACGAGCACTTGCTCAATTTGGCATACAGTTGGTTCTCTCTTAATAATTGTAACACCATCCTCAAATGATGTTCATGTTCTTCCTCCGACTGGGAATACACTAGGATGTCATCCAAAAAGACTATGACAAACTTGTCTAGATATTCTCTGAATACACCATTCATTAGGCACATGAAAACAGCAGGTGCATTTGATAACCCAAATGGTACAACTGTGAATTCATAATGACCATACCTTGTTCTGAAGGCAGTCTTATTGATGTCTTCATCCTTTATCCTTACTTGGTGGTACCCTGACCTGAGATCTATTTTTGAAAATATCTTGGCATCCTTCAATTGATCAAAGAGGTCATTGATCCTTGGAAAAGGATACTTGTTCTTAATAGTCACTTTGTTCAACTGTCTAAAATTGATGCACAATCTCAATGTCCCATCTTTATTTTTCATGAACAAGACTGGGGCACCCCAAGGCGACACCCTTGGGCATATGTACCCCTTCTTTAGAAGTTCTTCCAGTTGCAATTGCAGTTCTTTCAGCTCTGGTGTACTCATTTTGTAAGGATCTTTTGACATTGGAGTTGCTCCAGGCATCAGGTTTATAGAGAAATCAATATCTCTCATTGGGGGTAGTTCGAGTACCTCCTGGAATACATCCTCAAAATATTTTAATACTGCATGGTCTTCAGTATTTGACACCTTATCCTTAGGTGCTTCATCCATATGAGCTACAAATATTTGCCAGCCTTTCCTGTAGCACTTCTTCAGATGCATTGTTGAGATTTCTCTGATAGCAACTGCTCTGGGAATTCCTTGGATTGATCTTCGATTTCCTTCCTCATCCAGGCAAGTGAATTCCTTGTCACGACAGTCTAAGATGGCATGGTGTTGGTCCAACCATTCCATCCCAATTAGATAGTAATATGAACCTAAAGGTAATATTTTCAATTCAGTTCTTGTGCTCAACCTGTTCATGTCCACTGGACAGGACTTAACCAACTCAGTAACTTTTCTTTTGGCTCCTCTAGCTAGCTTCACTAACCAAGATTTTCCATGCTTTTTTCTTAGCAAATGCAAAATTTCCACCATCTTGGGATCTATATAAATATGACTAGCCCTTGAATCAATTAAAATATTAAAGGCATGGTTATTGATCATACCTTCAACTTCAATCATGTGTGATTGAAACTCAGCTTGCTTGTTGTCCATGGCTGCATATATCCTTGGTATTCTATTGTCCATGTCTTCCACTATTTTTGCTTGATGAACATTGTGGACAGCTCTCATTTTGTTATTTTTGTGGGGACAATCTATATACTTGTGGTCTCCCTGACAACCCCAACATTGAATGGGCATCTGCCTTGGCCTTTTTTCCCCTGCCTCAGCCATCCTCTGCTCTCTAAAAGATGGTTGTCCTTGAGGACTGTTTCTGAAAAGGGGAGGCTTGTTTCCCTTTTGTCTCTGTTCTTTCTTGAACTTCTTTTTGTCATCCCAACCCTTCCAGAAAGTGGGCTTTTCTCTTTGTTGCTCATATAAACATTTTTCTCTCCTTATAGTTTCTTCCATAGTTTTAGGATCATCATATTGGATCTTGTCACTGATGGAAGGTGGCAGTCCACTCATATACCTTTGAATTTTGACAGTCTCATCCTTGATGAAAGGAACATACTTCAACAATTCCAAAAACCTTCGTTCATATTCATCAATGGTCATGCTAACCAGCTTGAGTTCAAAGAACTCTTTCATCTTTTTGTCATAGTATCTCTTAGTCAAGTATTTATTTTCGAAATACTTCTTGAATTCCTTCCAAGTAACATTTTTCTCTTTGATGTGTTGCACCTGCACAAGTTGATCCCACCACATGGATTCCTTTCCTTCCAGTTGATACATTGAAATTCTCCCTTCTGCATGAGAGGAGTAATTATGTTGTTGGAAATATTTCCTCATGCCAAGCAGCCATGTATCGGCATCTTCCTCCTTTTGGGGTTCTCCATCAAGCATAGGAGGCTTAATCGTGTTCATTTCTCTCTTCAATTCATCCACTCCAGATCTCCTATTCTTTCTGGTAGGAAATGGGCTTGAACTATTGTGTGCCCTCCTCTTGGAGTGTCGTTGGGAATGATGATGGTGTCTACCAACACTCCTTGATTTTCTCTTCTCATCAGGGGACCTGTGACTTCCTGATTTACTGGAGTCACTCTCCTTATCTAATTTGCTTTCTATCCTTTCCAAGCTCTGTATCAACTTTAGGTTGAATTCTCCCTATTGATCCTTGGATTTCATGAGCTTTTTGTTATCTGCTCGGTGATGTTGGACATCTTTCTGCAATATTTCAATGATTTTCATCATGTTTTCTTCCCTATATATCTCTTCTCGATGCCCATTGGAGTTTTATCCTTCAAATCCCAAATGGACATCCATTCCTTTAGCTTCATTCTCATAACTGGAAGAATTATGTGCCTCCTCCATTCCTCTGCACTAAGCGGCAATTCGGTTCAATTCTGAAAATCGTTAACTCTACAAACACAATGTGCAGTCAACCGAATTTTGTTAAGCCAACAGTCCTTAACAAATTCCACAGTATTCATAAACCAATATGATTCAAGAAAACATTCAGATTTCATTCTGCAGTTCTCGAGCAATCAAGAATCCCCGCAGATCTTTTCTTTTTGGGCTCTGCTCTGTTATGCAACAATTTTCGAGCACTAGCCCCTTTCTCTTAGCCCCCAACCCATGCGACCACGGCAATGGCCAAGCGCTAGATTGATAGGCGCTTACTCAGTACTTTGGGTCTTCGTCTTCGAAAGTTTTCAAAGCACATCACAACAATTTTCTCGGAGTTCTAGATTGAAGACCTCGCGAAGTAGGGTGGATCAATAGTCCATGACTTCTCGGCATCTAACAGTTGACACCCATTGTGGAACTTCATGCATCTGAGCTCCAGGACTTCGGAGCTTCAAAGCTTCAGGACTTCAGGCTTCGGGAGTTTGTACAACAGTACACCCCACTTCTCCCGAACCATTAATCTCCGAACACCTTCATGTCAACTTTGGTGACGTCATTACATCTCGTCACCTTGGCGTTATGAAACTTTTTGAAAGTTCTTCCTTTCTTTCCCTTATGAAACATTCTTCCGTAGTGTCAACTCTCTGGACGTCACAACTAGTGCCACGCGCCACTGTGACCATCAGGGCCCACCACCCATACTCGAGAGGAGGTCCACTTGATGAAACATTAGAAACGGACACGTGGCCCACTCAGACAGGTGGCACATGTCACGTTCCAATGAAATTTCAATCTTTGGCGGGCCTGAAACCCATGGACATGCGGCACACATCCCATGGGTCCATGTCATTCTCGATGACATCATCATTCCACATTATTTCGTAATTTCAGGCTTCGAAAGTTTTTATGCCTGCGTCCTTCCAGTCTCCCGAATTCTGAATTTCCAGACTTCTTTACCTTTCGAGTCCACATAGTACAGTTGTCAACATTCTAAGTGGGGGCACATGGAAGGCATAGGAGAGATCCACGTCACCTCCAGGTGACATCATCATGCCCCTCCATGTCTTCTCTTTTTCTTTAGGACTTCGGGCTTCAGAAGTTTTTACGCATGCTTCCTTCCAGTCTCCCGAATTCTGAACTCCGAATTTACGATCTATCATGAGATCTACGGCTCACAACTACTTGCGTGTAGATCCGACGGCTCTAATCCACTCTTCACCATGCATCTTACCTTCTGCTCTTGGCTTGATCTAACGGTAAGGATTCTCCCCAAATCTACGATGTATATCTCCCTTGAAACTTCGGAGCTTCGGGCTTCGGCCCTTCTCTTATTTTTGCACCTAACTTCACCGAAGTCCGAAGGGCTTCCAGGTTAACACTCCTACACTTTCTCTAGATCTGACGGTTGTGAAGGATTATCCTTCTCCCAAGCAAATCCTACGGCCCCATCACCACGAATGTTGTGATTTCTTTATCTGTGGCCATTTATTGAACTTATTACACCTCTTGTGTTCCGAACAAAGTCCAAGTGTTCTTTCAACGCCCTTCTAGCACTCAGGGACGCTCTGAACTTTGAATTTTGTCCATTTCGAAAACAATTCACTCTAAAATCTTGGTCTCGTTAACCACTAACATGGCCCATCCAGGCACAGTGTCGAAACCATGGCTCTGATACCATCTTGTAACATCCCCAGCCACCAACAAATCGAGCAATGTCACTACTTTGACACTTTACTTAGATTTGATACCATCTTGTAACGTCCCCAGCCACCAACAGATTGGGCAACGTCACTACTCTGACACTTTACTTAGCTCTGATACCAAAATGTAGCGTCCCCAACCACCCACAGGTCGGGCAACGCCATAAAGGAACATACATATATTTATATGAATATATATAACATGCAATTCTAATGAATTTTAACAAATAACACAGAATTAATGCTACCATACAGACTGAAACAGAATTGACAGTAATTCCTACATGCAACGGAATACATGATAACATTTCAAGAATCACAGGCATGCATAACATACATAATTAAGCACAGAAATGATACTTATCTTTTAACTGGAGTAAAACCACCAACTGCGTGCATACCTTCCACGAACCTCCCAGCCTTAGACCACGCTGCTCATCAAGCTCAGCAATGGGTCACCCCCGAGCTGGGACTAAGCTCCACCCAGGGCAAGGGAATCCTAGACTAGGTTGAGGTTATAGGAAACTGCATAGTACCACTGGAAGGATTCTCTCCAAGAGCCTTCTTACGCCCACTACTCATGGACTCTCATTCCCCACATGCATGTTCCACCCCGAGAATATGCACCTTCATTGTTCCACAGTCCATCGGCTGCTCCACTTCCCCTTCAGGGTCTCGACAATAGGTCAGATCAAGAATTCTCAGAGCTCTGTAGCTGGTGTTGGACTCTCTCTAGGAGAAAATCACTTCCCGACAAACTCTCTCATGGGAGAGAGTTTCTCACAGGCCTGACAACATGCCTCTTCAACCACGGGCCTGACAACTCGCTTCTTCAACCACTTCAACTCAGTTCCAACAGGGTGAGGACAACAGCAACAACATCAGCATTTTGTTAACACATGGGTGATGGTAGCAACATTAAATGGGCATGGACACCGAAAATGGAAACAACCAAACGCTAGGACATAGCACGGCTCAAGTGAATACAAAATGCGTCAGGCTTCACAGGAGAACACAGATCAGTTCCATGGTTACTGGTTTCAAGAATGCCAGAAAGATGCAGAGGTCCACGACCGAGGCCAAACGAGTTAGGCAAGGGATGAGAGAATGGGGAGTGATCCCCCCCAACAAGATGACTTTAAAGCTTTAACTGCATGTGCCCAGGTCGACACATGTCTTCCTGGAGTTGCATGCACTCCATTTAGCATTCGTTTCCCTTTCCCAAAAACTTAGGATAACTGGGTTTAATTTTTCCCACTTTAATATTTTCATTATTCAAGAATATATTACAATATTCCCTTTAGTTAAGCCCCCTAGCTTGGCCCCTCTTTCCTAGCCTCTCAGTCCCATCCCTTTCCCTACCTGGTGGAGCTTCGTCCCCCATCACTCTTTATTTGTGGTCGGTCTACACGCAGCAATGTATTTTATTAATAATCTGCATAATTACATATACAAAAATTAGGCTTATTGGTCTTATCATCTAGGATCCGCGGCCTATAACACATAATCCTACCAGCTTATCAACACTCGGCTCCTTAGTATACAAACATCAGTGCAATTCATAAATACAGTTGGAGTTCGTCCTTGGGGATATTACACCTTACATGGTTCCATTGCAAATTTGCTTACACATGATCAAGTTGAATTCAGCTAGTTAGGAGTAGGAGGTGTGTTGAACAAGCTCATAGTTCGAGCATTTACTTTTCAGATTTAGTTTGATTTGGTGTGTTAAAGACTAGATAGTTAATAAAGAATCAATGGCCCAATTGAGACATTGGTAAAATGTTGTTCAGTTTTCAGTTTGGTTTTTCAGTATGCAAGAGGGTTAGTCTTCAATTGAGCAGGATAAAATTGCAGGTTTCAACAAAGAAATAATAGAGGACAACATCATTCAACCTAGCCAAAGTTATTTCTCTTCAGTAGTGCTAATGGTTACAAAAAAGGATGGTTCATGGTGTATGTGTCCAGATTCTATAAATCTCAATAGACTAACCATTGAAGATAAGTTTCTTCATCCTATCATTGATTAATTATTAGATGAATTGCAAGGAGAAATTTATTTTACAAAGTTGGATCTCTACTCTGGATATCATCAAATAAGAATGAGGCAAGAAAGCATTCCCAAAACAACCTTTAGAACAAATGAAGGTCATTATGAGTTTTCGGTGATGCCATTTGGCATTACTAACACTCCTTCAACATTTCAAAGATTGATGAATTCTATTTTTAAACCCTTAGTCTGAAAATTTGTGTTAGTATTTTTTGATGATATACTAATCTACAACAAATCATGGATAGAACATGTACAACATATTGACATGGTGTTAAAATTATTAGAAGAGACAACTATATGCAAAGCCTTCCAAGTGTTTATTTGGGGTTCAAGAAGTGGAATATATGGGTCATATTGTATCTCATGAAGGTGTCAAAGTGGACCCTAACAAAATTAAATCCGCGATGGAATGGCCAATTCTAAAAACCTTGAAGAATCTTAGATGATTCCTAGGATTGATAGGATGTTACCACAAGTTTGTTAAGAATTATGGCCAACTAGCAACAGCTCTAGCAACATTATTAAAAACAGACGAATTTTCTTCTCGAGAAGCAACCAAATACTTTGATAAGCTTAAGCAAGCTATGTGTACAACTTATATCCTAGCCACACCTGACTTCACAAAAACCTTTATTGTGGAATGTGATGCATCAGGACATGGCATTGGTGTAGTTTTAATGCAAGAAGGAAGGTCCCTTTCCTTTGAAAGTAGCCAACTTAAAGGAAATAACTTACTCAAACCCATTTATGAAAAGGAAATGTTGGTCATATTACATGTAATTAAGAAATGGTGCCCTTGCCTAATAGGAAGACACTTCAAGGTAAAAACATATCATGATAGTTTGAAGTACTTCTCAAAACAACGATTGTCTTTGAAAGAGAAACAAATATCCATTACAAATATGATAGGTTATGAATTTGAATTTATCTACAAAAAAGGAAAACAAAATATGGTGGCATATGCACTTTCAAGGAAAGAAGAAGGCACAAAGGGTTTATCATGTGTTATTTCTATTCCACAATCTAATTGGGTGGAAGAAGCAAGGATAGAATGGAAGGAAGATCAAAAGGTATGCAAGATCCTTCAACAACTACAAGAGGACTCACGTGCGTTAGATAAATTTGTGTAGAATAATTATTTAATGTGGTATCAAGATCGCTTATATTTATGTAAGAATTCCCAACTCAAACAGAAGGTTCTTTTGGAATTGCACGCTTCTCTTGTATGAGGACATTCAGGGTTCTTGAAAACCTACCACATAATCAATGACTTTTTTGGGAATGTCTTAAACCTGATGTTCAAAATTTTGTGGCTAAACGTGTGGTTTTCCAACAGAATAAGGGAGAGATGATCAAGACCCTAGGTCTCCTACAACCATTATTTATACCAAGTCAATGTTGGGAAGAGGTTTCGATGGATTTTATAAAAGGTCTACCTAAGTCCAAAGGAAAGATTGTCATCATGGTAATGGATCAACTCACAACATATGCCCATTTTTTCTCCCTTTCTTATCCTTTTAAAGAAAATATAATAGCCACAACATTCATGGAAATAGTTTAGAAGCTACATGGAATCCTTGAGATCATTGCAAGTGACAGAGATCTAATTTTCACTTAAAATTTTTGGACTAAATTATTTTAAATTTTGGGTACTCAATTGGCTCATAGATCCTCTTGCCATCCTCAATCTAATGGGAAAAATGAGGTTGTGAATAAATGTCTAGAAGGGTATGTTCATTGCTTTGCATCTGATTAAAAAACATAATGGGTCAACTAGTTTCTCTTGGCAGAATAGTGGTACAACACATCCTTACATACTTCATAAAAAAATGTACCCATTTATGGCACTTTATGGATATAAATCTTCCTCCATCACATCACCCTTGAAGGGAAAGTGAAGGTTCATGCAGTGTAGGACCACATAGAGCACCAATAAGAGGTTCTCAAACTATTGAAGGACAACTTGGTTACAACACAAAATAGGATCAAACAATAAGCATATCAACGTCACTAGGAAAGGGGATTTGAAGTGGGGGATTGGGTAGTTATGAGGGTACAACCATACAAACAAATGTCCCTCAAGCAACAAAAGAAGTATTATAAATTAGCATCCAAGTATTATGGTCCCTATAAGGTGTTGTAGAGGATTGGAAGTATGGCTTACAAATTGGAGCTACCTCCATCTTCACATGTACATCCAGTCTTCCATGTTTCTTTCTTGAAGAAGGTAATTGGTGACAACATCCCAATTCAAACTATTTTACTAGAGATAAATGAAGAAGGGAAAATCATACTAGAACTAGAAACAATACTTGAAACAAGGGTAAAGAAGCTACAAAATCGAGTAATTACCGAGTACCTCATCCAATGGAAGAACCCACCAATAGAAGAAGTGACATGGGAAGATGAGTTCTTCATACAGAAACATATGTGATTAATCAAGTGTTAAAGGAAACACTTGTTTGAAGGGGAGGGGCATGTTAATCCCCTAGACAAAGCCCCATATTAAGCATAAAGGCCCATTTAAAGCCATAGATATTGATTTCTTGTAATTCTATTGTTATATTAGTATTGTTGTCTCAACCTTTTAATTGTAGTTGTACCCTTGGTATCCTATATATATATATATATATATATATATATATATATATATATATATATATATATATATATACCAAGGAGACCTGGTTTTAGGATCATATCATATTGTCCTATGAATTGCATATATTGTAAAAGGAGGTTTCCCCCTTGAAGTGGATATTCATTGACTATTTTTGGAGTTTGGTTCATAACACACTACCTCTCAACATAGTCTGGGGAGTATGTATTGCCAAAAATCTAAAGTTGTTTGAAGATAAAGAGACACTTCCTCTTGAATGTGTTGTATAGGCCATAAATATTTTAAATGCCTATCCACAAATGTAAGAAAAACTATCCTTCATAGGAAAGGTGAAGTGGAAATAAATAAAAATATTCCATGGGATTTTTTCATTTGTGCTTCATAAGGGAACCCCTTAAGGGAGGTTCAGAAGGCATATGTACAATACCTATATTTAGAACATAGTATTTCTTTTAAAGTTGGACTTAGTCAAGAAACCAATAATTTATGTGAAATGATGGCTTTAAAGCTAGTTCTAAAACTAGCTCAAGAGTTTGGTGACACCTAATTACAGATCTTTGGAGACTCAATGTTATTTATCAAATGGATGCGCAAAGAAATTGCACTTAGGAATTTTACAATACGACTTGTGTATGATGAAGTTCACAATCTACTTACATATTTCTCATACACATATTTGTCTCGTATTTATAGGGATAGGAACAATGTTGCAGATGAGCTCTCAAAAGATGGAGTTGGGTTGGATCGAGGAACCTAGATTATTTCAGTAATCCAAAATGGACACATTGCATAATATTTTCATGAACCATGGACCTAAACTTCCATATTTTCAATGTTTTATCTCAAGTTTTGTATAATGATGAACTTTTATAGTTTATTGGATGAATGGTTAATGTAATACTTTGAATCATTTTTTATTTTTTGAAGAGGCTACAGATGTATTGAATAGAAACAAACTTCGGATTTTTTGTGATGATGGATCAAACATAGGAATGCCATGTAAATGGTTCAACAACATTTATGGATGCCATAGGCATCTGATTATGTATTATTGCTATATTAATAAAAATACAGATTTTTTTTCTTGGAAAAAAAATTAAACATATAAAATTGATAACATCTTTTTAAAATAAATGGATATAATTTTTTTAATTAAAATAATAAAAATTAACATTCAAATAAAAATGTCAATATAAAAAATCTAATATAAATTTATATTATTATAAATATATTTTTAATTGCAACTTAACATGAATATACCCTAAACATATATGGCTATGAACCCTATTGTTGACTCGTCGTGTGCCTTGAAGATTCTAGGGTTTACCCTGGGTACCATCCTCAAAATGAGGGGGAGTACTCAGGGTTTTTGCCCATGTAGTTTAACTTGGAAAAAATATATATCCTCAACATATATGCAATAATTTCATTCAAAACATTTTTGCATGACATATTTCTTTCATACTTAATTTATCATATAAATTTATATTTAAACATATTTTTAATTGCAACTTAGTATGAATATATCCTCAATATATATATATATACCAATTGGATCTACACTGTGTCACTGTGGGATGGAGTGTTATCCTCCACACCCAGGTTTCACAATGAGCATATTGTTGTAATGGATTTGACCTCCATTATTGACAACCTTTTTCCCTAAATAATTTAGGGTTTACCCTGAGTACCATCCTTGAAATGAGGGGAAGTCCCTGAGGGTTTTCCACAGTCATTGTATTCTGGAAAAAATATATATCCTCAATATATATGCAATAATTACATTCAAATCATTTTTGTGTGACATACTTAATGGTAGACCTACAACAAACTTAGGTGAGATCGGGTAGTGTGAGTCCAAATTATCCCCCACTAAGAGTCACAACAAATCATTGTTGAGATAAGGTGTTGTGGATAGTCTCCAACTGTTGCAAAGAATAATGACAGTGGTGGACCAGTACTACATGGATCGACCTCTGCCCAGTTTGTAAGATTTGAGATAAGGTACAAGAGAATCATCTATTTACAAATGAGTTGTATTGAAAACGAAGGGGTTGATCTTAAAAAAAAATGTTAGTCAAGACTCTAAGAGCCTACAAACATGTGTAGATGTGTTGGTAAGTGCTGGAAAATGAGTAGCAAGAGGATATCATTAAAAACTAACATCAACAAGAAAAAACTCCAATTGGAAATCATAATGCCCAAAAAACATGCATCATAGGCAAGTTGGCTAAAGGGCATCATTGAACGAGACCAACAAAATAATTCCGATTTAGCATGTACATTGGTTTTTTTACAATTTATAAAAACATCAAAATATCTTCAATATATTTTACATTTCATTTTTCACATTGTTTCTATGTTTTTAAACATTTTTAACTTTCTAAAAAATATATAAATATTGAGTATATAGGAAGGTTAGATTTCATTTTCATAATATCGACGAAAATTACAATATGATAACTTATAAAATCCAAATGAACTTAATAATTTTGGTTTCAAATTATTTTATTTTAAAATATCATAAGTTTTTTTGTTTGCTAGCATGTTTGTTACCTGTGGGACTATCATGTGGTCTAAGAAACCATGACCTTGGGGGCATCTAAGCCATCAAAATCACTCAGGCCACACCAACCCTTAACATGGTTGGATTTTTTTGGTTGTCTCCTCCCGACTACCACGAGTTTTGAACCTTGACCACCTTAGAGAAAGAAACCTTTGAAATCCAATCGGGCTAGCAGGATTTGACCTTTTAAAATAACATAATTAAACAAAATAATTAAAGTTTTTTAAAATTCCATAAAATAATATTGTCAACAAATAAAATAAAACTTATAACATCTTTTTAAAATAAATTGATATAAGCATCCAAGAGGCTGAGTGGGACGATGAAGAGCTCTGAGGTAACCCTTGTTCGTTGCCTCCTTCCCAACAATGAACATGTCTACAACAGGGGACGAAGGTTTATAGGGGTTTCCATCAGTAAATAATTCAGGATCCTGAGAGAACTCCCTATTGTCGCCACTTAGGAGGCAAATGGAGGAAGTTGGAAAAATTTTGGACTATTCTCATGATCCGTTGGAGGGGAGAAATATTTGGAAATCACCAATTTCAGTGAATCTATCTTCTCGTCAAAGGGGTCTTTACCCAAGCTTGAGAAAGTGGGTAGGCAAGAGGATTGTGTTTCTAACCCTATCGGTCAGGCATATGAGGAGGGAGCCATTTGTACAAGTTTTAAATCTTCGCCTCTGGAGGGTTCTCAGAGTTGGGGATTGGAAGTAGGTTCGGGTTTCTTTGGTCCAGATCAAAGGAATCTAGGTGAGAGTTTTCATCCTAGCAGAAACCTCAACATCTCTTCAGGTTTCGATCCACCTCCCCTATCAGTCTAGTTGGAAAATGGTATTGGTTTTCGACCGGAATACTTTGGAGATTCAAGGGCCCCAGATCTTGGATTTTTGGGGTCAGTATTGGCAGCAAATCTCTTTGGTGGGGATTCTCCTAGTTTCTTCTCTCCCATAGAGAAACTAAGGTGCCTCCCTCAAGTAAGTGGTGGTTCCCTAGGGTTGGCTACATTTCTCAATTATGTGTTATTCACATCGGGCCCGATCACTAGGGATTTGGGAAACGTTTCCCCTATAAATATTTTGGAAGGTAGGGCAGTGGGGGGAGAGACTTTGGTACAAGTAGAAGCTTCGACTTCGTCAAAAAATTCCTCCCTAAGGTGGAGAAAAAATAAGAGCATCAGGTCGTGAGGGGAGGAAAAATTGGTCCTAGGGCTTGATATCTCAAAGCCCCAGGTAGTTGATATGGTAGAGATGACATTGGTAGGTATGGCATGGGGATGTTGTTTCAATATCAAGCTATTAAAGGAATGGGAAGAGTGTACCTAGTCGGAGTCTCTGGGAAAAGCCCCATTCGTTCGGACCCTTCAAGGTGGACTGGGTATTGAAGCATCCATGGAGTATTGACTTCACTCATATCATACTTAAAAAATGGATTCCCATGTTCGATGCTAGCAAGGAGCAGATGAATGTAGCTCCTATATGGGTTAGACTTCCAGGTCTTCCCATGGAATTTTGGTCTGAGAAAAGTCTTATGGATTTGGGGAATTGTCTGGGTTCCTACTTGGGAGCGGATATGTATTTTCCATAAACAGGAGAGATGTCAGTGACAAGGATTTTGGTATATGTTGATTTAAGGGAGGGGTTGCTTGAAGTGTTGGAAACTGTTTCTGGAGGAAAATATTTCAAACATAAATTAGATTACGAAGGAGTGTCATTATGATGCAGAAGATGTCATCAGTATGGTCATAATGCAAACCAATTCATTTTTCCACTCCATGGGAGGTCATTGGGTTTGCTTTCAATACCATCTAAGAAGTGACCAACGTTACAAAGAGATGAGATTTTTGAACATACAGTGAGGGGTAAAGGAAAACTTCCCATCTCTTTATCTCAAGATCTACTAGCAGGTGATAATAAATCAGGGGTTATTTCATCATTCGTTTTGATTCCAAAAGAAATCAGTGCATCTACAAATCCAATCAGTCCACAGGTGATGGAGCTGCAGTGCAAACATTCAGCTCTATTGGGTAAGAATTTAATTATGCATCCCAGAATCAACATTTTAATTAATTATTTATCTCTCCTTGGTAAATATTAGGTGGGGTCCCTAAAAAATATCTCCTTCTCCTTTGAGGAGGTTTTTTCGTCAACTCTCCCAAGGCAAGGATCCTCTTTAGCCCATGTCTCATTGGCTCCCTTGGTGATTTATTCCTCTGCTCTGAACATTTCTAAGGATTATGCGACTTCAAAGGACTCAAAAGAGGAGGCCATTGCCTATCATCTCACAAGTCGGCCTATTCCCTCTTCCTCCACTTTGGCTAGGAATTATGAGGATCTTGGCCTCAACCCTTCATATGTCCCAAAGGGTTCAGGTCGGGGAAGGAAATGTTTATTTTTCAAAGCATAGAAATGAGCACTTGCAGATCTCACAGCATGCAAGAAGTTAACCATAAAAGGGGTTCTTAGAGCATCATCAACCCCGGTAGGGGTTCCCCCATGAAATTGATCTCCATAAATTGTAGGGGTGTGGTGAAGTCGTCCAAAAAACTCACCCTCAAAAGGCTAGTTAAACTCAATCAACCCAACCTAATCTTTTTCCAGGAAACTATGGGGAAATTATCTAATGTTAATGCCCTCTTAGATTCATTTTTAAAGAACTGGAGTTTCTCTAGTCTAGATGTTAGGGGCATATCTGGAGGTTTGGTATTCGGTTGGAACAACAGATCGATCAAACTTCTAAACACTTGGGGTTTTGAATCTAGTTTTGGAGAAGAAATTCGTTCGTCAAATCTAGGGATGAAACTTACAATGTTAAATATTTATGGGCCCTATCTGGATAGAGCTCGGTACTGGGAATCTACTTTTAATAAATCCTTATTTAATTCTAATTCCTTAATAGTGGGGGGGGGTCTAAATTTTTTGGTGGGATCAGTCGAAGTTTGGGGTCCAAAAGTGATGCATGGTCCATTATCATACTTATTTTTTAATTGTCTTGAAAGGGAAATATTTTTTGATATCACCCCAATCAAAGTTAACCCCACCTGGAGGAATAATCGGGTTGGTGGGGAAAGAACCGCAAAACATCTAGACTGCTTCCCAGTTTTAGAGAATCTACTGGAAATTCATTTACAACTGAGACAATGGGTGAGTTTCGGAGGAGAATCGGATCAACTTTCGATTTCCCTGGAGGTAGAAAGGGGAATGAGGAAACCTGCTAGTCCCTTTAAATTCAACCCGGAATGGCTCAAAGATGAAAGTTTAATCGATTTGGTAAAAGAATTGTGGGTTCCTTTTTACCCAAGCTATGGGGAAGTGACAGTAGTTCAATTTGTAGAAAATATAAAGAATCTTAAAAGGGTTACGGTAGATTGGGATTTTCAAAAGAGAATTTGAGAGGAGCGGGAATTAGTAGATACAGAAGCTACACTCAGTGCCATTTATGAGTCTACAGATGGAGGATTTACAACACATGAAGCAAAAGACTCTATTTTCCAGTTGGAAAAAAAGAAGAGAAAAATCTTGGAGGAAAGGGAAGGATCTTGGAGATTAAAAATTCGTGTTATCTGGATGGAGAAAGGGGATGAAAATACAAAAAAAAATAGGCATTTGCAAAGTGGAGGAAGTTAGTAAATATTATTAAGATTCTAAAAAATAGTCGGGGAAGAGAGGATTCCACTTTTGAGGGACTTGCTCAACTGGGGAAGAGTTACTTTTAGACTCTTTTCAAAGCAGATAATCGATCTACAATTGTGGAAATAGTCAGGTTGGTCGGGTTTTTTCCAGGATTTGTTAATGAGGAGGAAAATAGGACTCTAATGGAGGAAATTTCTAGAGATGGGCTCAAGGAAGTAATGTCCATCTTTCAAAAGGATAAGAGCCTTGGACCTGATGGATGGTCGGTTGAATTCTTTCTAGGATTTTATGAATTGATCGGGAAGCATATTTTGAAAGTGGTGGAGGAATCTAGAATGGAAGGACATCTACATGCTCCTCTCAATTCAACTTTCATCGCTCTTATACCAAAATCATATTCTCCTCGATCCTTTGAGGAATTTTGACCGATCTCTCTTTGCAATTGTATCAACAAGGTGGTGGAAAAAAATATAGGCAGAAAGTTGAAGCCTATTCTCTCGACCTCGATCTCAAGAGAACAATTTGGGTTCCTGGAAGGGAAACAGATTCATGAATCAATTAGGGTGGCTCGGGAAGGTCTTCATAGCATGAAGACAAGGAAATCAAAAGGAGCAGTAGTGAAGATATATTTTTCAAAGGCATGTGACAGAGTTAGTTGGCTCTACATTCGTATGCTCCTCGCCCATCTAGGTTTTGAAGTTCCTTTTATAAATTGGGTCATGAGCTACATTAATTCCACCACATTTGTAGTTCTTATTAATGGGGCGGCTTCTCCATTTTTTCATGCGGAAAGAGGTCTTCAACAAGGATGTCCATTGTCACCACTTCTTTTCCTTCTGGTTGCATAAGGTATTAGTTGAGCATTGGTTGATTTGAAAGCCCATGGGTTGTTTCATGGTATTCCTATCTCTCATATTTTGTCATTATCCCACCTTCTCTTTTTGGATGATGTTCTACTCTTCTACGATGGTCAAAGGGGAGATGGAGAAACTCTCTCCAATATATTATCTCTCTTTAGCAAGGCAACTAGAATGATAATCAATGAAAGGAAGTCCACTCTCTCAGTAAGTAATATGGCAGAAGACGAGATCCTCTTCTATCAAACTCTCTTTCCATTTGAAGTTAGGGACATTGAATTAGGACTAAAATATCTGAGGTTTCAGCTAAAGCCAAATTTCTATTTAAAATCGGATTGGTCCTGATTAATAGCCAAATTGGAAAAGAGATTGAAGTCATAGAGTTTTAGATGGCTTTCCAGATGAGTCAGATTGGTACAAGTCAAATCAGTTTTGGAAGCCATTCCTGTGTACTAGATGCCATTATCTTGGATTCCAAAAGGGGCATTAGAAAATATTAGAAGGATTTGTTTCAAGTTTCTTTGGGCTGGAACACAAGACAAAATTGTTTTTCCCTGGGTTAAATGGGAATCTTTTGCGATTTCAAAAGCTTGAGGGGGTGGGGACTAAAAAATGTGTTTTTATTCTCTAAATATCTTGCAACAATTCGGTGTGGGGATTAATTTCTATAGAAATCCCGTGGACTAGTGTGGTCATTCAAAAATACATCCACCCGGAATCTATTCTAGATTGGATCAGGAATTCTGAGAAAAAGTCCCCTTACTTCTCTATTATCTGGAAGGCCATAAATAATGATTTTGTTGTAGTGGGTGAAGGGTTGGCGTGGCACATTGGAAATGGCACCAAGGTACGACTAGGGTCGGATCCCTGGTTCAGTAGTGATGGTCATCATATCATCGCCCTTGATTTGATACAAGCTCTGCATGCACTTGGCTTCTATCATCTAAGTCAGATTATTGATCTCGGCCGCACCACTATCTAGATCCAAGAGTGGTTAGATTCAACTCAGTTAGAACTGGAAGGGGAGCTCTCAGCTCAATGGACAAATTATGTTTATGCTCTAAAATTGGCTCATATTTGTATTACGGATGGGGAGGACGAGTTAATTTGGAAATATTCTCCTCTTAGAATATACACCCCAAAATTGGGATATATTCAACTAAAAATTAATCAACATCTTAGGGAACCATTATGGTGGTGGAAAGGTCTTTGGAAAGTATGGTGCCCTCTCAAAGATAGAATTTTCATGTGGTACCTAATATTAAATAAAGCCTCAACTTGGGACAAGATGAAGAACATACATATTGAAGGACATGGATGGTGTGCTCTGTGCAAATCAGAAGGTGAATCAACAATCCATCTTTTTCTATTTTGTCCCTTTGTCAAACAAATATGGCAGGAAGTACCAATTGATATGGGTCAGGATATAAAATGGGAGGGACAATCTGTGGAACAGGCATGGAAAGAATGGGTTTTAAATAGATCAAATCGAAGGATCAAGGCACTCCCTTTGATCATATGTTGGGTGCATGGATTGCACGAAATTTGGCTATATTCAAGATGAAACTTTCAACTCCCGATATAAGAAAAATTTTAAAATATCATCATTACTTTAAAAAATGGAAAAGATGCCATATCAAACCTTACAAAGGACATAGGTATGGATGTGAATGTAGGAAGAAGATGAAAAGTACCAATGAAAACATATCTAATCCCAAATAAACCAACAAGTGTCGAATACAAGGAAGACATACAATAAACTAATAAGAGTTGAAATGGAGTAGACAGTTACTTTAAAAAATGGATATAAAATTTTAATTAAAATAATAAAAAAACACCATTCAAATAAAAATCCCAACAAAAAAAACTAATATAAATTCATATTATATTAAATAAATTTTAATCGCAAATGAACTTGATGTAGTGAAAGAATGAAAATAAAAAATCTCCTATGCCTCATCAATATCTAGATTCACCGAATGACATTAGAGAGATGATGTGAGGTTAAAAAGTTGAATGCAAAGCCCCCGTTCAAAGACAAAATCCCATCCTTCAGTCAACATTTATATTTGGCCTCAGTTTAGAGGCCACAGTTGTAAAACCTGCACAAGGGGCAGCATTGGAACACTAACTGGGACATATTTGCAATACCAGGAGTTTAAATCCACGTGCTTCTTTAACTCCCATATAATAAACCCCTTTCATTGTTTTCTCATTTTTTATGTTTTATTTTGAGGGGGTTTTTTAAATAAAATTAAAGATGGTTATATTTAAGTTAGTTAATTATTATTATTATTATTATGAATTTCAATATGAATAATTCACCACAAATAGCAAAATCTCTCAAGGGGAGACCTAGCAAAATCTTTAAAGGAGAGACCTAGAAAAATAACCCTAGAGAATCTGTATGAACATATATAATCATTAGAAAAACATAGAAAAGAAAGAGAAGCCAAACTTCAAACAAAGTTAGAAGCAATGGTTGATAATATTTTTAAATCCTTCCAAGACAAGTACTCTGATCAATAATAAAATATTAGGATTGGAAACTCAATTGCAAAAAATGGAGGTTAAATTGCAAGAAATAGAAAAACAAATCCGAGGAAAAAAACAATCAACCCAAGGAGAAGAGGTCAAAGAAAATCAGCATCTTAGGGACAAGATTAAAGATCTGGAAGAAAAACTAATGAACAATTTGGCCCTAAATAGTTTGGAACACAAATTGGATATTAAACCCAGTAAAGAGGAAATGAATAAGCTTATAGAGTTAGACCGTGAGCATAATAAAAGAGCCTTGAACCTCATTATTTTTGGTATAAAAGAACATAAAGATGAGGACACTCTCGCAACAATCAAGGAAGAACTAAAAAATAAATTGCAAATCGAAACAACTTGCCTCATAGAAGCAAAGAAGTCGGGCAAAATAATTGAACATAAAGATAGGTTGATCTGGTTTAAGGTAAGCTCTAATGACCATAAATATGGCATACTCGGCAAAATTTTTAGCTTAAAAGGGGATGGAATATTTATAAATGAAGACCTCATTCTAGAAGACCAAGTGGAATTAAGGAAACAAAGATAAAAGAAGCTAAGAAGGAAGGAAAATGGACGATAATTAGGAATAAAAAAGAAGTTATCATGGATAGAGACTGGAAATATAATAATAAATAGGAATTGGGTACACTGTGGATCCTCTCATGGAACTATCATGGTTTTCCATGGAGCAAAGGGCCTATATTAAGCTGGATCCTGAGTGAAATTGATATTACATTTATGGTTGAAACTTGGGAGAACGAAGAATCTAAAATCCCTAATGTAGAAGGATTTGTACTATGATCAGCCTGGAACAAGAAATCCTTCGATAGAGGGATTGAAGGCATAGCTTGCTATATAAAAATGAGCATTTCTCCTCACATTTAGCTTCATAAGAAAGACTATTCCAATCAGTACATTTGGATGGAAATTTTCGATATTAATGCACAGAATATTTATATAGCAGTATGTTACTTCACACCTATCAATTTTAATTTTTATAAGACAAAAAATCTGGATAAGATTTATCCCTGCAAAAACTTAGAACAATATATTTACATCTTGGGAAATGAAGGTAGTATCCTCTCGCTAGGATAATTTAATGCTAGAATTGCAACTAATCAATCTATTCTTCTAAGCAATGATTCCAACCCTAATCCTCTCTAGCTAGATGAGGACACTATTCTCTCTAACATGTACAAAAGAAGCTTTGAAGACCTAATCGAGAATTTATTTAGTACTGAACTAATCAAGCTTTGCAGTTCTCAAGGTCTAGTAATTTGCAATGGTCTAATGAAGTGGCCAAATTCTAATAGGATGACTTGTATGTAACTTGTATCCATAGGTTGGGAAGTAGTGTCATAGATTATGTGATATCTAATATCCCCATATGCAACCAAGTAGTAAATTTTGACCTTTTAAATGACCATGAGTCTAACTCCAATCATAGACCTTTGGCCCTAACTTTGAACTTTTTCATGCACAAAAACTACACTAAAGAAAACTTTGGTCCAATGCACTTGTTTTTTGACAAAAACAAAGTTGATATTTTCTTAAAGCACTTAAATAATGAATTAAATCTCTTATTTTATAAGAACAATATTTAAGACCTCTATCGTAATTTTACAACAACCCTCTCTACTTCAATTAACAAATTATCTATCAAGGTGTTATTTAAAAGGAACAATAGAACAACTAACCCTTGGTATGCTAATGAGTGTAAAATTGCTAGAAAATCCATTAGGGATACCTCTAATGAGTCCTTAAAATATCATAAGATAAATATATACAAGGCCCTAATTAAAAGGAAAAAATGGAACTACATTAATAGAAAGTAAGAGAATCATTTGCACCTATCTAAGCTAGATCTTAAGAAATTATGGAGGCAAATTATAACTCATAAAACTAAAGAAAATAATATGATCCCCCTAAAGGACTAGAACTCATACCTCAAAAAGCTTTACAAATCCCCTATTGTTATGGACAACATTCCAAACATTCCTACAGAGGAAAAAGTGTTTTGTATAGAAGCCATAAAGTTTGGGGTTAATCAACTCACAAAAGGGAAAGCTAAGGACATTGAAGGCTACCAAGCTAAAATATTAAAAATAAGAGGGCCTACCCTCACCCCTCACATACACAAGCTCTTCAATTTAGCAATCAAGCAAGGCTTCCCTAAACCCTAGACTCAAACCCTCATTATTCCTATATTTAAAAGTATGGATAAAAGCAATCCCTCTAATTATACGACCATTATGATTAGCCCTATCTTAGCCAAGCTAAATAGAATTATTTTGGAAAAGATGATCAACATATGGCTTGAATGCCATGGAAAGGGAGCTAAAGGCCAAACCCGCTTTAGAGGATATCACTCAACTATGGACCATATTGTTATGCTTAGGGTCATTGCAAAGGAGTATTGTAATAATAAAACCAATTTCCTTTGTTGTTTCGTTGATTTTAGAACATCTTTTGACATAGTGTTGAAGACTAACCTTTAGAATAGGTTAGAAGAGCTCAAAGTTCCTTCTGAGCCGAGAGTTGTTGCAGTAAGGTTATATGAGAATGTTATTGCCAAATTTAGGAACACTGAGGGATGATTGGAAGAAATTAATTGTAATATAGGAGTCAAACAAGGTTGTCCATTGTCCCCTACCCTCTTTTTCATATATATTGATAAGTTAGAATATTGTTTGGAAGATGTTTGTTGTACTAGTCCGACTCTCACTAGTATAGTCATCATCATTTTTCTTTATGTTGATGAATCCCTATGACCTCGGTAAGAAACTAAGAATCCTCAAGGACTTCTATTCTAGTATGGGTATTACTATGAACACTGACAAAACAAAAATTATGATAATTAAATCCCAAAAGATTACCTATGATACTTTTGTATATGACAACAATAGCTTGGAGGAAGTGCTTCGTACAAATATCTTGGAATCGACATTCATCACAAGCTCAATTAGAACTATAGCATTGAGAATTGGATAAATAGAGGATGGAAATATTATTATGGGCTTGAAAACAAGCATAATCTAGTAGACTTTTGGCTATGGGATAAGAAAAAACTCCTCTTTGATACTCTCATCACTCATGTTATCCTGTATGGATGTGAAGTTTGGGCATGCAATATCTCTAGAGAATCCTAGAGAAGGATAGAGTAGATCCAAAAGAATTCTATCACTTATAATATCAAAATCAAAGGTATTACACCCAATCCTATCCTCCTTATAGAACCAAGCCTTCACCCCAATGAGATCATGACCATGATTATGTATTGTACAAGAACAAGATAAACAACATGGATGACAAGAGGCTCCGTAAAATTTCTTCAAACTCTAGATAAAAACACTAAGGGCTCAAGCAGGGATGGCACAAAGATGTCAAGTCTTGTCTAAATCATTAGGGGATACAGGAATATGTCATTCTATGAAAAAACGATAATATTAAAAATATTATTACATCAAAATTTAAGGAGAATACTTGGTGTGATAAAGATTTAGATGGATAAAAAGGAATTTAAGATAATACAAGGAGGTGGTCAACCCTAACCTAGAAAACCAAAAGTGTCTCTCAGTTTTGAATACCGCAACGAAGAAAATCAACATTGCTAAAATTTGAATCAACTCCCATGAGATACATAGTGAAACTAGGCATTGGACAATTCCCAAAACATCATGGGACGAAAGAATCTATCATCTTTGTGACACTAAGAGGGTTGAATATGAAAACTACTTTCTCCTAGAGTGCCTTGTGTATACTCAAATTAGATCGCAATTTCAAAATATCTATCACAATACCAACCTTCCTAACCTCCTAAGTCATCAAAACTATGGTGATCTTGGAATGCTTCTCTTAAAGCTTTTCGAACAAAAAAAAAGAATCTAAATAAATCTAAGTAATTTGTTAACTTTTTAAAGGTCTGATAGACCAATTTTGGTCTCACTGGACGTTAATCATCACCATCATCGTGTTTAATGTTGTCTACTAGTTTTTTTAATATTTTTTTCAAATTTTGTTTTTCATGTCAGGATTTGTTTTTACGTTTTTATTTTTTTATTTGTTATTAATAGTAAAAAAAAAAAATTGCAATTCATGTTTTTAAGAATCATTTTTTTTTCATTTTTCAATATAGTAATGCTTTTATAAAATATTCAATTTAAAAATTTAGAAATATTATTATTATAAAAATTAAGAAATTATATTTTTCAATTTTGGATGCAGGAGAAATGACATCAAGGAGGGTATCTATGAATCTTTCTTGAGCAAGATCTACAATCATGGCATCCAAATCTACAATTGTGGTCTTTGAGACTGGTAGCCAACAAAATACTAGCGCTTTTGTTCAAGGTCCGACAACTAAGTTGTCAACAACTATGAAGAATGTTAGATATTAGAAATCCGCATTAGGTGAAAACAAAACGGACCATTCTTGGTATGTGAAGGACAAACAAAGCAACAGTGGAGAAAATATATATTTGTATTGTGCTGAGTTTGAACACTTGTGTCAAATTCCAAGACATATGCCAAGATTTGTTTATTTTTCCAGGTTACAAAACCTAGGGGAAACTCATGAGTACTTCCCCTCATTTCGAGGATGGTATCTAGGGTAAACCCTAGAATCTTCAGGGCACAAGATCGATCAACAATAAGTCTCTAATTTGTTATAATAACATACTCATTAAGAGCTCAACATGTCACTTGCAAGAATTGAACTTGGGTGGGGAGGATAACAAGCACTCCTCCCAACCACCCAAACTAAGCCCAATTGACAAGACATCTTTCAAGATTAGATATTGATGCTTAAAATTTATAGAAATAATATGTGTATGATATTTTTAGATGTCCAACATTTCAAGTGGACACTCCACCCATTGTTAGGGACAGATAAAGCTGAAATAATAATAGAAAAGAATGTTGGGGTGAAAATTTATAAAATGCAAATGATGGATAATCATTGTGAAAAAGAGTAAAATAATCAAGAACCGTTGTGAAATATGATTGAAATATTCAAAGCACCATTGGGTAAAAATAAAACTATATAAAAGGATTAATAAAGGAAGAAATAAAAATAAATAATGATTAAAATAGTATAAGAGTTGTCTGTACTACTCCTTGGATTCGGGTGAACCCCTACCTTGGCTTGGGACAGTTGGCAGTCCCACTTCCTCTGCCTACCCTCCACTTTCCCTACAAACCTCTCTACGCTTCTCTCTGCACTCTACCCCGCTCCCTCAAATGGACTTCCTCACTCACTTCTCAGGATTTTCAGACTCCTCGCCCTCGATTTTCACCGGCTCCCCCTCCTGGACTAGTCGTGATCATTGGATCGTTCCTTAGGCTCCCCCTTACACCTCTGACCTCCCATCAAACCCCTCTTTCTTCAGCGCCCATGCCTCACCTCTCCCCACGGCCCCACTCTCCCCCGCCATCTGCACTCTCTACTCTTCTCCTTTCTCCGCCGATGTCTCTTGGTTTTTCCCTGACCCAGCGATCCCCCCTCACCTACCCTTGTTCTAGGAGAACTTGGAGTTCACCCCGATACTCTTCCGAGCACGATTTTTGAATCCCAGGCTATAGGGGTGCAGCTGACTCAATAATTCAGCCCAGACTTCTCCTCTGACTACTTACTACCACCGAAAGGTCTCTCCTATCAGTTGGGTCAAATATCCCCAACTCCAAATCAAGGCTTTGTAGCAGCGCATCTCCTTCCTCGTAATCTCAATGGATGGGACTACAGCTTTAATGAAGCTCCAAACCCTCACCTTCCCTTTAGCTCTGAACTAGGGAACCTTCATTTCTCTAGACAAAAAAGAAGAAAAAGAAATAAATGCTTAGGTTCATCCAAGGCCAACACCAACTTCACACTTGGTGACGACCTCACAATGGATGGAGTTTCAGTATTGGTAGACAAAGCGCTCGTAGGCAAATCATGCGACCGACATTTCAGTGAAAGAACCCTACGAACCTGGGCTGCTACAAACTGGGGAGAAAATCGGACAGACTCTCCCAACATCTTTTGACTTTCTAGAGGATGGTTCATGATCATCTTTACCGATCCAACTCAAGCCTTGGAAGCTCTCCACACCAGCTGGACTATTGACTCCTCCCCGGTTCTTATGAAACCCTAGAACCCCACGTTTGATGCAAGTTGTGAAAGACTCGACTCTATTCCCATATGGGTCCACCTCCCAAGACTGCCTCCTCACCTTTGGTCGAAAAGCTCCTTCAAAGCTCTCAGAAACTTCCTTGGGGAATACATCTTTGCAAACATGAGTTTTCTCGCTACTGGCAACATGGTTGTTGCACAAATTTTGGTCTCCCTTAACATCAGGGAAGGATTGAGAGAGTTCATTAACCTAACAGACCTGCGACGCACAAGAGTCCAAACCCTGGACTATGAAGGAGTGCCTTTCCAATGCAGATGATGCCACGAGTATGGACACGTGGTAAAAGATTGCACAAAACCCTTCATAAGAAGGCACAACTACAACATAGATGAAAAGAGAGGCCAAGGACAAAGGATCCCAAAAACAGTCGAGGGTCACTCCCCCTCAACGGGATCACAAACTTCGGGGACTCCCTCCCCTGATTTTGCAACACTCCAAGACACTCCTTCCCCGGAACTCTAGAAACCAAAAAAAGGCAGAAGTTAACTCTCTTACCTCTCCCTAGCACAATCTTGAGCACTTCTTGACACAGCCTCAGGCTGATAAAAATCCCTCCTTGGGTCCCTTAGAGAAATAAAGTCCACGATAGGGGTTCCCCCATGAAGCTCCTCTCCTTCAACTGTCAGGGTCTAGCGAGCCCTTCAAAAAAATCCTCTCTAAAGAGGTTGGTGATGTCACACCAACCTGATGTATTATTTCTCTAGGAGAATCTTGCAGATGAATGCTCAGCAACCCAAGCCCTCTTAAAACTCCTTCCGGGATGGGATTTTCTGGGCCTGGACGTGATTGGAAGATCAGGAGGCCTAGTCATAGGATGGAACCAAAAGAAAAATAAAACTCCTAAATTCATGAGCTTCAGATTCCTGTCTCAAAGTTAAGGTACTAGTCGAAGGACTAGGGAAGACCCTCAGGCTTATAAACATTTACGGGCCAAATTCAAACAGAACCCAATTTTGAAACACCCTTTTCAAAAAAGATCGCATAAGGGCCAAAAATCTCATTATTGGAGGAGATCTCAATTTCTCCATAGGAGAAGTTGAAAGTTGGGGCCCCTCAGCCCATCCGGATCCACTATCATCTTTCTTTAGCCACCTTTTGACTTCAAATGGCTTCATTGACATTGAGCCAACCAAACTACTCCCCACATAGAGGAACTTAAGAACATGGGACGCACAGCTTGCAAAAATATTAGATCGGTTTCTAATCACAGAAGCACTTTCCCTTCTCCCACTCCAGTTTCGAAAATGGATAGGAAGCAGGGGTGAATCAGACCACTCTCTTGTTTGGCTCTCCCTTGACTCTGGACTAAAGAAGCCGACAGCTCCTTTCAAAATCATTTCAATCTAGCTCAAAGATGACAGTTTCCAAAAACTAGTCAAAGACAATTGGATCCCCCTACGGGATTCGGAAGGAACACCGGCAGGCATACAATTCATGGACAATCTAAAAAGGATAAAGAAATTACTCATCCCTTGGGAAAAAACAAAATGGGAGGAAGAAGAACAGGATCTAAAAAACATTGAAGTTCAGCTGGATCTTTTCTATCAAAATATTGACTCAGCCTTCTATTGACGGGCGAAATTGACCGTCCGTCAACTGAGAGAGTGGAACCGGTCCGGGGTTGTCTAAATAACCCAAGTCGTTTGGAATGGACCACCCTAACGAGTTTAACGGCTCCGTTGGCCGCTCTAAGGTCTTTTAAGAAAACCAAAGAGAAAACTAATCTAAACTAACTAAACTAACTAACTAAAACTAAAATAAAAGAAACTAAACTAACTAACAATAAAAAAAACAAATTAATACACTAATCTAATTGAAACAAACTACTATATAAACTAAAACTAAATATAACTATTCTAACTACTATATACAATCTACTAATTACTATTATAATAACTCAAATCAACTATCTAATTACCAGTTGCAATATTACTTATTCACAAATGTACACTATAAACAGCCTACAGATTATATTAAAACCTGCAAAACTCATGTGTTTTATGCCCTAAGACAGCAAGATATTTTTTATTTTTTTTAATTTTATGAAAAAGAAATAAAACTACTGAAATTAAACGATCTAATATATTTACTGAAATTAAAAAATCTAATATACTAATTCTATCTAAACTAATAAAAACAGTAAACAAACAAGCGACTAACTGACCTGGAAGCGCTCCTAATTTGTCCTGCGTAGGATGACTTCGAAGCTAGTCGGAGGAAGTAAACTCGCATTGGTTGATCCAAAAGCTTTTCGTAAACGATCGGCTGTGATGTTGTTTGAGTTGGTTTACAGGACGAACAAGACATAAAAAAATCATAACAACTATAAGATTTATAAATCTCTGCAACAAGGGAAACCTGTTATGCAAAAACTTATATTTGATAATTCAACTTATGAAGAAGATAAACCTGTCATTCACAAACTGAATTAAACAA
>ML776694.1:571268-637391 GCA_009831015.1 Picea engelmannii
TCTCGGTATTCCAATACCCAATGGGGGAAAGACTTGCTTATATGAGGAGGATTTGATAGAGTGTCTTTCCATTAATTTTGAGATTATAGGTTATAAAATTCTTTTAGATCTTATCTATGTTTTTTCGTGACTCTCTAGAGATATTGCATCCCCAAACTTCACATTCATATAAAATAACATGAGTAACAAGAATCTCAAAGGGGAGTTTTTTCTTATCACATACCCAAAGATCCGTTTATTTACAACTATTTTCAAGCCCATAATAAACTTTCCACCCTCCATTTATCCTTTTTTCAATGCTATAATTCTAATTAAGCTTATGATGAATATACGAAAGTATCATTGATGATATTATTGAATTTAATTATCATGACTTTTGTTTTGTCAGTATTAATAGTCATACATGAATTGGAGAAGAATCCTTAAGGATTGTTAGTTGCTTGTCAAAATCATGGGGACTCCTCGACATAAGAACAATATCATAAACATAAAGAAGAAGAATGATGATTATATCAGTGAGAGTTGGGCCGACACAACCTACTTCTTCTAAACAATCTTCTAACTTGTCAATGTATATGCCAAAAAGGGTAGGGCATAAGGGATAACCTTGTTTGACTCCAATATTGCAATTAATTTCTTATGACCAACCCTCAGCGTTCCTAAACTTGGAAATAACGTTCGCATACAACCTTATTGCAACCGCCCTCAACTTGAAAGGCACTTTTATCTCTTCCAACCTACCCCAAAGGTTTGTCATGGGTATTGTGTCAAAATCTTTCCTAAAGTGAATGAAACAACATAGGATATTGGTTTAATATTGTGGAACTCCTCATCAATGACCTTAAGTCTAACAAGGTGGTTCATAGTTGAATGATATCTCCTAAATATTGTATGGCCTTTAGCTCTTTTTCCATGGCTTTCTAGCCATAGGCTAATCTTCTTTTCCAAAATAATTTCATACATCTTGGATAAAATGGGCTAATCATAATGGTCCTATAATTAGAGGGAATGTTTTTATCCCCATTTTTAAAAATAGGTACAATGAGTCTTTGCATCCAAGGTTTAGGGAATCCCCACGTGATTGCTAAATTGAAGATTTTATGTATGTGAGGGATGAGAATAGGCCCTCCAATTTTAAAAATTTCCTATTGGTATCCTTCAATGTCCTTATCTTTCCCATTTATGAGCCACTTAACCCTAAACTCTATGTCTCCCATAGAAAAAACTTCATCATTTGTAGGAACATTTGGAATGGTGTCCATGGCATTAGGAAATTCATCAAGTCTTTTAAGGTAGGAATTCCAGTCCTTCAAGGGAATCATATTATTTTCTTTACTTTTATGAATTATAATTTGCCTCAATAACTTCTTAGGATCAAGCTTAGATTAATGTAAAAGTTGCTCCAGATTTTTATTTATTGAGTAGTTTATTTTCCTTTTAATTAGGGATTTGTATATATTTATCTTATTGAGCTTCAAGGACTCATTTGAAGAATCCCTTATGGATTTCCTAGATCTTTTACATTTGTCATCATACCAAGGGTTGGTCATTCTATTATTCTTTTTGCATGACACCTCGGAAGAGAACTTGTTAATGGAAGTGGAAAGGGTTATTGTAAAATTATGATAGAGGTCTTTGATGTTGTCCTTATAAGTTAGGAGATTTAACACTATATAAATCCTTTAAGAAAATATCAAATTTACTTTTTTCGAAAAGTAGGTGCCTTTAATTATCAGGGTTTTCTTCAATGGGGCTTTTGTGAATGTCAAGTTTAGAGTTAGGGTTAAAGGTCTATGATCATAGTCGAGTTCATGGTCATTTAAAAGGTCAAAATTTACTATTTGGTTGGATATGGGAATATTAGATATCACATAACCCACAACACTACTACCTAGCCCATGAATGCAAGTCATTTGGTTGGACTTTTCTCACGTCATTACACCATTGCAAATTATTAGGTCTTGAGAACTACAGAGCTTGACTAGCTTGATACCAAACAAATTCTAAGCCTATTCTTCGAAATTTATTTTGTATATATTAGCTAAAATGAGGTCATCATCTAGCCATAAAGGATTAGGGTTGGAATCATTGCTTAAAAGAATAGATTGGTTAGTTGTAGTTATATCATTAACATCTCCTAGTATGAGGATATTACCTTCATTTCTCATACTGTAAATATCTTGTTCTAGAGTATTATAGGGACAATTTTTATCTAGATTATTTTTCTTATAAAAAGTAGAATTAATAGGTGTGAGATAAGATATTTCTATATATATCTTCTTAACACTGATGTCTAATATTTCTATCCAAATGTATTGATTGAGAGGGTCTATCTTATGAAGTTGAATGTGAGGAGAAATGTTCTTCTTTATGTAATAGGCTACACCTCCAGTTCCTTTATGATATGATTTATTGTTCCATGATGACCATTAGACAAATCCTTCTATGTTAGGGACCTTAGACTCTTCATGCTCCCACGTTTCAACTAGAAAAATAATATCAATATCTCAGAATCTAGTTTAACATAGGACCTTTGCTCCATGGAAAGATGCGACAATTCCAAAAAAGGATCTGATATGTCCCAAATTCCTATTTATTATTATCATTCTGGTCTCTGTCTCGAATAATAGCTTTTCGATTTCTAATTATTGCCCATTTGGCTTCCTTGCTAGTTCTTTTACCCAAATTCCTTCCTTATTTTAGCTTGGTCTTCTAGAATGAGGTATTCATTTATAAATATTCTTGACCCTTTTAAGCTCAGAGATTTACTAAGTATGTCATATTTAAGGTCATTTCAACTTACTTTGACATGGATCAACCTGTCTTTATATTCGATTATTTTTTCTAAGCTCTTTGCTTCTATGAGGTAAGTTGTTTCAATTTGTGATTTATTTTTTAGTTCTTCTTTTACTATTGCTAGCGTGTCCTCATCTTATTGTTATTTTATACCAAAAATTATGAGGTTCAAGTCTCTTTTGTTACACTCTTGATCCAACTCGATTAGCTTATCATTTCCTCTTTGATGGGTTTGATATCCAATTTATTTTCGAGACTACTTAGGGCCAAATTGTTAGTTAGTTTTTCTTCTAGCTCTTTGATCCTATCTCTTAGGTTGTGATTTTCTTCGAACCCTCCTTCTTGGGGTTATTGTTTTTATTTTTCCATTTCTTGTAATCTAGCCTCCATTTTTTGCAACTGAATCTCAAACCCTAATATTCTATTCTTTATATGTGTTTGAATCTTGTCTTCTAACAATATAAATTAGTTATCAAGCATCACCTCTAACCCTGATTGGAGTTTCATTTCTCTCTCTTCTCTCTTTTTTCTAACGATTCTATATATTAATAAAGACTATCTAGGGTGAATTTGTTGGGCCTCCCCTTGACAAGTTGAGGTTTTGGAATATGTGGTGAAGTGCTCATATTGAAAAAACAAAGAAAATAAGAAAGAGAAGGAATTTATGCACCTGATTTACAAACCATGGAGAACCTCCTCTCCTTTCCATTCAAGTTCACTACAAGTATAAACATTTGTTCCAATTCACTACAAGCATAAAGTTCTTTGTTCAAAATCACAATAGAATATAAATCTCCATTCAAATCCACCGCAACTATAAAATTCCATTCAAATTTACAACATAGTAAAAACCCTTCACCATTCAAATTATCTACACGACATGATCAAGCAGAGTAGAAACCCTTCACTGCTCAAATTTTCTAATATACATGATTGCATATGGAGACTACTAAAGGTTATAAGGCCATGCAAATGGAAACCCTTCACCATTCAAATTCGCTAATATATAAGATCAACCCTAGTTCAAATTTACCACATAGTAGAAACCCTTCACCGTTCAAATTCACCGCAGGTATAAACTTTCATTCCAATTCACCGCAGGTATTAAGTATATATTACATTTTTAGTAAATGTTTTTTTCCTTTTTAAAAAATGGTATTTAAAAAAAAAATTGGTTATTTTTTTTTATTTAAAAAAAAACATGTTATTATTTTTCCATTTGTGGTTTTCCCCCTCTTTTTTGGTCATTTTTCTTTTATGTTTTCTTTTTTACATGTTTTTTTGCAACATTACTAGGCTTTGAAGCCATGGTTTCTAAAATGTTGTAATTTTAAGCCTAAAAAAAGAGGGTGCTATTGATAACACATCATTTCAATTTAGGGGTTTGTCTTAATATTTTGGTTCCAAGTGTACTAGTTGTGAAGGCCATGATTTAAAAAAACTTGTAATTTTTTCTCTAAAAAAAGTTGGGGGGGTCTACTGGGAGCACCATTTTTTTATTAAAGGGTAGTTTGTTCATCAAAAGGGTTGTTCGGAAAGGAAAATTTTGGACAACTTAGAAAACCCAAGGAAGAGTAGAATTATGTCTAAGAAAATGATGGTGTGCCCATTAAGAATGATGAGTTTGGTCTAGTTGATATTATCGATTAGTTTTAAGATGCCACTGAAGAACATGGTCAATTTGACAAATTATTGATAAGTTATATGGTAAGTTTTTCCTTTGAGATTTTACATTGAGAATAAATACTTTCTCTATTTTTTTGTTAATTATGATCATAAAAATGTTTTATTTGACATGGCATTTTAAACAAAAAGTTTTCAAAATATATATGTTCTTTTCATTATAACTAGCTTTTAAATGTGTTTTCTTGGCTAAATGTTTTAAAATAGTGTTATTTAGTTACAACCAGTAGCTATAAGTTGAATTAAAGCTAATAAAGTGTAAACAATATATAACATTTTTAATACTGTTTAAAATGACATTTTTTAATGTTCTTTTTATTTTTTCATATCATTGAAAAAAAATGAAAACGCAAGAAAAAACACCATTAAACAAAAATAAAAATAAACATTCTTGACAAAAAAAAATGAAAAACATAGAAAAACAACATTTGAAAATTTTTTGGGTACTTTATAACTAAAAAGATTTAAAATGACAAAATACTACCTAAAAAAAAGGGTCCTACTAGTAGCACCACTTTTGAAACGACAATAAAAACAACAACTAAATACGACCTCTAAAAAAATGAGAACTCTAGAGAGTTCTCATAAAGTTGGTAACTATGTTTGAGCCAAGTTGATTGGCATCCGATGGTTTGAAGCAATTGTTGTGGATAAATTAGTGAATGTGGACATAGACCAATTTCCCTAGTTCGGGCACCCAAAACTAGAACAAAATGAAATAGAATACATTATTTTCTATAGGTTCAAAAGAAACATAAAAGATAGAAGTTCATACTTTTTTTAATCGTCGGTTGTCCTCGCAAGTTATAACTCCAAATTCTCGACTAAATGTTTCATAAAAGTAGATATCTACAAGAGGAACAAACAAAACAATGAAAGCAACCAATATCCATATATCTCAATGAACCTATGTAAATAGACAAGGAAAAATATACACAATGATCATTAACAATCTTAGTTAGGAAAGGAAAATGTATCACTGTATTAAATAATTAGGAAACAACTTACAACCTGTGCCTTGGCATTGACAAGCTCCTTCCAACAGTTAATTGCTTCAATACCCTCATAGCCTCCATAGATGCCATCATTATCACTAGAACACTTTAGCACAACTAAATCTCTTAGGGCCAAAGTGAGATTCACAAACTCTCAATTACAAATCTGGATCTCTTCTCAATTCACCATAATTTCATTAGTCCTCTATTTTTCTCCCTTTTTCCTTTGGAAGCTGCCTCTTTTATAGAGTAGAGAGGAAGCCATGAAGAGGTTAGGATCTCACCAAATTAGGAGAGGCGGGTGAGATCCACACCGATCGGTAAACAACTCATCATCGAAGCTTCTCTTCTAGAAGCTTCGAGAATATCTTTTTTTCCCACGTATGAAAGGTTATCGCACCCTTATATCTGAGCAAAAAGAAACATTGTCACACTTGATAGTGATGCAGACTGCGACAAGTAGAGTTGTCACAATTTTCTAGAGTGAAACCAGCGACAATTCTTTAATTTAGGGATTTATTAGAGTTGCTTGTTTTCAAAAGAGTTCTTCCCAACTCTCCTTCCAAATTATTATGGTTTTAAGGTGTTAGAGAATAGACTATATAAGTAGTTGCGACAAAATGTTGTGTAACAGAATGCCCCCCAAAGTATGAAGTTAGAAAGCTTGATAGTTGAAATACTTTGCCTAATGGGTATTGAAACAGAGAACACACCAGTTGGAGACCTGTCAAAACACAAGGAAAAATGCAATACAATATTTTATCATCACCGAGGTAGGCATCCCAATACTCAGAATATAAGAGACTTTAAGCATGGTTGTTGACTGATACATTGTAGATCCATGATTATCATTTACTAATGATATGGCCACCAAGAATACATCGTGGATCCATATCGTCGTGATTTAAGGAACTCATAGCCACTAGAATATACATTGTCGATCTATGAATTATGACAAGAACATAGCCACGAATCAATACAATGTGGATCTATGTGACAACATTACTCTAAATACTTTGTATCGCAACCTGGGAAATTAAAATCAAAAGAGAATCCCCTAGGGTCTTCACCTCGTTCCTATTTTTCGTATTACAATTCTCACCATGTGAATAGATGTTTTGGAGTTGAACATGGTAGAAACCACTTGATTATCGGTCATTGATGTATATCGTTAACAAGTGAGAGAGAGATCACCATTAATGTTAATGACTTTCAAGTTACCTTAAGTACAATCCTTTGAATGTGAATTGATGAGTTGAAGTCGAACATTCAAAGAAATATTAGTATCAAAGGTCAATAACAAAAACCCTAGTCAAAAGTAAAGTTTAGTCTCCCAAGTCCGAAAAAGTATAAAATAATCCAGGGGAGAACTCTTCTAGCGAATACAGATGTACTCCTAGACCATACCTTTTTTGTATTTAGCCTAACAAGGCCAAAAAAGGGGGTAAACTATCACTTGAAAGACGCCCTTTCAAACCTTTTAAGGAGTGTGAAAAAAAGCAAGTTCACTCGACAATATTTTCATTTTTAATATGGTTTCGAAAAGAGATTAAAAACATCCCTTTAGAATTTGTCTTAGAATTTTTTTAAAGTTTTTTCCTCATAAAATGATAAAAATAATACATCACCTTAGTTCCATATTTCGTATGAATGTCCCTGGCTCCACAAAATCAAACAAAAGTATTAATAGCACTTGTAACTATACAAAAGTGGTGAATCATATGAAAAGAATATGCCAAAGAATATTCTCTTAGGTCAATAGGGGGAAAAACTCATTCATTTTTACCATTTTACCACTTGGAGTTGGAGAAATAATCTATTTGTGTTGAATTTCAAGTGTTGATTTCGTACAATCTAGGCAACCAAATCCAAATCTATCTGTTCCAGGTTGGTCCTCTCTTCCTCTCCTTTCAAATTTTATCTTTTTAAAGCATTTTATTCAGTCTCTAGGCGTTTATGGTATCTAAACCAAGCCCTAAATTGCGTAGCAAGGTTGTCACAGGCAGCCTTAATCGAGGACCGCGACAAATGAAGTTGTCGCAATCTTATTTGTTGAGAAGCGCGACAATGTCACTCTATGTTTTAAAATGCAGAGCGACAAGCACAAAAGCCAAAATTTTCTTAAAAATAAGGTAAGAAGGACCCATAAATTTTGAATTTTCAGTATGGTTGAGGCTTGTTTATGTTGTTTACAGGTGTTTAGCTAAGAAAAATGTTGGAATGGAGGGAAAGAGAGCATGAACTAGAAGATCAAATTGCTCTTAATGATCCAAATACAATGGCTGCCCTTTGAAACTATGGATTTCTTAATTTTTTTAAACTCAGTAGTATGAGGGATCAGGTTCCTCTTATAGAACATCTAGTGAAGATGTGGGATCCTAACGATCAAGTTTTTAAGGTCAGGGCCCACGATATTTCTCTTGAGCTAGAAGATATATATTTCTTGACCGGATTATCTAAGCGAGGTCAAAGGGTTTCTCTATCTGGATTTCGAGGAGGGGGGGTGAAAACTGAGACTCTCATGAGAGACCATTGTTTTCCAGGGGCTAGTAAAGTCAGCGGAAAGATCCCAATCCATGATGTGAGAGATATCCTTTTAAGGACAATATTATTTATCATTGTACGGGTATATGGAAGTCAAGCGCTTCATTTGGCTACCAACACTCATATGTAGTACGACATTAACTATATGGCCCCTACCATGTTTAACTAGTGTGGGGGATTGCTGAAAAATATGAAGGATCAACTAACCAAGTGTAAAATTGGTTAGTTGAAACAATTTGGATATGGATCCATTCTAGTGTCCTTTTTCTTAGATAGGGTTCCTACCATGCATCTTCAGAACAAAGAATGGGAAGAGGATCCTAACACACGAGATCCACGTATGAAGAGGTGGGTAGAGATGATAGCTCGCCATGGTGGTGGATCAATTGTGTCTTATGATCGTTCCTTCCTCAAATGGTTGACAACCCAGCTCATTATGATTGAGGATTATGCATATGTAGGGGTAAACTTCCAAGGAGACCCAGATCTTGTTCTCCTGGCAGGGAACCAAGGGGTGATCCAGGTAAACATAAAGAAAAATTATCTTTCTTTAAATGTTATATGTTTTTTTTTTGTTTGTATGGTTGTTAAATAGCTTTCAAAATGCAGACATTGGTCATTCGAGACCATATGGGGCTTCACATATCCAACGGCAGGGTGAGATCAATGTCATGTTTGTATGAAATCTGGAGTTTGATGATAATATCAGAGAGATCAATGATCTGAACTTCCATGCTTAGCAATTTCACACTATGACTTCAATTTTCTCAAGACCTTTCCTGACGGTGCATGTGAATATAAAAGTGACAAAGACTTAAATAATGAAGAGAATAACAGATAACATAAAGAAGAAAGCCATCAACAAATCGGACACAAGAATTTGATAACGGAGTTCGAAAAAACTCGCCTACGTCTTCGAGCCTTTGTCTTCAGTGAGGGAGGCTTTTCTATATTCAAATTCAATGCTTACAATTTGCATTAAAACTACATCATATAGGGCTCTGACTGACTTAGTTGTGTTATGCTATGTCTCAAAAACCTGACGCAATAGACGGCACTGAAAAAGGAGTAGTAGAACTCCCGAAAACTGCCTCCAAAGCTCAGTTACTCTTCACTCCTCAAGACAACTTGACCTTGGCAAGTTCTTCCTTAACTTGCTTCAAGATTCTTTTCTACTTCTTGCTTCTTTAAAACCTCATAATGAATTGGTTTATATAGACATGAGGTAGAGGGATCAAATCCCAACATCCCACTTCTTGTGGCACTCAATTTGGCCCAATATCCACCAAGATATGGCAAAATAACCAAAACTGCCCAAAAATTAGTGAGAAAATCACTAAACTATAAGTTTAAAACCCATTTTAGTTTTAATATAGGCATAATCCCCCAAAATAGGCACGCGCCCCTCTTAACTCGGTCATATGCAACTATATATGGCCAAGCGCCAGCCCAAAGGGCTGTGCGTTGGCCCCATTACTGAAAATGGAGGTCATGTGGCACTAAAATAATGGGATTGTGCCCACTAATCACGCCCACACCATGGTCATGGCCCCAAAATATATGGTGGCAAGTGCTATACATATGCGCCCATATGTTATCCACATATGGAGGCATGCTAGAACCTTAGCCTGTGGCCCCCGTGCCCGTGGCTTATCCTTTGAGTGGAATCTTCCTGCGCTTGTGGGCGTATGTGGTTACACAAACCGTGGCCCCAGCCCTTTTCACCCCCATTTAACACATTGTAAAACTTTATATATAATAAAGTGTGAATGCTATAACAAGCTCCATTGTGGCCCAATGGTGCTTGCCCCATTTTGAAGGTGCTAGTATGGGCATAGAGGTTCGGTGTTCGAAACCCCTAGACTCATAAAATTTTAGTAAACAAAACAATGGACCAATAGCCAAGTGCCACGTGGCACCACAAAATTTGCCAATACCTTACCACTTGTCATCTGTCGGATGGTCCACGTGTTCGTACACTTGTCCAGTTAGCAACTGCCACATCAGCACACATGTCTGCCACATGTCCACTGACCATACTGGCCACATGTACGAGCGTGCCACGTGTCATGCTACCACGTCAGCATGATGATTTCATGCTGACGTCAGTGTTGACTTTTTTACTGTTGACTTTTTGCATGTTTGACTATTCAAACATAATGCGATATTAGGAGCATATGACGTATGTTCGAGCCAGTTCAAGTTGTGTTCGGTTCGTATCAATGAGGCCTATGCACATGTCCGCACATGTCCGTTTTGGCGCCATTCTGAGAACATTGATTTTTAGGCCTTTTTTAGCCCCATCAAGCTCTTGGATCTAAATCTAGATCAATCGAGCACAACCTCGAGAGGTTGACTATGGACATCCCAGATGTACATATTGATGATCTATTGCGTGGGGTCCAGTGCCACACCGTCGGAGTTTCGGGACCGATAGCTCATCTCCTTCGACGTGTGGCCCAAGCGGTAGTGTGTTACCGTGAGCACCATCATTAGGATCCATTAGTGGTCATGTTGACCATCAACCTTTATGATTTCGAAAGTTATAAACTTCGATAGTTTTTGTAATCTTTTTTGAAAAAAAAAAAAAAAAATTAATTTTAATACAAAAAACGATTTATATTTTTGTTCTTATGGTGTATACAATGTGTATGTGTTTTTATAAATGACGCAAATGTCTATCTAACACATAATTTGCTAAAGCATCTGTAAGTGTGCTTAAATATCTCGAAATGTGTTGATATTCTAAATAATCAAAATTCCTTTCCAAGAGACGTACTCGTAAAAAGATCCTTAAGAGCGTGGGGTTTCTAATAGAATAAATGTTAGCTAGTAGTCATACCATGAGTTGAGAATCCAATCGAACAACCAAATGACAAATTCCAAGTGAAATGGCTTAAGATAATAGTTCAATTTCTACAGTATATTCCGCAATATTATTAGTTGCGCAACCAAGACATATGTCATGTAAACATAGCAACTCATCAGTGGGGGTATAGATAGCCCATGCAGCAGATGCGAGGTTCTGAGTACTACGACTAGCACCATTAGCAAAGCCCACATGAGGTAGAGAGAACGTTGACATATGAAAACCAAGCACAAAGCATGATAAGAACAAAACAAAAATCGTGTAAAAGTTTAGAAAGAAGGTCACATCAAATAATGGTACAATATATACAAAGCATGAATGCGGAATGAATCTAAGCATAGTAATTTTTAAGGTAAAGCCCATTTTGAGGCTCACCCAAAGGAACACCATCATAATTTACTAACTCATAAGCCCCTTTTGCTAAGATACATTTTACAATGTAAAGGCCATGCCATAAAGGTTTGAATTTACCTACTCCTATAATATCCCGATCTTGATCATATAAAATAACCAAGTCACCTTCGGACACGTTTCTTATGGGTTTTAAAGGTTTAATAGTCTTTTCATACTGAGCTTTAACACATTTCTTATGAGCTTTGTTAGCCAAAGCGGCATAACAACGAGTTTCATCTATTTGAGTCAAATGAAAAAAACTTTCTTCCTCAGTCTTTGTGTGATCCAGGTGGATATCGGTGGCCACCCACCTTTTCCAACTAGCTCAAAACAGTTTTCTGGCAATTTTGGTAATTTACTATTTTTAGTAGTTTTTCACTTTCGGAGTCGTTTTGAGGCCCTAAACGATGTTTTTTGGTAAAATGGGGAGCACTATCGTATTTCTCTCATTATTGCCCCTAAAATGAATCTCCTCGACGATACCTTTCCAACGAGATATCATACACCTAAAATGGATATCGTATGCAAAAGTTACAACCCCGGGAAGTTGATGTACTAACTTACCCAAACGGGGCCCACGTGACTTTTGGCGCTTCATCTCCTAGGGTTAGGTTTTGGATGTCTAGGGTTTTTGGAATTCCTATTTATTGTAAAAAGGCCTTCAGAGCTTCATTGTAATCATCTTCTTTTGAATGAGCTCAGTTGTCACGTCTCTTCTCGAAGATAACCCACCACCATTCCAACAAGCTTGTTTATGCTTCATTTTACAGTTTCAGTTTATTTCCTTATTGAATAGAAAACTAGTTTTACTGTATCTCTGTTATTTTGTGTTAAGAACTTTTTAATAATTTGTATTCATTTCTTTCTTCTCATAAAACCAAATCAGTGTTATCAGAGCGGTCTTCTCCTTGTCGTTTTCATGCATGTCCCCAACGAGGTTGGAGTACAAAGAGTTGGGTCTTGAGCTTGTTTCTCTTGAGGAAAAAAGCTCTTGCACGCCCAAGCGACCTCTCATGGCAAGATAAAAGAAAGATGATGAGACGGGAGATCCTTTCAAACTATTGATTGAGGAAGCCCTCACGCAACAGAGGAACGAGATGATGGATAGTTTCACGCAAATTCTTCGGCGGCTACCAACAGGTGACGCATCTTCTTCGAGCGGAGGCCCCGCCCCCTTCAAGGTACAAATAAATTTTGATATTCCCATATTTGAAGGTCAGATAGACGCAGATGTTGTAGACAAGTGGTTGAATCTACTAGAAGGGAATTTTTTTCTCCACAACTTTTCAAATAGAGAAAAGATTACTTTTGCGCTCCTCAAAGTCATTCCCCATGTCAAAGATTGGTGGGAAACTTTCTGTGAGCAAAAGGAAATAGAGGAACCCTCATTATTTATAGTCATAGCCACCTGGGAATCCTTCAGGGATGTTATTAAGTAACAATACTACCATGTCGGAAGTTATGACGACTTGTATACCAAATGAACCACATTGCGGCAAGAAAGAGACCAAGTAGTGCCAGATTTCACAAATATCTTCCATACCTTGCGCACCAAGTTGGGTATCAAAGATTCGGAGCGACATCTGGTGCTCAAGTATCGTGGTGCTCTACATAGATACATCCTTACCGAAATGAAATTTATGGACATCTCATCCTTGGACGTGGCCTACCGATATGTCGTCAAAATCGAGCAGAAGCTCAAACAACAAACCCAAAAAATTGGGCCTGGTAACCCCTCATAACAAAAGCCAAGAAAGGGCGGCCCCAACCCATAGAACGAAGGACATAGAAAAGGTGGATAGTATCAGGACAACAAGTCCAAGCCGCAAGAAAAGAAGGACACCATAAAGATATCGGGAAGTGGTACGACTTCCATAAGAGCCCTTGGCATAAAATTGTTGACTGCCGCTCAAAGCAGTCGCTAGTGGCCGAAGTGAAAGCCTCTGAATCATATGCAGGTTCTGACTCTAAGCCAGAACCTGAAAGGGGAATATGGATCATTGACATGGAACCCAATGCCACCATTTCTACCACCAAGCTCCATCCTGGTGAACCAGACGAGCCAGAAGAAGGAGAGCACCTCTTCCATTCACAGATGTGGATAAAAGGCACCATGTTGCACTTCTACTTTGATAGAGGTAGCCAGAAGAACCTCATCTCAACAGAGGTCATTAAGCGGCTGCCCCTGCTGACAACACCGCACCCACAACCCTACACCATTGGATGGCTCCGCCAAGGAAACAATCTCTGCATCAGACAACAGTGTTGACTGTCGTACGACATCAAGCCCTTCAAAGACAAGGTGTTGTGTGATGTTGCTCCTCTCGAAGTTTGTGATGTTCTTTTGGGCCAACCTTATTTATGGAAATGTCATGTTGTATATGAGTCTAGGCCTCATAGTGTTATTATTACTTTGAATAGGAAATTGTACATGATACCCGAGGCAGTCCCACCTAGTTTTATTTCCTTGATCTATGTTAAGCAATGCGGGAAGGTCATCTCTCAGACGGGGAAGTTTGTCTTCTTCATGATTCCTTCTCAGAATAAGTGAAATATCACAGCCACATCCAGGGTCTATGTGATCGACCTCTCCACATAGCAGAAGCAAGTAGATAAGGTTATGGAAGAATACTCGGATATCTTCTCCTCACCTACCGGGTACCTCTGCACTGCCAGGTCAAGCACCCCATCGATCTGACCCCCGACGCACCGCTGCCCAATGGGCCAGTCTATTGCTACTCTCTATTAGAGAATGAGGAGATCAAGAAATATATATAAGAATTGCTCCACAAGGGGCACATCCATCCCAGCTCATCACATTATGGGAGCCCAATCGTGCTGGTACAGAAGAAAGATGGAACCTTGCGACTCTGCATTGATTACCGGGCTCTGAATAAAATCATAGTCAGAAACCGATACCCGATTCCCCAAATCGACGACCTCCTTGATCAACTTACGAGGGACAAATACTTCAGTAAGATTGATCTAAAGTCTGGCTACCACCAGGTCTCGATAGAATAGACAGATGTATGGAAGACCGCCTTCAAGTCAAAGGAAGGCCTTTTTGAATCATTGGTCATGCCCTTTGGTTTGACAAATGCTCCAGTCACTTTCATGAGGGTGATGGACGATATCTTGCGACCATTCACCAATAATTTTGTAGTGGTGTATCTGGATGACATTCTCATTTACAGCAAAACTTGGGTCGAACACTTGCAGCATATTCAGCAGGTTTTGCACACCCTGCAACAGCACAAGCTATAAGCCAACTTGGAAAAATGATCCCTCCGCATGGACAAGGTCCATTACCTGGGATACATTGTTGATCAGCATGACATACATATGGATCCAACAAATATCTAAGTCATCTGTGACTGGCCAACCTCAACCACACTCACTGAGCTTCGGAACTTCTTGGGCCTTGCCAATTTCTACCGCAGGTTTGTGTTCGGATTCTCCCATATTGCATGGGCCCTCAGGAAAATAACCAGGGGTGGTGGTAAGGCAAAATTTGTGTGGGGTCGGCCCAACAACAAGCATTCAATGATTTGAAGCAGCGCTTGTGCTCATCCCTAGTACGTTCACTACCAAACCTGCAGCAGCCCTTTGATATCAAGACAAATACTTCAGACTATGTTGTGGGCACCATTCTCCCTCAACACGACCACCCCGTGGCCTATCATAGTGATACGCTATCATATGTTGTCTGTGAGTACCCTACTTACGACAAAGAAATGTACTCCATTGTGCAAGTTTGCCGCCAGTGGAGACATTACATTCTTGGGAAGGAGACAGTCATCCACACTGATCATAAGCCACTACAGTTCATGCAGACACAAGGAAAATTGCAGAATGACCGCCATCAAAAGTGGTCCACATACTTGCAGCAATTCCACCTCAACATCAAGTATAAAATGGGAAGCACCAATCACATCATTGATTGCCTCAGCAAACTTCCAGTCGCGACACTCACCACGATGCTAGACTCTTATGGCCATGAGACCTCTGGATGGCCCCAACTCTATGAGACAGACCCGGTCTTCACCACCTCCTACCAATGTTGGGTGCAAACGCAGTTGTCGATAATTTCCATCTTCATGATGGGTTGTTGTGTCGTCTGGTCCATATTTGTGTTCCATCAAGCGAGCGATCGAAGCTAATCTGGGAAGCCCACTACAGTCGGGTGGCAGTACACTTCGGCGTCGAAAAGACAGTGGCGATGCTACAGAAACATTTCTACTGGTCGAAACTTCGACAGGAGGTCAGCAAGTATATCGGGTCCTGCACTGCCTGCGTTATTGCCAAACCAACCACTAAGAAACAAGGCATGTACACCCCTCTTCCTTATCCTAACATGCCATGGGAATCCATCTCAATGGACTACATGTTGGGCCTCCCATCCACCAAGCAGGGAAATGACTGTGTTTTTGTGGTTGTTAATCCCTTTTCTAAGATGGTTATTCTGGTTGCCTGAAAGAAGAGCCTCACAGCAAAAGCCACTACCAAGCTCTTCTTTGAATGAGTCTGGGTACATTTTGGAATCCCACAAACCATTGTCTCATATCGGGACAGTCGATTTCTCAGCACATTCTAGTCGAGCCTCTGGTCATTGCTGGACACCAAGCTCACCAAATCCACAACCTTCCACCCCTAGAAAGATGGCCAAATCCAGGTCGTAAATCGAATGATTGTGCATATCCTTTTCATGTATAATTCCAAGCACCCTCGCACATGGGATGAGATCCTTCCCTATGTCCAACATAGATACAACCGAGCCCTAAATAGCTCAACCGGCCACAGCCCCTTTCAGGTGGGGTTGGGATTCCAACCATTGTGTCTCATAGATGTTGCACTTCCCCTTGAGGTCACCTCGACCAAGTCATCTCCTGCTCCAACTGAAGCTGAAAAAGACACCTGGTTCATTAAGCGGATCAATCACATCCGCCAACAGGTTCAGTATATCCTACAAAAGTCTAATGACTAGTACAAGCAGCGCCATGAACAACATCAGGTGCCACATAAGTTTCAGGTGGGCGACAAAGTTTGGTTGCACTTGCAAAAAGAACACCTTACAGAACCCCATCAGAAGATTTGCCCACTCCTTTATGGGATGTACACCATTACCAAGGCCATGGGGGATAATTTTTTTCAGCTCAACATTCTTCCTTTCCTTGGCCTGCACCCAGTGTTCAACGTGGATCTCCTTCGCCCTTATTTCCCACCATTATTGGACACCTCAGAAGTAGCATAACAGTTGACACCAACAAAGCTCAACCTCGACTACATACAATAGGAATCCAGTGATCAGATTGTGGACACACATATCAAGGGCACTTGACAACAAAGGATCCATCTTTATAGAGTCGTCAAAGCAAGGCAACTCCTGCACCAAGGCAAGTGGCTCACCCGGGGTCAAATTCAGCAGAAATTTCCTCATATGATGGGGGAACTCAATGCAATGGAGACCTTTGCTTCCTAATGAGGGAGGATTGATCCAAGTGGATATCGGTGGCCACCCACCTTTTCCAACTGGCTCAAAACAGTTTTCTCGCAATTTTGGTAATTTACTATTTTTAGCAGTTTTTCACTTCCGGAGCCGTTTTGAGGCCCTAAACGATGTTTTATGGGAAAACAGGGAGCATTAATCATATTCCTTCAATGTTGACACCAAAATGAATCTCCTCGATGATACCTTTCCAACTGGATATCATACGCCTAAAACGGAGATCGTATGCAAAAGTTATGACCCCGGGAAGTTGATGTACTAACTTACCCAAACGGGGCCCACATGACTTTTGGCGCTCCATCTCCTAGGGTTAGGTTTTTGGATGTCTAGGGTTTTTGGCATTCCTTTTTATTGTAAAAAGGCCTTCAGAGCCTCATTGTAATCATGTTCCTGCGAATGAGAGCAGTCGTCACATCTCTTCTCAGAGATAAGCCGCCACCATTCCAACAAGCTTGTTTCTGCTGCATTGTACAGTTTCAGCTTATTTCCTTATTGAATAGAAAACCAGTTTTACTGTATCTCTGTTATTTTGTGTTAGGCACCTGTTAATAATCTATAGTCACTTTGTTCTACTCATAAATCTAGATCATTGTGTTAGGAAGTAATTCGACAACTATTTTTAAGGATGGTATTTCACACTTGATAGGTAGCACGACTTCTAAACCATAAACAAGTTTAAATGGAGTGAAACATGTGGTTGTTTTAACTGAAGTACGATACGCCCATAATGCTGAAAAAAGGAAAGTATGCCAATTCATCTTATGAATCCCTATTATCCTACGAAGCATAGTGGTCAAAGTTTTGTTGGTAGCTTCGACTTGACCATTGGCTTGCGAGTAATAAGGAGTTGAGTTTTCATGTCGTAAACCCAACTTGGTCATTAATTCCACCATCATATGATTGCGAAAATGAGTGTCATGATCAGTGACAATAGCTTGGGGCACACTGAAATGAGTGATAATATGGTTAAAAACAAAATGTGTTGCAATTTTCTCGGTATTATTGAATGTAGGCATCGCCTTGGCCCATTTAGTGAAATAATCCACAACAACAATGATGTATCCATGCCCCCTGACCGAGTGAGGGGTACATGTCATAAATTCAATGCCCTATTTTTCAAAGGGACCAGCGGAAACTACAGGATGAAGAGGAGCAGGAGGTGCATGGGATTTGGGAATATAAATTTGGAACGCATGACTTTTTTGGACTGCAGGAATACAATTTTTAAATATGGATGGCCAAAAGTATCATGCCCTCAAAATATTTTGTGAAGTGGCATATCCAGACATATGACCACCACACGTGCCAGCATGGAAACCGTTAAGTGCTCTTTCATCTTCTTCATGTGTTAGACATCGTCGAAAAATAGAATCGATAGTGCAACGATAAAGGGTATCAACAATAATGATATATTGTCGAGCTTGGTATCGAATAGGATGACGGTCCGTACTAGACAAATCTGGTCGAAAGGTTTGAGTTTGGAGATAGATGATAATATCCCCATACCACGGGTAAAAAGAGTTAATTAGAAAAAGTGATTCATCGAGAATGGTCTCTTCTGTCAAACTCTTTGTTGCGGGAGAAGGAAGGTCACAAATCAACTACACAAAAACTAAGGATTTCTTATATTTGGCTCTTTCGAAATCTAAATCAAATTTATGTAGGATGAAAATCCATTTGGAATATTTTCCCCTAAGCACTTGATGAGTCAAGATATGTTGCATGGGGTTACAATCGGAAATAATAGTAGTTTTGCGAAGGAGAATATAATGACAAAAATGTTGGACTGCTTGAACAGCAGCCAAAGCCAATTTTTCCACATGTGAGTATTTGACCTCAGTTGGAGCAAGGGTTTTACTCATATAGTAAATAACATGTTTTTCGTGCGAATCATCCTCTTGAACTAGTACCATAACAATGGTATTGTTGGAACCAGCAAGGTATAGAAAGTAGGCACGACTATAATCAGGGGGGTGTAATAAAGATGTATGGGTTAATGCATGTTTTAGAGCCTCAAAGTCTTTTTTAGCAACGTCGTCCCATTTAAATGGAACCCCTTTCTTAAGTAGATGAATGAAACCTTTAGTTATTTCTGCATAATGAGGAATGAATCGACGCAAAAAGTTTCCCTTCCCTTGCAAACTTTGGAGTTGGCGTAATGTTGAAGGAGGAGGTGGATTAACAATAGCCTCAATCTTCAAACGATCAACACGGATGCCTTGCTTGGAAACAATAAAACCAAGGAGACGTCTCGATTCCACACAAAAAATATATTTATGTGGATTTAAGCAAATATTGTAGAACCGACATCTTAGGAAAATCACATGAAGATGGGATAAATGATCTTGACGACGCATAGAATGTGCAGGTAAATCGTCAAGATACGGTTGAACAATATGCTTAGTATCATGAAAAGCGTAAGACATAGCTCTTTGAAAAGTAGCGCCAACATTTTTAAGTCCAAAATGGAGTTTCTTATAAGTAAAGGTCCCCAAGGACAGATGAAAGTAGTTTTATGTTGATCCAAAGGAAGTATGTTTATTTTATTATAACCCGAGAAACCATCCATAAAGGAGAAAATTTCATTGTCGACACAATCATCAACGATCTGGTAAACGAAAGAAGTCGGGTAATTATCTTTAGGACAAGCCCTATTGATATCACGATAATCAACACATACACGAATCGTACCTTGTTTCTTATTGATCGGGATAATATTTGAAACCCAGTCGATAAGAGGTACTAGATAGATGAAACTTGCTTTAAGAATTTTTTCAACTTCCATTTTGATAGCAACCATTTTTCTAGGGTGAACTGGACAAAGCTTTTGTTGGACAGGCTTGGCTCCAGGATATGTCTCAATCTCATGAATTACAATATTTGGGTCGATCCCAGGTATTTCTTCGTAGGATCAAGCAAAAATGTCATGAAATTATTTTAAAAGTGCTCTATAAACGTTAATTTCTTCAGGAGAACAAGAAGCATCGATATGAATGTTTTCCACGATTCGAGGTTTGTTTGAAATATCAATAGGAACAGTATCATAAATGACTCCCAAATTCCCCTAAGACAAAATATCGTAAGGGAGGATAGGAATGGGAGGATCAGGAGATACCGTAGAATGGGTCTCAAGTTCATGTCTAAGAAAAGAGGAACAATGATGTCCATCATCCCAAGGATTCTCCTCTAAGGACATAACCTCCATGATACCTTCATCACTGGGAAAAATATCATTGAACAAGTCAGGGGAAGTGAGGGAGGTAATCTAGATAGAGTGAGAATACTCATCTAAGATTGGACTCCTTTTATCAGATGCATCAGAGGGAGATGCAGAGGTAGATTGGATGACTTCATAAGCCAATTCCACTGGGCTAAGTGGTATTCGGTCGTTGTAATTATTGTATTCGTTTGGAGTAGGAATTACCCATGGATCATATGAACCAAGGGATTTAACAATATCTGTTGAAATCATATTGATTTGGGTGACATAAGGAGAAATATTGGGTGGTGGTAGTGGAAAAGTTCCTAATAACGTTGAATATTTTAAAAGACCCACACCAACATTCTCATAGGAGGAGGACGAGATGTTTTCTACCAAAGGTACACTACCAATGCATGAATCAGAATTAAAATAGGAAAGTTGGTCAATTGTAACTATTTTTCCTTGATGGGGAAAACGTAGTACATGAAACAAGGTAGAAACTACAACAGACATGGTGTAGACCCAACTGCGTCCCAAGAGAAGATTGTAGTCTAGCGAAGCACCAACTATTTCAACTTCAAAAGTGATAGTCTTTCCTTCCAATACGATTTGCAACACATTAATAACTCCATATGCCTTAAATCCTCTACCATCAAAATCCTTTAATGTATTAGATGATTGATTGATGGACGGAGAGCCAATAGCTTTCCAACAGTTAAGAGACGTCACACAAGTCGAGGCTCCTTCATCAATAACAGTGCGAAAAATTGTCTTATCTTGTACGAGAACTTGTATCTGAAACACAAGGTGATGAGGAAGTCTTGGAATATGAGTTTCCAAGTCAAAAGCTATTGTATTCAAATCATTGGGGTCAAATCCACCTATAGCTGACAATGGTGTTTTCCATTGCACAAGCCAACGTTGAAGAACTTCGAGAGCCGACATCGCATAGGGTGCTTGAGCTAAATCTTCCACAATATTGTAGTTTTGAGCAGCTCATGCCTGTGGATTAAAAGATGACTTTCGAATAACACCTTTGGGAGGTGGTCGAATCACTGTGTTAGTTCCATTTTTATTAATTTGCAAAGGACCAGAAGGAGGTAGAGCAGACGGGGAAGGTTCATCATTAACCTCCTCGATTGTAGGCGAATAGTCTTTGGTTCATGTAGTAAGTGTGACTTATTTATCTTTATATGTAGTACACATAAGTACATAAGAGTTATTTGACGTAGAGGGTTAATCTTGAGTGATCATTTGAGTTTGTTGAGAGGGAAAAGGATTAGTTAATATTGTAGGTGCAGTAGAAGTTCCTTTAATAAAATGATTAACATTCGCTCGACGTGGACAATCCTTAGTATAATGGTCCTCTTCAGAAATTAAGCAAGGATACTTAGGTTTCTGTTTTTGTGCCTCATCAGCAAGTTATGTGTTCGGTTTCTCCTTCTATTGGGAATTTTGTTTAGCTTTACCTTTTCCCTTTTTCTTACTTCTGGTTGATTGATCCTTACCAGATGTCCTGGTTTGAATTGCGTTAATCTCGAAAAAAAATTCTAGAGAAGTAGAGTGGTAGTAACTTGAGTGGTACTGGGGGTAACTTTAGATTGATTTGAAGGTTTACCCTTAATTTCCTGAGTGACAGAACCAACCACACCATCAGCATCATGTGATGCGATAGTAGAGACAAAAGTTGGGTTCGTTGAAGGTCTAGAAGCATTGGGAATTAAATCATACAAAGTGTCGGATTGTGAATAAACGAGATCTAAATATCAAGCATGAGCAATAGCTTCTTCTTCGGTTACGACGCCCCCCATCGCAATATTTGGTAAACCAATTAGCTAATAACTTATCTGGGATTCCAGCTTTAATCAAAACGTCGATGTCACCATTCATGTATGTGATCTAAAATGTGGGTAGATGTCGATTGTCGTAAAGACGTTAAAAGTTCAGTGTCAGCTTCATAACGAATTGGAAACTGGAAATGGGTTAAAAAATCCATAGACAAAGAGTGAAAAGTATAGAAAGTTTCTCGTTTTAATTCTATGTACAATTTAGCAACACTACCAGTGAGTGTGCGATGAAAAAGACATAAACGAATAGAATAATCATTTCAAGAGTTTGAAGAACACCATAAATGATAATTCATGACGTGATTCGCTGTGTCTTCTCCAGTTTTTCCTTCGAACTTAGGGATGTCACTAGGTAACTTGGCAAGTCTATGAGGCCAAGTAGGAAAATGGTAGATTGGATTGTTGGTAAGTCGAGATAGGCCAGGTAAGTCCAAAGTTGCCAAAAATGGTAATTGGAAATTAAGGGCAGGTTGTTGGTAAGTAGGGTTCTGATAAGAAGCATAAGGATCGACCCCTTGATATGGTTGATACACCTGTGGAGGATTCATGGATGTTGTTGGTATTTGACCAGAATAAGGTTGAAAATATGGATGTCCCATAGGAACTTGAGTACCAACAGCATAAGGATTATATCCCTAGAAAGGTTGGACAGTAGGTACTTGAGTACCACTAGCACCGCTAGTTTGAGGAATGTTTTATTGACTTGTCATTCTAGGGAAAGGCATGGCTCAAACATTTGACCACATGAGAGTGGCATGAATCTGATTGGGGATGATCTGCCAGGAGGAGGTTGTTGGCCAATAGTAGGTATCGAATGTCCAGTAAAATAAGATCCGAATGAAGGTTGTTGACCAGATCTAGGAACAGGTTGTTGACCAGATCTAGGAACAGGTTGTTGACCAGATCTAGGAACAGGTTATTGGCCAAATCTAGGGAGAGAAGGTTGTTGGCCAAAACCATGAGGTGGTTCACCAAATCCAAGAGGAGATGGTTGACCAAAAATAGGAGGTTGTTGTCCAGATCCATGAGGAGATTGTTGACCAAAACCAGGAGTTTGTTGTCCAAAACCTGGAAGTTGTTGGCCAGTTCGAGGAGTTAATGATGATCCTAGAAAATATTGCCCCAAAGTAGGCAAAAACGACCCGGGAAAAGGTTTCCCCCAAGAAGCGATGAAAATCCTGCAAGAGGTTTCCCCCCAGGAGATGATGACGATCCTAGAAGAGGTTTCCCCCTAGACACCATGGACCCTATGGACATTTGACCCATAGTTGTAGGTATGGATCGACCTAGAGAAGACTGAACAATAGTCCCACTAGTTAAGGGAAGTTGTTGACTAGAAACTGGTTGAGTAGAAGAGACTGGAGCAATAGTAGTTTGTGGGATTTGTTCTATATTCGAAAGAGTTGTACTATACATATCCTGCATACCAGGCATATCGGTAGTCCAAGGAGGATAATGAAACAATGAAGAACTCGTCAAAGCATTAGAAAAAATACCACATAGAGATTGATACCCAGCGGGAACTAATGGTCCACCAAAGTCATTTGATATACTAGGTCCATTAGAAATAGAATATGTAGTTGGGATGCTAGTACCTTCATACACAAGATCTATAGAATTGGATTATTCCATTATTGAACCGGTGAAGAAGGACGATGGTGTACGTAACAGTGGAGTTTCACTATCTCTGATTAAATAACGGTACCAAGTGTTATCTCTCCATGGAGATACAAGTGGTGTGGATAGTTGAACAACAATTGAATCGTCAACATCAGATAAAGGTGGGATGAAATGAAAACGAAAATCATCAGGAGTATATTCTTCAACTATGACACCGTCTGGAAATTCAAAATGTTGAGGACTACTCTATAATGGTTTAGATATTAGAATGGGTGAATAAACGAAAGGTTGAGGACTAGAATGTAAGTGTGTTGAGTCTGAACTCGGTGAATGAAGTATTTCTACTACGTAATCTTGGGTGAATTCGGGCTCAACAAGTTCAGGTTTAGTATTTTTAAAATTGGTTTCCTCAATCGTAGTAGTTTCAAGTTGATTTACCTTTGATCCTTCTACAGTTTCAGTAACAATTTTTGGTTGTGTAATCTCAACGTTGGTATCTTCAGATGTTGTTTTTTTTTGTTCTTCATGGGGGAAACCTTACATTCTACGAGATCGACGAGGAGGTTCTGCCACGTTTTAAATTTTCAACAATTGTCGATTATCTCCTAGGTCATCTAATGCAAACAATAAAACATTCTCTAAGAAATCTAGAAAGCAAACACATCAATAAACAAGATCTTCTCACATTGTAAAAATAGTCGGTGATGAAATCAAACATCGTAAGAACAATAGGAGAAGGAGCAGGGATGGAGAGGACGGATCAGTTATGTTGGTGACCTACTTAACGGACTTATACCCTGGTGCAAGTCCCCTTACGAAGTGAGCCATGGGTGACCCTCCAAGGAGTCTGAGTGAGTTTGACCAATGTCTGACCCAGGGACAGTGAAGACTCCCCTTCATTGTTACCTCATGTAAAGACCCTAAAGATAATGGAAACTAAGGTCACCAACTCATAATCAACCTCCAGGCGAGTACAGTTAATAGTCGAGTCTGAAAGTATGGGAAGGATATCAAGTCTGAAATTCCTCAAGAGGACTGAGAACAATAGGACCGGATAAGCTCCAAAGGATCCCGAATGGTTTCGGGATTCTCGAAGTTCTGAGACCAAATGAAAACAACAAAATCTCAAGAAGAACCCCCAATATACTATCGTTCCACTACCTTTAATCAAGCCTCAGAGGGGTAATCTTCACTGCTCTCCCACACGCGACCTCATGTGTAACCGCCATGTGAGAGGGGGGTCCCGGCTATGCCTATACAAAATTGGATTTTCTCTCCTTACCACAAGATTCTATGTTGGTTTTGGAATCTTTGGAAAGTTTACCTCGCAACCTATTCCAAATATTTAGCCTAAACTAGTGTCGGTTTGCTATCAAGAAATAAAAATTGTCTAATATATGTTTTAGAGGTTGTTTACACAAGGTTATGGAAATGAAAATCATGGTGTGAAACCTTGACTCAAAAATGTGCAAAAGGATATGAGATGCAAATTTAAATTCGATGAATCCTATGTACATGAGAGAGAGAGGTTTCTTCTTTGAAGAATACAAGTTATCTTTCCAAGATGCCTATAAATAGAGATCTTTTTCAAAAACACAAATTCCAATTTAAATGATTCAATTCCAATTTTCCGCAAATGATCTAGAATGCAATAAGATTCTCCTTTATGAAAAAGAAATATGCTTCTCTTTTAAACTTTTTCTTTCAAACAAAGATATGAAATTGAAAAAGAAAGAAAAGAGATATACCAAAGAAAATGAATCACATCTAGAACTTAAACAAAGAGAAAAATTCATAACAAAGCTCCAAAGAATTAAAACCAAACTCAATTCAAAAGTCTCGAAATAATTCTTCAACAAGAGAGTTTAAAGCTAAATAATTCATTGAAGAAAACACTCAATCACTATCTAAAATATCTCCAAGAAAACAATAACAACTGCAATTGAAAAGCACTCAAAGACCCAACTTTTTCAATACAAGAAAACTGAAGAAAGAAAGTTAAAAATATCAATGGTGAAAAGAAGTTCTGGATTACCAAGAAGTCTTTAAATCAATAAATGAATCAGCCCAAATACTTCTATAACATCAGATCTTAGACCTGGGCAAGAAAGAACTTTTATAAATAAATTTTCAAAAAGTTGTCACAGGTGGTTGTGAAAAACAGTGTGACAAGTTAATTTGTCGTGGACAGAGAAGTATACACAGTGTGACAATGTCGCTCTGTGACTCAAAGAAACATGCAACAAGGTACTAAAGTTTAGAAAAAATAAAAACATGCTCAATCTTTCAAGAAGAATTTGGGATTGTCTCATAAAACAAAGTGAAATGATGACTCAAGAAGACTCAAACATGACACATGAAGCTCACTAGGAAAACAAATCTAGAAGATCGTTCCCTAGTATGGTCACCATTTTTGTTTTGGATAAATTAGTGAATGTGGACATAGACCAATCTCCCTAGTTCGGGCACCCGAAACTAGAACAAAACGAAATAGAATACATTATTTTCCTTAGGTTCAAAAGAAACATAAAAGACAGAAGTTCATCCTTTTTTAATCGTTGTTTTTCCTTGCAAGTTATAACTCCAAATTCTCGATTAAATGTTTCATAAAAGTAGATATCTGCCAGAGGAACAAAAAAAACCGTGAAAGCAACCAATGTCCAAATATCTCAATGAACCTATGTAAATAGCCAAGGAAAAATACACACAAAGATCATTGAAAATAATAGTTAGGAAAGGAAAATGTATCGTTGTATTAAATAATTAGGAAACAACATACAACCGGTGCCTTGGCGTTGACAAGATCCTTCCAGCAGTTCAATGCTTCAATACCCTCATATCCTCCATAGAATTCTTAGTTATCACTCGAACACTTAGCACAACTAAATGTCTTAGGGCCAAAGTGAGATTCACAAACTCTCAATTACAAATCTGGATCTCTTCTCAATTCACCATAATTTCATTATTCCTCTATTTTTATCCCTTTTTCCTTTGGAAGTTTTCTCTTTTATAGAGTAGAAAGGAAGTCGTGAAGATGTTAGGATCTGTAATACCCCTGTTTCCCCCAGCTTGTAATTAATCATTAATTATGATCACCATGCTATGGCATATGAACAATGTAAATGTATTATTGTTTAGATTACCAATAACTAATTATGGGGATGAAGCCTTGAAGTATTGGCCATGATGTCACTAGAGGAAAGAGTGAGGAAACTATAGAGAGGGTTCATTATGTCAAAATGACCCCAAATTCTCTTTGTTGAAATAATAAGCCTCATCCTGATCCCAAGGAAAAATTAGTCAATGAGAAAAGGACTCGTGGTTGAACAATTAACTACCCCAATGATTGGAAGCATGGAGGGTTAAGCTGAGAAAATAGAAAATTGTTAGTCCAAAGTACCACGGAGTGTAGTTCCCTGTAGGCCTAGATTGACCTGAGTTCCTTCTGACAGAAGGAAGAGGACAGGTCCAGAACCTTCCTGGGGAGGAAAAAGGCATGCAAGAATACACACAAAAGTAGAGAAGAAGGAGATCATGCTAAGAGGGGGGGTGTGACCTGGATATGCTAAGAGAAAGAGGAGAGTGTGTGAGAGTCTCCAATTCAGAGAAGGACTAAGAGATTAAATTGTTCTTGTAAAAGGAGATAACAAGAGAAAGGATCTCTGAGAGTTTTCAGAAAACATGACCTGAGCAGAAGGAGATAACAAGAGAAAGGATCTCTAAGAGTTTTTAGAAAACATGACCCGAGTAGAAGGTCATGAGCTTGATGCTGAGGGAGCATCTAATAAACCTCGCAGAGGCTATGACAGAGAAAGAACCTCTGAGAAACTGCAAAATTTCCCTAGTGATATCATGGCTTGACACAGGGGTGGCCAAAGCGCTAAGAATAAATGCCTCTGAGCATACGGTTGGGTGGAAAGGCAAGCACCCATGGTCAATTGGTCGGTGATCGACTGTATTAGATAAGTATTTCATATACCCTATGTACTAGAATTTAAATGGGTGGTTGGATGTCTGTGTCTATGACTAAAATTTGCATTGCATGATTAATATTAGTCATGCTTATTGTTCTTCTGTGAACCCCTGCATTTGAATGGTTTTTGTTTTCCTCTGCTTAGCAACAAGAGAAATTTTAGACATGGGTCTTCATATGAAATTAGGAATAAGATTATGGTTTATGTGTTGGATGGAAAATCCTTAAGGGAATTTTCATAAGGATTCATTTTGTAATGTAAGAGTCGGCACAGACTTCGTTGGAATGCTTCAGTCCTTTGATCCCTCGAAAATGCCTTCCCTATTTTAGAACTTAAGTTCTATGAATGGAAGGCGCTTCCTTCAACCTAGTTTTCCAAGAGACCACAAGCTCATGCCCACGACCTTAACCAAATCTTGGCTAAGAGTTATGAGTGTATCCTCTGGAGCTTGACAAAGTTCGATAGGACTAGGTACATGGAACCCTTCAATACACTCAATAAGAAACTAAGTTATTCGAGACTCTGGGAGTCCGAAGCTCCGGGAGTCCGGAGCTCCGGGGTGAATGAACATTGCAATGTCCAAATGCACTAAAGGTGACCTATTGGACCGATAACTTAATATTTGACCGATAATTGGCAGTCATTTACCCGTTATCGTGGGATTCATCCCCTTGTTAAACCCCGATCCACTTCTCGGTCGCGAAGCGACGAGGACCGTTGATTCGAGGATGCTTCGGGATCTCTCCACGCTGTTGGATCTAGACCATGGTCAGTCCGGCGTTGACCTACTCCAGGAGAAAAATAGTGTTAAACGAGCGGAACCCCCGAACGTTGAAGTCACGAAGCAACGAGGACTGTTGATCTGAGGATGCTTCGAGATCTCTCCTGACCATTGGATCTAGACCGTGGTCAGTCCAACGTTGAACTACTCTAGGAGAAAAGGAGTGTTAAACGGGCAAAACCCCTAAACGTAAAAGTCGCAAAGCAACAAGGACCATCGATCTGAGGATGCTTTGGGATCTCTCATGACCATTGGATCTAGAACGTGGTCAGTCCGGCGTTGACCTACTCTGAGAGAAAAAGAGTGTTAAACAGTCAGAACCTTCAAACGTCGAAATTGTGAAGTAACGTGGACCATGGATCTAAGGATCCTTCGGGACCCTTCTCAACCGTTATATCGAGCTCAGTGAAAGGATAGCGTAAAGTACTCTGGTAAAGTCCTACTCGGAGAGGTTCGACATGTTGGTGAATGAGAATATCATCGCAGTGTCGAAGGTTAGAGTTACATGGCATGTTGATGTCACCTAGGGTGACGTGGACCCATAGTAGGTGTTCCACGTGTCACCCTGATTCGTGACTTTCATAAAACTTATCTGTCAAATAGACATTGGCACGTGTCACCAATTGATTGGGCCACGTATCACCCTTGTCTTCTACCAAATGTCTTTTGTTGGATCAAACTAATGAATATTATGGGTCGTCCAATCATTATTCAGCTCTCTGGCTAAACCCCACTTCCGGTGATTCAGGATGCAAGGCATGGACTTTCCCCGAAGCGTCGAAGGCCGGAGTGACATCAGCAGACGATGTGGACAAAGTACACGGTGGAGTCTGACCATGTGACAGAGCTACTGCATGTCAACACATGGCTAAGCCATGTGTCCTATTGATTTATTGTATATGGTATAGAGTTAGAGAGATGGGTACCACGTGTCAATGTAGCACCATTGCCACGTATCTTTCAGGTGGCATATGGTAGTAGGGCCACCCATGCAGAATGCCACATACACAAAGGGACCCACTTCAGGAGTTCGGGACTTTGGAACTCTGGGTGTTTAGGGTGCTAAGACGCAGACTCCAAAAAGGATTGAAGGGCCGGAGCCACGTGGTAGGACTCTGGGGTTTGGAACTCTAGAGAATTTGCAAATATAGAAAAGTGGTTAAAGCGTCGAATTGTTGAAGCACCAAATTTTCCCCTATTGTAGTGTCGAGTTCCGATAGGACGAGCCCGCGTGCGTCATGGTGATGTGGTGTGTCTGGATATCTCCACGTGGCATCGTGGGATTGGACACGAATTAGGTGTGGGACCCCACCCCTCTAGTCAAGTCCAAGTGATTGTTCAAGTGTGGGTAAATCTTAATTGTTAGATCCGAAGGTGGATAGAGCTCCACCGTAGATTCTGGAGTAGAGAGAGGCTTTGGGACTTCGGGTCTCTGGGAAGATTCAACATTGTACAAAAGAGTGTGGAAAGGCTAAAGTTCAGAGGACTAGGTTCCAACGTCGGTCGCATGGTAAGGTAAAGAGGGAAAAATAAGAAGCATCGAGGTTCTGGGAGCAAATAAGCCCATGACGACTCGACATATATTTTCCCTTGTAAACCCTTCGTCCATGGCCATGTCATTTCGAAAGGATGACGATCGAGGTTGTGATAGTTCCATGTGGGATGGTACAAGGAAAGTGAATACATGTGGAAAAGGGGGTGGCCATTGGCCAATGACACCCCAAAAACTTCAAAAGGCCTTAACTCTCGAACCAGAACTCAGTTTTGGACGAGCTTCTAGTCGTTGGAAAGATCTCAGAGAACAGAAGGCAATGGTGCCTCTCTTCGAGGAACTCGGAGAAGCTATAGGAAAAGTTAAATTATTATGCCCCATCCCTTGAAAAGGTACTTAGGGGTCAGGTGTGTTACAGAGTGGTATCAAAGCGGGCAACAAGACTTGGCCTGCTTGGGCTTCTGAAAGAGTCAAGTGATTATTTTTCTTTCTTAGAAAACTTTAAGGGAGAGGGCACCCTGCCTTGCTCTATCTATCAGTGCATGATTTAAACATAGGCCTGGATGGGCCAAAGAACAGTCATAAAACTAGTTTACCAAAGCTAAGTTCCTTGAGGAGAAGGATGCAGATTAAAATTGAGTTGGGATTTTACCCAATGAGATTGAATCATGCTAGATTATGGCAGAATAATCCTATCATTTTTTTTGGAGAAATGATAGTCAGTCCTACAAAAGTGGGACTATGCCGAGGGGAATTAATAATAAAACTCGGATGAAAATGGAAGAAACATGTTTTAAGGAGTACTTGAGTCCAAAAGGAAAATGGACTGAATAGGTGGTAGGAATTGCCTTAAAAGTGGGATTGTGAAGCCTATGTTAATTAAAAATGTCGATTAAATGAAGCATTTGGAATTGGGAGAACAATCCTCCATGTCTAGAGGCCTTATTGGAGTAGGTGAGATCAACCTACTTGACTTGTTATAACTGAAAAACTCCCTACTGGGGTAATCCCTCTTTGTAAAATAAAAGAAGTCATGAGGACTGAGAATGAACCTCATGGAAGAAGTGAAGTGACATGAGCAAGTTCAAAATGTCATGGTTGTGCTAAATTAGTGTAAATCCCTATTAACTAAGGGTAGGTCTATGCATGAAAATGCAAGAGGTAAGTAAGTGGAACCCGTCTGCACCGTAGATATGGGTATAATGTTTGGTGCACTAAGATATACTAAAATGCATATCGCAAATATAGAGCATACATATGACATGCATATATACTTATTATAGTTTGTCATTGAATGTAAAATATGGTGATGTCATAGATCATATGGTTAGTGATGATCTAACTATGGCAGCATAAGTAAAAGGTTGATGATGTTGAGTACATAGTGCCTTATGAGGATAAGGTAGAAGGATTAATGAAAAGTTGATCTTGGATGTGGTAGAGGAAGTTTTGGGACACTTCTAGATGACCAATGAGTCGGTATGGCATCCAGAGGTGGATGGTATCCATATAAGGTATGGCTTGGTATGCTCAAGTATTAGTGAGAGGGAATCTAGAAAAGGATTCCCTTGATAAGAACGTATGTTAACCAAAAATGGTTTGAGGCATGAAAGAGAAGCTTGATAAGTTGTCTTGTTTCCTTGAGCACTGTTGGAGTTTCCCATATAATATTTTTGGGTTGTTGAATAACTTTATACTACCAGAGGCAAGAATACTTTATTGTTGATTGTTGTCATATGGAAACAGGGACATAGTTATGATTATGTCTACTAAACTTGCCATGTGGATATCATGTGAATGACTGCAAGCTCTCAACTAAGAGGGAGGCTCAATGTTGAGTGTCTTTATGAGAATTGTTATGAGAATGGCAGTAAGATCCTTGGGAGAAGGATCTGGAAGTCTAATATGTCCATGTGTATGAATTACATGGAAAGGGGGCAAGCAATGACCTTGCATGATGAATGTTTAGTTGTGTTTATTTATGCCTAAGTGTATGGATTTAAAGCATTGTGAGGTTTCTTGATATGAAGATGGATATTAAGACCAAATAGATATGAGTGAATGATATTAAAGGTGCAAGTGATGCACATGTATGATGTAAGAGCATATGTATACTAAAGGCATGATGTGACTGCCTAAATGAGTCAAATGTAAGGCAAGAATTGCACTTGCCAAGATTAAATGAATACCATGGATGCATGGTTGACTTCGTTTTGAAGAGTCATGCAAGTTCTATTTTGAATGATAGCTTGAGGGGAATGTGTTCCATTCCCTCAGGAAAATCTAGTATAAATAGATGAAAGAGTAAATGACCAAGGATGCTCTGTTGTCATAATAAGAGGCAACATGATTATGCCTTTGAGGATCGCATGAGAATGATTGTGAACAATCGTGAACTAAATAATTTTCAATTGATATGGAAATGAAATTGTAAAGGGTGCCTATGGTGGACACACACACACCATACTAAAGCATGTGATTAAGTGCATGGAAGCATAGTCTGAAATCAAGATGAAAACATAAAGGAAATCCTTTTAATGTGTATTTGGAATACATCATAGGAATGCACGTTTATATTCCTTATCGAATATTTGGTAAACAACTAAAGTGGTAAATTTGAAGCTAACTCGAGGTTGAGGCCATCAAAGATAGCGATGGATATGCAATAAGGAAGTTGCATGTTGAAGGAGCTTCCTGTGGAAGAACTGTGTGAAGACTCTATCAGGAGAACAGAATCACAACCTTAATGACTGCTGAGAATAGGCAGTGGGTTGCAAGTGGCATTAGAATCCTGGATTACATTCTAAAACAAAATGAATGAGTGGAAAACTAACATATGAATATTGAATATTCTGATAACCAAATGGTAATGTGCAGAGTGCACAAGTTCATAATTCATTGTGAACAAAAGGTTTGTGGTGGTAGCATGTTGATTTACCAAGAAGGTTGAGGTGAACCTAACTAAGACTGCTCAAGGAAAAGAGCATGGAGATCAAAATAAGAAGTAGATTGCATAAGCAAAGAAGGATAAAAGGAGGAACACTTTTCTCACCCTAAAAACTCTGAATGATTTAATAGAGTTGTAAGCCTTAGAAGAGCAACTGTGGGAACAAGTACAACTGGAAAAAGAAGAAAATAATAAATAAGCATATTTAAATGAATAGGTTTGGTCAAGCCGTGTTAAATAAAGGCACCAAGGCCCTGGAAAATAACTCAGTTGGACTAAAAGTCCAGGGTTGTGTAGGAGTTGGACGAGGGAAGATTTCCTTGAATCTTTTCTTGTTGTTTATTGTATTTATCTGGTATGGGAGACCGATTTAATGATGTAGGTAAATGTTTTGACACCATAATGATGATGGATGTATGATTGTAAAAACAATTGAGAATTGTTTGTGTTGCACTCATGAAAACATTAAGGATAGTGTGATGAATTGCATAAACATATGCTAGGACATACCTGAAAATGTTTTTGGAATGCTATGATACATGCATTTTTATTTTACATGATGACTAATATAATTGTGATGTATGTCATGTGTAGAAAGAAATTGGAATTGTTGGGAAAGACAATTACCAATGGTAGAAAAAACCTTAAGAAGAGGATGAATGCGAGAAGGTTGTTGTTGAAAGATTGTTGAGGGGACTTCAGGAGTCCCATGAAGCACTATTCATGAGGTAAAAATCAAAAAAAGGGTGCTAGCAACCAAAACAGGTATAAAAATGTTCATGCATGTATGGCATAAGGTATGAAGGGATTTGGTAAGAACCCCTTTTGAAAATATTTCATTATCTTACTGATATGTGAATAATTTTGAGTGGTTATTGTATTTCATTGCTACCCAAGGAGGGTAAGATTTAGGAAAGAAGAATCTGAATAATAGAGAGAGGAAGTCCATGCCAGTCAAGGATGAGTTATAATCCTTGCAAGAAAATGCATGAGTAAGGAGTACCATGGGTACAATGACCAATCCAAGGAGATTGGCAATAAAGGTGCTCATAGTTAGCACATTGCATGGAATGCATTGAGGAAATGCATGTTTGCATAAGAGGGTAGACAATGGATTTTCTATTAAGGAATGAGGACCTTCCAGTACTCTACTTGAATTGTGGAGGTGTTAAAGAAAAGAGAATTATGGGTGGCCATGAGTGTTGGCACCCTGGTTACTAATGAAGGAAGAATGCTTGGGTGCATTCAAGAGAAACAGTTAGTTTCATATGTGTTGATTTTGGATCGTGATCAACCTGTAGCGGGAAGCATTGTCCTGTTGTAAAAGTGAATGAGAATGATTAAATCTATGGTGAAGAGGTTGGTTGAGCTCCAACACACCATGGAAAAGTGCTTGTCATAAGTATGGCAAACTTGAACCCAATGTAAGGGTACATTGGGTATGGATGTGGCCATGAATATTCACACACTGATTAAAGTCAATTTATATTTGAGTTACATTTGGAAAAGTTGGTATGTTGAAAGGATGCATACGTAAATAATGATATTTCATTTTTCTTTGTACCCTCGAATAGATGAAAATGACTTGGATTGTTAGTATGCATAGTTTTGAAAATATAATGTGCATGAAAACTAACAATTTTTTTGGCTGAGGAATGTTGAAATTGCAGGAAGAAAAGGGTCTTGGATATGGAAGTGTTGTAATCACACAAGGAAGACCAATTTTCTATTGAGCTAAAATGCTATGAGAAGGAAATTCCCATACTTGTGAATCTGGTTCTTGTGCGGAACAGATCTGAAAATAAATGTGGAATTTGGAAATCTCTGGGTGACAGATTTGCAAGAAAAAATTGAATTTGAAATTGATGATAATATCTCATAATTTCTATATACTTGTGATATAGGTGAGACGGAAAAGATATGTCTAGGGAGGACAGGTGAAGGATGTCAAGCTGGAAAGCATGAAAAATACTACTGTTGAGACATGAGAACCTTGTGGTAAGCCATGATCGCTCTAGAATATGTTGTGTTGTGGCAACACAAGCCGCAGGAATGCCTCGGCAAAGCAAGTCTGAGGGACACCTCGATTGTAAGGTTCAATGAAGTCTTTATACATCTTCATGTGAGAGAAAGCCTTGGCAATGAAAGATGGATCGCCCGAGGGACTGTATAGCAGAGAAGGGGATGCATGAGCCTAGGCCTGGAGGGTGAGTGACCGCAGGGAAGAGGAGACTTTTATAATTCTTATAAACTATTGATTGGGATGATGCACACAATGGGTATGTCAAGGAAAAATAGTGAGATAATATAACAAGAAAACCATATGGATGCAAATCCATGAACTACATAGATAAGTATTGTGCTAGATTATGAAATCTTTCCTCTTGAATTTTGCACAACAGTAAGATGTTTTCGTGTGAAATTGTGATTAATATGCTTGTTGTCCAAAATTATTGAAGGCATGTGACTTAATCCAGGGATATGGAAAGGACCTGGCCAAGAAAGAGGATCAATATTTCTGAAGCAGCTGAATGACAAAGGCATGACAAGTGTCACTGAGAAAGAACATCGAGGACGGTGTTCCTTTTAAGGGGGAGGGGATTGTAATACCCTTGTTTCCCCCAGCTTGTAATTAATCATTAATTATGATCACCATGCTATGGCATGTGAACAATGTAAATGTATTATTGTTTAGATTGTCAATAGCTAATTGTGGGGGTGAGGCCTTGAAGTATTGGCCATGATATCACTAGAGGAAAGTGTGAGGAAACTGTAGAGAGGGTTCATTATGTCAAAATGACCCCAAATTCTCTTTGTTGAAATAATGAGCCTCATCTTGATCCCAAGGAAAAATCAGTCAATGAGAAAAGGACTAGTGGTTGAACAATTAACTACCCCAATGAATGGAAGCATGGAGGGTTGGGCTGAGGAGATAGAAAACTGTCAGCCCAAAGTACCACAAAGTACAGTTTCCTACAGACCCAGATTGACCCGAGTTCCTTCTGACAGAAGGAAGAGAACATGTCTAGAACCTTCATGGGGAGGAAAAAGGCATGCAAGAATACACACTAAATAAGACAAGAAGGAGACCACATCGAGAGGGGGGGTGACCTAGATATGCTGAGAGAAAGAGGAGAGAGCGTAAGAGTCTCCAGTTCAAAGAAGGACTGAGAGATTAAATTATTTTGGTTAAAATAAGAGAACAAGCGAAAGGATCTCTGAGAGTTTGCAGAAAACATGACCTGAGCAAAAGGTCGTGAGCTTGATGATGAGGGAGCATCTAATAAACCTCACAGAGGTTGTGACAAAGAAAGAACTGCTGAGAAACTGCAAAATTTCCCTAGTGATATTGTGGCTTGGCACGGGGGTGGCTAGAGCATTAAAAATGAATGCCTATGAGCCTACGGTTGGGTGGAAAGGTGAACACCCACAGTCATTTGGTTGGTGATCGACTATAATAGATAAGTACTTCATATACCCTATGTACTAGAATTTAAATGAGTGGTTGGATGTCTATGTCTATGACTAAAATTTACATTGCATGATTAATATTAGTAATGCTTATTGTTCTTCTATGAACCCCTGCATTTGAATGGTTTTTGTTTTCCTCTGCTTAGCAGCAAGAGAAATTTTAGACATGGGTCTTCAGATGAAATTAGGAAGAAGATTATGGTTTTTGTGCTGGTTGGAAAATCCTGAAGGGAATTTTCCCAAGGATTGATTTTGTAATGTAAGAGTCGGGGCAGACTTCGTTGGAATTATTTAGTCCCGTTGATCCCTTGAAAATGCCTTCCCTGTTTTAGAACTTAGTTTTTCTGAATGGAAGGCACTTCCTTCAAACCAGTCGTCCAAGAGACCATGGGTTCATGCCCATGGCCTTAACCAAATCTTGGCTAAGAGTTATGAATGTAGCCTCTGGAGCTTGACAAAGTTCCATAGGACCATGTTCATGGAACCCTTCGCTACACTCAATAAGGAGCTAAGTTATTCGGGACTCCAAAAGTCCGGAGCTCCGGGGTGAATGAACATTGCAACATCCAAATGCACCAAAGATGACATGTCATACCGATAACTTGACGGTCGACCGACAGTTGGCGGTCATTTATACATTATCGTGGGATTCCTCCCTTTATTAAACCTTGATCCACTTCTCGATTGTGAAGCGATGAGGACCATCGATCCAAGGATGCTTCAAGATCTCTCCTGACCATTGGATCTAGACTGTGGTTGGTCCGACATTGACCTACTCTGGGAGAAAAAGAGTGTTAAATAGGCGGAACCCCCAAACAAAGAAGTCACAAAGAAATGACGACCATCAATCAGAGGATGCTTCGGGATATCTTTTGACCGTTGGATCTAGACCATGGTCAGTCCGGCGTTGACCTACTCTGGGAGAAAATGAGTGTTAAACAGTCAGAACCTCCAAATGTCGAAATCGTGAAGTAACATGGACCGTGGATCTAAGGATCCTTTGCGACCCTTCTCGATCGTTAGATCAAGCTTAGTAAAAGGATAGCGTAAAGTACTCCGGTGAAGTCCTACTCTAAGAGGTTTGACATGTTCGTGAATGAGAATATCGTCGGAGCGTCAAAGGTCGGAGTGATGTGGCATGTTGATGTCACCTAGAGTAACGTGGACCCATAGTAGGTGTGCCACATGTCACCCCAATTCGTTAATTTCACAGACCTTATACGTCAAATAGACCTTGACACGTGTCACCAATTGATTAGGCCATGTGTCACCCTTGTCTTCTGCCAAATGTCTTATGTTGGATCAAACTCAGGAAGATTATGGGTCATCCGATCATTATTCGACTCTCTGGCTAAACCCCACTTCAGGTGATTCAGGATGCAAGGCGTGGAGTTTCCTCGAAGAATCAAAGGTCGGAGTGACGTCAACAGATGATGTGGACAAAGTACACGGTGGAGTCTGGCTGGTGACAGAGCCACTGCATGTCAGCACGTGGCTAAGCCACATGTCCTACTAATTTATCATATATGGTATAGATTTGGAGAGATGGGTACCATGTGTCAATGTAGCACTATCGCCACATATCTGCCAGGTGGCAGATGGTAGTAGGGACACCCATGCAGAATGCCACATATGCAAGAGGGATTCGCTCCGGGAGTTCAGGACTTCGGAACTCTGGGTATTTGGAGTGCTAAGACGTAAGCTCCAAAAAGGGCCAAAGGGCCGAAGCCACATGGCAAGATTATGGGGTTCGAAACTCCGGAGGATTTGCAAATAGAGAAAAGTGGTTAAAGTGTCGAAGCATTGAAGTGCTGAAGCACCAAAGTTTCCCCTATTGTAGTGTCAAGCTCCGATAGGACGGGCCCACGTGCGTCATGGTGATGTGGCGTTTCTAGATAGCTCCATGTGGCATCGTGGGATTGGACATGAATTAGGTGTGGGACCCCACCCCTCTAGTCAAGTCCAAGTGATTCGTTAAGTGTGGGTAAATCTTAACCGTTAGATTCAAAGGTGGACAGAGCTCCACAGTAGATTATGGAATAGAGAGAGGCTTAGGGACTTCGCGTCTCTGGGAAGATTCAACGTTGTACAAAAGAGCGTGGAAAGGTTGAATTCTGAAGGACTAGGTTCTAGCGTCGGTTGCATGGTAAGGTAAAGAGGGAAAAGCAAGAAGCACCGAGGATCTCGGAGCGGATAAGCTCTCGACGACTTGGCGGAGATTTTCCCATGTAAACCCTTCTTCCATGACCATGTCATTTCGAAAGGATGACGATCGGAACCATGACAATGCCATGTTGGATGGTACAAAGAAAGTGAAGCCACGTGATGAAGGGGGTGGCCATTAGCCAAGGACACCCTAAAAACTTTAGAAGGCCTTAACTCTCGAACCATAACTCAGTTTTGGACGAGCTTCTAGTCATTGGAAAGCTCTCGAAGAGCAGAAGGCAATGGTGCCTATCTTCGAGGAACTCAGAGAAGCTATAGGAAAAATGAAATTATTATGACTCGTCCCTTAAAAATTTACTTAGGGGTCGAGTGTGCTACAGGATCTCACCAAATTAGGAGAGATGGGTGGGATCCATATCGATCGGTAAACAACTCATCGTCGAAGCTTCTCTTCTAGAAGCTTCGAGAATCTCTTCTTTTTCCCATGTATGAAAGGTTGTCACACCCTTATATCTGAGCAAAAAGCAACATTGTCGCCCTTGGTAGTGATGCAGACTGCGACAAGTAGAGTTGTCGCACCTTGCTAGAGTGCAACCAACGACAATTCTTTAATTTAGCGATTTATTAGAGTTGCTTATTTCCAAAAGACTTCTTCCCAACTCTCCTTCGAAATTATTATGCTTTTAAGGTGTCAAAGAATAGACAATATAAGCAACTGCAACCAAATGTTGTGTAACAACAATGGAGAGAGAATCTTTATGAAGATTAAGAACTAAGTTCCTGAGGACACCACACTCTGCTTCAAGAATATCCAATTTCTATCTTTTCTAGATGAGAAGATTCATGATTGTTGCACTTTGAGAAGTATGTTGATGTTTGTTTCATGGACCTTAGACATCGTTGAAAATAAGGATGTTTTATTGCTTTGAATAGTATTTGTGCCAACAAAGAGTTCTTCGAACCTCTTGTAAGTCCTTGAAATCCATAATTGCGAGCCAAATGAATGATTGTGGGTGGTAGAGTCAAATGGAAGCCAGACTGACCAAAGCTATTTCCACACACAAATGGGTTCTAAGGTCCACATACCAAGAACAAAATCCACTAGGACACTACATTTCTAGAGAATTTTGTTACCTGGATTGATAATTTCCAAGAATCGAATCCCAAATGTAACCAAAATACTATTGCAAGCTAAAAAGATAGACATGACAAAGGAATAGAGGGAGACACTACACACCTAGAACCCAAAACTAGACTTCAAGTATCGAGATGCAAATACGTTTCAAAAACTAGAGAACTCCATAAATTAACCACTAAAAAACCCAATAAATTGCAACCCAAGGACCAAAATCCCTAAACACTAGTTGGAGAAACAAGAAAGCTCTTACCATGTGAGCTTGTGTCCGTTTGGGAATTCCAAACCTACATCGAAATACAATCCAAGTTCCATCCATTTTCCCACCTTACCAATGAGAAGCCATAAAGAGGGCAACAAAAGGTAGAATAACGATTAATTCTTGCATGCAACAAGGATGAGGTCGCGTCCTCGCAAGTCCTTTCCCCACACTTGAAAACTGAAATAAGGTTTGTTGAAACATGCATTAATTAATTAGGATGTGATGTGACTTATGATTCAAGTAGATTATAAACTTAGGGGACGTGACAAAAATAGCGCCCCCAATCTTTTACCATGACCCCTTGTAGGAGAGAGGTAGCTTCATTGGCTAACTTATTAGCCTAAGAATTGTGTTTTCTCGAAACTTAATAAAATGAGACCTTGCATAGAGTTTTGATTACCTTTTTTATTCTTGCAATGATTGAGGCTAGCTTATTGTCTTTCGGATTTGTATTCAGAACCATCGATATGATGATGACACTTGAATCTCCCATAATGATGAAACAATTTTATGTTGGAATCCTTTGCAAAATGGAGGTCCTGAAAAAGAGCATAGGCCTCGACTGAGTTGTTTCTAGACGTTCATAATCCCCATGCAAAGGTTGATTATGTTCTTCCAATCAAACATAATCCTCCTCACACTTCCCACCCTTGTATTTCCTTTGGACGCTCCATCAAATAAAAGAATGAAGGATTTTTTCCTTAATCACCAATCAAGGAAATCACATTCATCGATTCAGATATGCTATGAAGTGATTATGTTTGGATTGCACATGAATGAGATGGTTCCTTGGACCGAGAGAGGAAATCAATAGATACGATCCCCCTCATCTCGATCCAATGTCTATTGATAATGTTTCCCTCTTCTTTTCGAGTGATATATTCTAGCAAAAGCCCTTTAGGCTTGGCTGCTAAAATTTGGGTTTATCCAATTCCTTGTTGAAAATGGCCCTATGACGAGCCAGTCAAATCTTCCAACGTAAATTTTTTGGAAGGGCAGTCCATAACTGCTTGAGAAGAGTTTTGTTCTTGAGAGACCCCCTACAATTTTTAATCTACAACATGAACATGACTCTCCATGTGCTATGACTATATCAACAATGGTTAAAACCAACAAAGGAATTTGACAAAACTTGTTTGGTGAAGTTGTAATCAAAGAAAATATGATGAATTGATTCCTCTATCGAGAAGGATAAGACACACCTTGAAGGGCCTTGAATTTCCCCCTTTTGGAGGTTTTATGCTATTAGGAGTTTGCCATGTACCATAATCCAATAGAAAATATTTATTTTGGGAAGCCCATCGTTATGCCTCACTTGATTCCAATTGGGAAATCAGTAGGGGAGAGGTAAAGAAAGGAGTTGATGCATGTATCCATCCCTCGCTTTGTACTAAAAAACACCATAACCCCTTTGATCTGAGACATGTAAGTCCCATAGATTGCATCCCTTGAGATTGGCTAAAAGGATTGAGACAAAGGGACTTAGATGAGAAGGGGTCGATCCAATCAACTAACCTGTCCAACAACCAAAACACTAGGGCCATTTCAAAATATTGAAAAGAGTAATTAGATTCATGCTTTCCATCCATGTCTTTAAAGGGAGAAGATCTATGTTTTGTTCAAGAGATTTATTTCCCATTATGTTATCTTGCCATATTTGAGTTTCCTTACCATTATTGGGAATCCAAGTGAGCTCTGAACGAATTAGAGGGACTACCATTTTGAGTAGCTTCAAAATATGAGAAACTTTGTGATTGACCAGCGGGCCTTCAATATACCTCTTTCAATTTTCTTTGAAGTATTTTTTCCATAAAATTTTCTTCCACCAGTCTAATCCCTCAGTAATTAATCTGCATGCTAATTTAGCGTCTAATTCTAAGTTCACGAGAGAAGGGTCTTTGATCCCTGACCTGTCTCTTTCCTTTGGAGCCTTAACCACTTTCCAGTTTATCAAATGAAACCTTTTGGTGTTTGATTTCCCTCACTTCCACAAAAATATCCTAATTTCTCGAGCAATTTGTTGCATAATACCCATTGGAGCTAGCATAGTTGAACACTGAAAGATTGGAAGGGTTGTGAGTACATATTTTATTAGAGCAACTCTTCTAGCAAGTTTCAATGACTGTGATCCACATTGCTGAAATTTGGATTTGATTTTTTCAATAATGCTTTGCCAAGATTTGGCTGATGGATTGCTAAGAGATAGAGGCATTCCCAAATATTTGAAAGAGGTCCATGTCTCTTGGCATGGAAAATGCATAATTCTAGAGATGGTGTGAAAAAGCTAATAATTGATGTGCCAACCAAAAATCTATTTCTTTTGATTATTGACCTTACCTCTAGAGGCACTAATAAAAATATCCAAAACTTGCTTAAATCGGTCAACAATAATGATGGAAGATCCCCCCAAGAGAAGGGTATTGTGAGCAAATTGAGAATTATTCAGGCTTTTGACTTTGGCTATTTTAATTCCTGGAATATTTCATGAGATCCTTCCATCCTCCAAATTTCGACTCAAAGATTTTGTTGTAATGATATATAGAAGTGGGGAGAGAGCTCAGCCTTGCCTCAAACCACGATTCGCTTGAAATAATGAGGTCGACCTCCTATTTACCAAGGGATCAATCCAAGGGGTGTTGATACATGATGAAACCCACCTGATAAAAGAGGGACTAAAGGCAAATTTAAATAAAACATCAAACATAAAGGAATGTTTTACCCTATCAAAAGAATTAGACGCATCAATTTTTATAATCATTCCCTTATCTTTATTATTTTTGCTTGAGTGAATAACTTCTTGGACCATAATGACGTTGTCCACTATTTGATGCCTCTACAAAAAGCATCCATGATTTTCAGAGATAATTTTGGCCATAATATCTTTTAGACTGAGAGCCATAATCTTTGTCATGATCTTGTAAGAGGAATTACATAAATATATTGGTTGAAATATGTAGAATGAAGATAGATTTTCTTCTATTTGGATGAGAGTAAGAAAATATGAGCTAGAATTTCCTCCTAGCTTGCGTGATTTTTGAACATATTGCAACATTCTCTTTAAATCTGTTTTGATCAGATTCTAGCACGCTTTGTAGAAATGGATGGAGAAGCCTTTGGGACCTAGGGCTTTGTCGGGTGCTAGGCTCCAAATTGCTTTTAATATTTATGTTTCTTCAATCGGTTTTAATATCTCTGCATTCTCCTTAGGAGAGATAACCATTGGAATATTGACCAACATGGCTGCAATTACTTTAGTATCAACTCCTTCTTGTTCATAATATAATGACTCAAAATAAGTCTTGGCCACATCCTTAATTTCCATGAAATCACATATTTTGGATCCATCCTCCAAAGTGATGTCTTTGACATTGTTTTTGTGTATTCTTGCTTTAACTTGTTGATGAATACATGTTGTGTTTTTTCCCCCAAACTTTAGCTAATGACTATGTGATTTAAGCCACAACATTTCTTCTTCATCCATGAGCACCTTATGGAGTTTTTGGTATGTCATATTCTCTATTTGTTGCAGCTCAGAGGAGATTTCTTCGGTCTCCATTCTAGCGTATATAGAAGTTAGTTGATCTTTGATATGCTCTTTCTCAACTAGCAAAGGGATGTATAAATCTTTTGCCTTGCTTTTGAGAGCTAACTCGACTGCCTTCAACTTCTAATCCCATATAAAGACTAGAAAAAATGTGATCTAGATATACCAAGCCTATGAAATTTTATCCATGGCCATTGTGTTTTGAAGCCACAAAGGATTGAATTGGAATGGTAATGGCCTAAAGTCAGGCAAGCCCTGCATGTACAATGTGATGGGATTATGATCTGAGATAGTCAATGGGATAATTTTGGAAGTGATGATGTTGTCCCGAAGGAGGAGATCACTGTGCACTAGGAACCTATCAAGCCTCATTGCAATATGGCTCGGTCTGATCCTTTTATTTGACCAACTGAATTTTTCTTTTCTTGGTTTGATGTCAACCATATCCCATTCTGTGAGTAGATCCTCCAATTTTTCTCTAAATGGGTCCCTAATTATATTGTCCCCTCTTTTCTCCTTATTGTTTACAATCACATTAAAATCCCCTCTAATGATGTTATGTTGAGAATGCTCCATGTCTTTTAAAGTCAATAGAGAGTTCCAACAACTTTTTCTTTATATTCCACTGACATATATATATTGAATTTTTTTTTTCTTCCCAGTTTGTTGATGAGTAAAATTGGTTAGGATCCAATGTTGAGTCTAAAATGTGAAGACCAATTGCGAAAAAGGATAGTTCCAGAGCGCGCATAGGCCACTTGGGGATCCTCTTGAGATGGATGCTAAACCATCACACTTGATCCATTGTTGCTTGCATAATTTTAAGGCTTCAAAAGCTTCCATCTTTGTTTCCCATAGAAAGAGCATGGTAGGTTTTTCAAATCTTATTGAATTACTCATTGCTTCTTCTTTGTAATGACTACCCAATCCTCTTCAATTTCAGGAGATAATATTCATTATTTACCTTGGGGTTTATGGTTGTCGCCTTGTAACGACACGTTATCACCAGGGTTTTTAATGATTCTAGATCTAGTGGTTAAGACTTTGTTTAAGGTGGTTTAAATACCCAATACCTTTTATTTGTTGGCTACTTCTTTGCATTTTTCTTTGGCCGACTTCCTTCTAAGTTTCTTTGGAAAACTTTCCTTGTTTTCTTCATCCTCTTTATCTTTGTCCTCCATCTGCTGGTGGGAATTTTTCTTGGAAAGAATACCTGAGGAAAATTGAGCTTTGTTAGGGGAGTTGTTTATTTCTTCAAGTTGATCAAAAATAGTTTCGTCATTGACTTTTGGGGGCAATGATGTTAGGTTCTCCTCAGAGGCATTTGTACTAAGCGAGTTTTTATGGCAATGGCTAGGTTTGTGATTACCATAATTTCATAAAAGGGAATCAGTTCCTCTTGAGAAAGAATTTCACACTAGTTCGCTTGAGAAGTCAAGTTGCTTCCTTTAACACAATTTGGGGATTTTTGTGTTTTTTCACTTTGCCGACTAGTAGGGATCTCTATTGACTGTGTGTGGGACAACAAATGTTTGGGACCTAAAGGGACCTAGAGTTGAAGAGATTAATTTGATATGTGAAGTGGTGGTTGGTTGTTTAAGGTTCATTTTCTTCTTAACCATTTTCCACTGATCTTCTTTGTCTACATTCAATGGTACTACCCAAGTATTTTGTTTTGCAATCCTTTTCAAAATGGCCATATCTATGGCATGATTTGCACTTGAAAGACAATTGCTTGTAATCTAGGGGTCGCACATGCTTCTAGTTATCTAAGGTTAAAATGATTACTTCTAGAAGCCCTTTCTCCAGATCCAACTTTACGCAGATCCTTGCATAAGAAAACATGTCATACTTTGGTTCAGACTTGTTTGTATAGAAACCCAGAGTGTCTCCAATGCTACAGATTGTATCTTCGTTCCAACAATGAAGGGGAAAATGTGGGAGGCAAATATATTCTATGAATTTTAGAGGGGACATCATGTTCGAGGTTGAAATCAGAAGTCTAGTGATATAGGTACATTCCATGAGTGTTGAAGAAATAAGCGCCATTCTAGTAGATGAGATCCCTATATTCATTATCTTCAAACATACAGGAGTAGAAACCCCTTCCACAAAATATTGCACAAGCTTTCATTTTATCAGAACTCGCTAGTTCCTCTTAACCTAATTTTCCATGGACTCGTTGAACAACTAAATACCGATGAATTATTTGATTAATCCTCACTCAGCTAGGGCCAACACCGTATGCCTTGAGAAAGAGGTACACAAAGAGACCTCAAAAATGCTTTCCAATTCTTTAATAAATCTTGACAGTTGAGACTTTAAAGTCTTTCCAGTCAAAAAAACCAAGTCACTGATAGTTGTAACCTTTGGGACGGGAGGGAGGAGGAAGCCCCCTCCAAAATCCAAATCCATTTTAGATCAAACTACAACAACAAAAAAATAATTGTATATAGCGAGGACAACATGGATATTGAATAAAATAACTATAGACAAGGTTTTATCCTACTTACACATGACATAATTGGATTGCTTATATTTACTAAAATGTAAGAACCTGAAAAAAAAATCCAAGTAAAATAATATGTCTCAAAAGAAAAAGTTCCTACTATAATGATAAAGTGGTCGCATCTTCACACTTGTTGAGGTTTACCTTAATGTACTCCCCTTGAAATAGTTTATAATAAAAACTATTGATCTCTAATTATAGTTTATATTTAATTATAGTTGATCTCTAATTAAATATTATGCCTAACGGTGGTGGTCAATTTGAAAAGTTAAGTAATATGTAGATTTTGTAACCATATTATTGTATTCTCAATTGAGAAATTTGTAATTAAGCCATTCACTATATTCTCAATTGTATTTGCATTTGAATTATATATAATGTGGTATATAAATGGTGGAACATGTGATATGCATTCACTCTTGGAATTTCAAATTTCTTTAGTGAAAATTTGATGATGGTTATTTAATTTTCATGTATATTATTTTACGTTTTACATATAAGTGTCAAATTATTTTATATGTTATATGCAAATTTCACTATTATAATTTTTTTTTGTGTTTTTTTATATTTTGATTATGCAGTTTTTTTTAATAAAATAATAATCTAAAAAGCATTTAAGAAAAACATTCATAATCTAAATTGTAACTTAATTTATATCGTCAAAATAATATTGTCGAATATTAAATAATATATAGCTCTAAAATCTAGTTTTAAAGAGTTATCAATCAACTCAGATTTTACAAATTAAACATCTCAAATGCAACCCCTACATTCTTGGGAAAAATTCAAAATTGAAGATATGGCTAACTATGACATCTAAAGCTCAAACAACATGGAACAACAAGAAAACCTTAACATCCGAAGCTCAAATAATATGGAATAACAAACAACCCTTCCTGTAGCATCATGAAATGAAAAATTGTAACAACAATGAACAATAATTATATTTTATTTTTTTTAAATATAAAGGATAGAACTCTAAACCACAAAAACAATCATCTTAGTTTTATTAGTTAAATTGTTCTTGTATTTACCTATTGAAATCATAACAATGCCTAATATTTAAATAACATAACACTTACCCATCCATTTTTAAAAAAAATAGCCACCACTATTAGAACTTCATGACCATAACAAAAGATTCCACATGAAACTCAAAATTTTCAAAATTTTACTTTCATACAAAAAAAAAACATTTTTAATTTATAGTTAACAATAGTTGTAGTATATGTTGTCATATTATATTTATGGCATATAAATACTTGTAAATTATAGTTACAATGAATTGGTCTCTCTTACTTTATTTCTAATTAAAAATGTTTTTTTTTTTATGTTTTTTTTTGAAAATTTTACTTTCATACAAAAAAAAAAAACATTTTTAATTAGAAATAAATTAAGAGAGACCAATTCATTGTAACTATAATTTACAAGTATTTATATGCCATAAATACAATATGACAACATATACTACAACCATTGTTAACTATAATTTACAAGTATTTATATGCCCTATATATAATATGGCAACATATACTACAACCATTAATTTTATACATTAACCAATTAAATAAAAGATAATGAAAATATTAACCAACTAAATATATATTTAATTGAATATGAAGCATTGTTATCTCTTTTTGTTCACTCGTTTATAAAAATGCCTACAATTTAAATAACATAACACTTACCCATCCATTTTTTTTAAAATGGCCACCACTATTGCAACTTCCGTGATCAATAACAAAGGATTCCACATAAAACTCAAAATTTTCAAAACTTTACTTTGGTGAAAAAAAATATTTTTAATCAAAAATAAATTATGTGAGATGAGTTCATTATTAACTACAATTTACAAGTTTTTATATGACCTATATATATATAATCTGACAACATATACTACAATCATTAACTCTATACATTTACCAATTAAAGCTAATGAAAATATTAACCAATTAAATAAAAGATAATGAAAATATTAACCAACTAAATATATTTTAACTGAATATGAAGCATTGTTGCCTCTTTGTGTTCACTCTGTTTATAAAAATGTCTACTATTTAAAGAACATAAAACTTACCCATCCATTTTTCAAAAAAATGGCCACTATTGTTGCAACTTCCGTAATCAATAACAAAGGATTCCACATGAAACTCAAAATTTTCAAAACTTTACTTTCCCGCATTTTTTTTAATTAGAAATAAATTATGAGAGACTAGTTCATTGCTAACTATAATTTACAATTATTTATATGCCCTATATATAATATGACAACATATACTGCAACCATTAACTTTGTGCATTAACCAATTAAAGATAGTGAAAATATTAACCATTAAATAAAAGATAATGAAAATATTAACCAACTAAATATATTTTAATTGAATATGAAGCATTGTTACCTCTTTTTGTTCACTGTGTTTATAACAAAAGTTATCCAACTGCAAATTAGAGATTAGACTTCATCGTAAATCAAACCTTCTCAAGTTACACATTAAATATTTACAAATAATCACTTCAAAAGATAAAGAATAATAACTTACCAACTCCCAAAGATCAAGAAATCTTCTTGATTTTGTATCTCTCCATATCCCACGTACTACATTCTAGTCCACATTAGATAATTCGGGCCCATTCAAAGATATTCTCATTGGTGCATCTAGTGTGTCCAATCACAACTTTGATTTTCTAATATCCTTGATGATGTTTTGTTTAGAAAATCATCTTTCACAATCCATTGTACTTGCAGGAATAGTGAGTATAGCTTGCCATAATTTCATCGTATAAGGATAAGTTTCATACCATTGTTTTTTGTTATGAAATACCTTCCATGCTACTTTCTTTGAGAATCCCTCACTAGATAGATTTAAGATATCAACAAAAGGGTGCAACTCTCTTTTACAAGCATTAATATCAAATAATGGAACTGATTCAATATCCTTTGACATGGTATTCTGCAAATGTTGAAAAAGTTTAAAAAGATTGAATTTTTCTCACATCTATGACACTCTTATGGATAATAACAAGGATTGAACAATTTGGTTGCATTAAAAAGATGAAGATATGAGAATCTTTCATTCAAAGAGTCTATGAGAGACTCTATATAATCATTTGTGAGTTGTTGACAGCTCTCTTGCGCCACTTCAATGCGAGGTTTCATAATTTGTTTCCTTACATCATTATAATCAATCTCCACGGTTTGGATATAGATGTATTGTAACTCATGTCTTTCTATAATTACCCCTTCACCTTTAATTTCTATATATTCATATCGAGAATCACTTAAATTTTTTGAAAGATAGGTTGCACCTTTTGCAAATGATTTTTTTCTCAAAAACCATCTAGACAATGTACTTATAGTTACTTCAAGAGCCAACCCAATAGTTGTAATGTCTACATTTTCTTCTTGGAAAGTCTTGTTCAACTTGTTCAATTCACCCAACACGTCATGCAGCATATGAAAACAAAACTGAATGGAGTAAATATGTGTCTTATCATACCATTTTAACATTGTTTTTTCATTTTTCCACAAACTTAAAATCGTTGGCATAAGCTTCACAAGCCTTATAATAACTTCTCCCCTAGATAACTATCTCACTGAGTGTATTTGTAAAACGTTAAGAACATCAATTTGCATGACATTAAGCAAATCATTTAGTTCATTACTTCTCTTTGGTGAGTTTTGAACCCACAAATACACCTTATTTGCAATTTTTTCAACGTATAATGACTCTGGTACTTTCTTAGAAGCATTTGTTGTTGCTTAATGCTCATGATGAGCTACACAATGAATTGCAATAAGGTTTCGCGTGTCTTTTTAAAAAAATGAGACGAAGCCATTTTCATGTCCAATCATTGTTGAAGCTCCATCTGTAGAAACAACTATCAATTGTTTACTATGAAGGCCTCTAACATTTAATAATTCAGGGACACTATCATATATTGTTTTTTCTTTTCCATCCATTACATCCTTAAGCTTCATAAAATGTGAAATAGGTGGCCCAAAACCCCTTGAATCTAAATAGGTTGGATAAACAACAAGGTGTGATCAATGCTTTTATCAACCATTAATGAAAAGAAAGGACTTTCCAACATATTTGTTTTATCTAAGTCTACTCAAAATGTTTTGATATGCAATATATAAAATCATCTTCAGACTTATGATTTTTGTATGAAGAGTACTCTTGAGACTTTGGCATGTGTGGTTTTTTTGAATCCATGAGAAACTTGCAAAGTTTTTCATACTTTGATAATGATAAATCTTCTTGACAAACACAGTATGATATTTTCATTGTGGTAATCACTTTTTCCTTATTTTCATCTTCCATCTCTCTAATATGATCTTGTATTGGCTTCATCTTTCTTTGTAATGCATTAATCCATCTTGCCTTTGCATCTTTATGTACTAGTGATTTTTCACTAGTAACAAGAGCATCATGTTGTAATGTGGTACAAACATTCCCTAAACCCAATTGTCCAGTCATCCTATACTTCTCACAATAGCCACATTTCATAGTGATTATATCACCATGCCTTGCATAATTCAACCAATCAAACTTATCTAACCATTCCATACAAAATTTTCTTTTTGTGTGCACTTTAAGTTTCTTTTGATCATTAACCTCTTCTTCAACTTCATTTGTTTCTTTATCTAGATTGTCATTAAAAAAGCTTCCAAAAATTTAATGCAATTGTCGTTCCAATTGAGTATTATGGGTTTCTTCACATGTTCTGAATCGTTTTGAGTCTTGGAAGTTTGTGTTTTTGTCCATCCAAAAATTTCTTCAATTGTAACTTACATTTTTCTTTTTTGAGACGAGTTTGTATCCACCTATGTAAAAGAAATAGGTGAAACCCAAGAGTAAACTCAAGCATGTCCAAGAGAAGACCATATATAAATCTATACTTGTCTATAAAAAATAAAAAATAAAATTCTTTAGTTATAAATTTTATAAATGTTAGAACCAATACCTATTAAAATTTATAAATTCCAATATTTATTATAACATTAAAATTTATTATTTATAGAGGTTGAAAAAAAAAAACCTAAAATACATGCTTCTAAAGGCACTCTATACTAAGTCATATCCATTGAAATGTTTGTGGTCAATAATAAATATACCTGGAAGGTTGGATAGGTGTAGGTTTTTGTAATGAATAGAAACCTCAAGTCTTATGAATTGTTGCATGTTCAATCCGCTTGCTTCAGTGGAAAACAATTGAACATGAGAAATGGTATTTCACTTCACCATCCAAAGAAACTAAGATAAAAACCATGAAAAACAATCGAAGGTGAGAAATGGCATTTGACTTCACCATCAAAAGAAACTAAGATAAAAACCATGGAAAACAATTGAACGTGACAAATAACATTTCACTTAACCATAGAAAGAAACTAAGATAAAAACCATTTGAACAATATTACAACCCATAGGAAGATATACATTTGTATGTAGTAAGGAGATTTACAATGCAAAACCCACATACATTTGTGAAGGCATTTCTCTTAATATAGCCATAGATAATTGTTTTCAATGCTAATTGAACATCAAATTATAATAAGTTTTAGCCTCACCCCCCACCCCCCAAACACACACACACACACACACATCCTGATCCAGGTGGATATTGGTGGCCACCCACCTATTCCAACTGGCTCCTCTTGTCAGTTTTTAGTTTAGCACGTTCTTATGTACTTCTTTGTAGTTGTGGGATTTACATTTCTAGGGCTGTCTAAATCCCTACACATCTTCCAGGTAGATATTGGTGGCCTCCCACCTAATCCAAGTGGCTTATTTTATATGTTTTCATGTCAGCACATCTTGTTGTACTTCCAGGGCCGTTTTGGGGCCTTAAACAATGTTAGTTTGGCTCGCCACAATCAAATTGTAGACGAAATCATTGTTTGACAGCGTAATGCGTAGTTCTCAAAAAGACCTTTCCAACGGGCTATCACGCGCCTAAAACAGAGATCGCATGCAAAAGTTACGACCCTAGGAAGTTAATGTACTAACTTACCCAAGCGGGGCCCACATGACTTTTGGCGTTTCATCTCCTAGGGTTAGGTTTTTGGATGTCTAGGGTTTTGGCATTCATGGTTATCATAAAAAGGCCTTCAGAGCGCGTAGTTGTCACATCTCTTCTCAGAGATAAAGCTGCCACCATTCTAGCGAGTCTTGCACTTTGTATTTTTATAGTCTCTTTACAACTCTTTCATTAATAGAAATCAAGTATTGTTGTATTTCTCTGTTTCTGGCAATTTTCATGAGTGTTTCATTGTAATATCTCTGCTTTCATTTCGTTAAGAAAATAATCCAGATCAGTGGTATCAGAGCAGGCTGCTCTTGATCGTTTTTCAGCACATGTCCCCGACAAGGTTCGAGTATAGCTAGTTGGGTCTCGAGCTTGTCTCTCTTGGGGATAATCACTCTCGCATGCCTAAGAAACCCTTGATGGTGCAAGAAAAGAAAGACAATGGAGTAGAAGATTTTATTAACCTATTGCTTGAGCAAGCTCTCGCGCGACAGAGGGATGAAATGATGGAGAATTTTGCACAAATCCTTCAATGCCTGCCAATAGCAATAGGCACATCTTCATCAAGCGGTCATTTTGGAGGAACCTCTCCCTTTAAGGTACAATTTAATTTTGATATTCCCATATTTGAAGGTCAGATAGATGCGAATGCCCTACAAAAATGGTTAAATCTATTAGAAGGTTATTTCTCTGTTCAAAGTTTTTTCGATAGGGAAAAGATCACCTTCGCACTCCTCAAGGCTCTCCCCCATGTCAAACATTGGTGGGAACCTTACTGGGAGCAAAGTTTCACAGAGGAATCTGGAATATATGGGGTCGAGCCCACTTGGGATTTTTTTGTGGATGTGGTCAAAGAACAATACTATCATGTTGATAACTATGAAGACTAGCACATGAGATGGACCACACTATGGCAAGAGAAGAGCCAAGTAGTTTCGGAGTTCACAAATACTTTCCATACCTTGCGCACCAAGTTGGGTATCAAAGACTATGAGCGACATCTGGTTTTGAAATATTGTGGGGCTTTTCATATGTACATCCAAACCAAAATGGATTTCCTAAACATCTCATCATTGGGAGCTGCCTATTGATATGTTGTCAAAATCGAGCAGAAATTTAGGCACCAGAACAAATGGGAATGTGGGTCTGCAAATCTGCCACAGCCAAAGCATGGTAAAGACGACCCTAACCGACATCCTCTAGAAAACTAGTCCAAAACACATGACAAAAAGGGTAAAGGGAAAACAAAGAATGACACTGGGAAGTGGTGTGACTTCCACAAAAGCCCCTGGCACAACACCGATGAATATCGCTCGAAACAGTCATTGGTGGTCGAGGTTAAAGACACGGAGCCAAACCCTGATTCAGAATCTGATCTAGAAAATATTGAAAATAGACAGATCATCGACACAGACCCCACTGCTACTGTCGCGACCACAACAATTCAACTAGAAGAATCAGTAGATCCTGAAGAGGGGGAGCGCCTCTTCCATTCACAGGTGTGGGTGAAGGGGACTCTGTTGCATTTCATTATTGATAACGACAGCCAGAAGAACCTAATCTCAACTAAGGTCATCAAACAGTTGGGGTTGTCAACAACACCACACCCGCAACCACACAACATTGGGTGGCTTCACCAGGGACAAGATCTCTGTGTCGGGCAACAGTTCTACCTGTCCTATGGCATCCAACCCTTCAAGGATGAGGTAGTGTGTGATGTTGCCCCTCTTGATGTATGTGATGTTGTTTTGGGCCAACCATATATGTGGAGACGTCATGCTTTCTATGATTCTAGACTCTGTAGTGTCATTATTACTCTAGGAGGTCAACTCTATAGGATACCAGAGGTAGTTCTAACTACTGCTCCACCAAAACAGTGTCGCAAGGTATCTCTCATACTGCAAAATTCATCCTCTTCATAGTTTGTTCAAAGGATGCACAGAAGACCACTACAACCACTATAGCCTCAACACCTTCTATCCAACAAAAACAAATTGTTTCTTCACCTACAATGGTGCCTACGCAATGCCCCGTCAAACCCAGAGACAACATATTGGTGGAGCATATTCAACCCTGCTAGCAACATGCGTGTGATAGTATTCCATAGACCAAGCAACACAACTTCTCCAACAAAGCACACAACTCTCCAAGATTCAGATTCAGAAAATGCTTTCCCCTCTTCCCTAGGCACTCAACGCAATGGACACCATTGCTTCCTAAGGGGGGAGGATTGATCCAGGTGGATATTGGTGGCCACCCACCTGTTCCAACTGGCTCCTCTTATCAGTTTTTAGTTCAACGCGTTCTTTTGTACTTCTTTGTGATTGTGGGATTTACACTTCCAGGGTTGTCTGAAGACCTACACATCTTCCAGGTGGATACTAGTGGCCTCCCACCTAATCCAACTGACTTATTTTGTATGTTTTCATGTCAGCACATCTTGTTGTACTTCTAGGGTCGTTTTGGGGCTCTAAACAATGTTATTTTGGCTCACCACAATCAAACTGTAGACAGAGTCAGAGTTTGATGACACAATGCATAGTCTCGAAAAGACCTTTCCAACGAGCTATCACACGCCTAAAACGAAGATCATATGAAAAAGTTACGACCCCGAGAAGTTAATGTACTAACTTACCCAAACAGAGCCCACATGACTTTTGGTGTTTCATCTCCTAGGGTTAGGTTTTTGTATGTCTAGGGTTTTGGAATTCATGGTTATCATAAAAAGGCCTTCTGAACCTCATTGTAATCATCTTCTTGCGAATGAGCGTAGCCGTCACATCTCTTTTCAGAGATAAAGCTTCCACCATTCTAGTGAGTCTGGCACTCTGTATTTTTATGGTCTCTTTACAATTATTTCATTAATAGAAATCAAGTATTGTTGTATTTCTCTGTTTCTGACAATTTTCATGAGTGTTTCATTGTAATATCTCTACTTTTATTTCGTTCCGAAAATAATCTGGATCATATCCCCTGATAAGCATCCTATTTAAATTCATTTTTAGAGCACTACATCATAGTAATACAAGTCTTAAATGATCAAATAAAACACAATACATGAAAAATAAAAAAGAACATGAATATAATTAAATCACAATTCATGAAAAATAAAAAAAAGAACATAAATATAAGTAAATCATAATCAAGTGCATTTAAAATTTATTTTTGATGTTTATTTTGTAAAAAATAATAATTAGACTTCATTACAAATACAAGTTAACGTTGTTTACATAAAGACAAAAATTAACTGGAAACTACACAATTGTGAAGATAAAAAAAAGTAAAGAACGTTCAGAAAACTTTTATTCAAAAACAAATTATCTTTTCCATGTATATGATTGGATGTTTTAGAATGTAATTATGAATGATGAAACTATGCAACAACAAAAATCTTAAACACCCTATTGTGCAGGTCTAGAATTTGAACACTATCCTCTGGTCCACTAATCTTTCTTGAACCTATGAAAAGCCTTACAAATCACTGAGCCAAGGAATATTCATTAATGGTGACTTGTATCATTGTTATTTCACAAACTTCATACATTTAACAAATGTTATTAATAACCAGGATGTGATGCAATTTAGATCATTTTCTATATGGGGAAATATCATGATATATATGTATATATCCATGTGTTGAAGTTTGTGTCTATTATTCAACTCATATTCAATAGAATTAGAGCATGACTACCTAGTAATGGGTTGTCTTTAAGTGTAGGGTTTAAAACTAAAAATATATCTCATCATCCCACAATAACATAAATATTTTTTATTCCAAAAATTACATCCGTGTTGAGTATTCCTATTGCATAAGTGATAATAGACATTTGTTTTGTACATAATCTCATAGCATACAACATAAATCTGCACCTATATGCATGTATGTCTATGGCATATGAAGGTCAATGTCAATAGAAGAGAAATTCCAATTAATCTCAGCTCTATGGATGTATGAGCTTAAGCATATATGTATCAAGGGTAGAGATTTACTTACAATCTCTAGCCTACGAGTATATGCAATTAAGCATATGTGTATCAATGACATAGATTTATTTACAATCTCAAGTCTATGGTCAAATATATCTACACTACATGTAGTAGAGGATTATAAAATTATAACTTAGTTATGAGCTCATATGCCATTGAAATATGTATATCAATAGTAGAGGATTGCAAAATTTAATTTAGGAATGTTGAAATTCCTATATATTATTCCATTTTAAAAATATAATGGCGTTGTTGCAAAACTCAAATCACACGAGTTTTGACAATTTAAAATAATTGCAGAGGTAAAATATGATGTCTCATTTTAACTTTAACAAGAATATTATCCTCAACAACAACAATCATTATACTATACTATAAAATAAATGACAATGTGCGGCCTCGTGCTCTAGATTGAACCAATCCAAGAAAAGTCGTGAATTAAAGGGGATTTCTGGAATATAAATATGATTTATGTCTCCATTTAACTTTAACAAGAATATTATCCTCAACAAGAGTTACTATACTATACTATAAAATAAACGAGTGTGTCCAGCCTTGTGCCCTAGATTGAACCAATCTAAGAAAATCCATGAATTAAAGGGGGTTTCTAGAATATAAATATGATATATGTCTCCTTTTAACTTTAACAATGTTGAAATATTGTAACTGCAAAGTGTATTCTATTTATCATTGAGTTATTATTCATCAGATCAATCCCCTTTTGTGGATTGATCATGTCGAGCTTTGTACTTGACCAAATCCCCTTTTGCGGATTGGTCAAACCCTAATTATATTATGCAAATTAAGAAGTCAGCCCCCCAGGCCTAATTAAAGTGGGTTTAACCACTAAGAAGACAAGTTGGCACTGCCCAGTGAAGAGACACCTTTCTAGCGCCTGCCAGCTAGTATAAATAAAGGAGGCTAGTGCCTCATTATCTCACTCACTCATTCACTCATCAAGTGCACAAGTTTGGAGAGTTGCAATTGGGAGAAGAAGGAAGAGAGAAGCGCATTGCTCAGTGTTGGATATTCTCTAGTGTTTTGGTTTATTGTTTTGACATTGTATTGGCTATCTATATTAAGGAAGTTTTGTTGGGTTTTCTCCCCCACAAGGGTTTCCCAGGATAAATGTTGTGTATCTTGTAATTGTGTTTCTCTCAGTGATCCTACCTATGTTATGGCTATCTAGTAAATTGAAAAGAAACCTAATAATAGCTCAAAAATTAACATGGTCGAGAGATAATTTGAAGAGAGCACCTTTCACTGGATAAGCAAAAATGTCATTGTTGTTGTACAAGAAAATTAGGGTTTTTTGTTGGAGAGGAATTTTTTCCTAAAAACCATCTGGAAAAGTACGCCCTACCCTAGTGAATCTTTTGGTAACTTGAGTGCACATTTTCAATGGACAAAGCCTTTGAAAAGTCAAACCCTAGTTTTTTAGTGGTACCAGAAAACCAAAAGTACCAGATAACCAGAAAACTAGAACTAGTACCAAAAGTACCAATCCAAATTTTCGCAAGTCAAGTTTCAAGGGGCAAAACTTAAAATTTTTGAAATCTAACAACTCCAACAAACTTGCCTCGGCCCAACGCATCTAATACCTATATCAAAATTTCAAAATTTGAAGTTTGAAAACTTATGGTTTTCTCATAAAACCCTAAGTTGTAGTTGCAGTTGCAATTTCAAAATCAGTTGCAGTATCAATTGCAGTTGCGGTACTAGTTGAAGTATCAGTACCAGTTGCAGTCACCCTTGAAGTTTTTTAAAAGGGTTGATAATTATTACCGCTGCTACTGGATGGTACCACTACCTGCAAATACTATTTGAGGTATGTACTTACATATGTTTAAATTGTTAACCTTTAAAGGGTATTTGCAGGAGAAGGAATCTCTTGCCATAGATCCAGAAGGATCTCATATCCAACACATTTAGAGGAATAATGCAACCTAGGTTTGATTATTCTGATATGCATCTATTTGTTATGTCATCATTTTGATCTAGGTTGCATGTTGAAGCTATGATCATCATACTAACCTTTGGTCAAAATTAAAGTCAAGGTATTTGATTGATTTAAAGATCATAGAGTTTATTCTCTAACCCAACTTTCTGTCAAAATGACATATTGTCTTAGTTTAGTACAAAAGACAGGTTGAAGAAAGCACTTTTCATCTTGAGTAAAAGAGACTTGGAAGAAAAACAACACACTCATTCTTGAGGACAAGACTCCAGGTTCCAGGTTTGATTAATTAAGTTGATAAGATTCAAAGTTGCACATGACAAGTTGATAACTACCCCATTACAAGTAAACACTATAGTTGAGGAAACAACCTTTGAAAAGTATTATACTTGGTAGCATGTGAGCATATTGAGATAAATGCTTAATGTAATCATTTACCAAATACAACTAACATCTCCTCTAGGAGAAACTTCTTGTGTTGGTTCCAGGTTACCATGGAGAAATGAGTATTCACAACACTAGAAGAGTGTTGCTCTCATTATTGTATTTCTTACTTTTAACTCTTGTTGTAGGCAGGTCAAAAGTGATAGCTCTAAAGGAGCTATTGTGGTGATTGTTCTCACCTTTGCTTTATAAAGAATATTATTCTTGGTTGTTGTTGTTCTGGGCAAGTCACAGGTGCCCTAAGGATGTTATAGTGAAGGTTGCAGAAGGCAACAAATTAGACGAGACATGAAAAAGACTATGTACATGACCATATACATTCATGTACCAAATAAGATGAAGAAGAATCTATTTTTGAGATCCAGAGTATCTCATATGGAGATTGATTGTAAGGAGCAGAAGGCTCCAAAGATGACCGAACATTATAACAAGAACTCATAGTAGACTTTTTCAAAGGATAATGAAGCCACCTTGACAAGAAGCAAAATTCACTTGAAGTCTGACTCAAGTTTTCATATTTAGATCGGTATTCAACACCAAGTATACCCTGTAAGAGATGATGAAGTCCTTGTAGACTCAGAATAAATCAAGAGTAAGCATGATCTCAGAAAAGATCAGATGAAGAGACAACTTCCAGGACTGGGAGACAGATGCCATGAGAAGACTATATCATAGCTTTAGAAACTTCTAGGAGATATGAAATCTCCTAGGAAGATTCCCTTATTTCAGTAACAAAGAAGGAAGCCAGTCAGAAAGACTAGGATATGGATTTTTCTGTGAGACTAGAAGAGAAGTCAATATTAACTTCTAAGATTGATCCAATAGATCAAGCATGTTGCAGATGTAAAAAGCCTGATGTGTGTCAAGAGGATTCTCCTAGCAAGAGGGATAATACTATGATGAGACACTTACTCCAGTAATTGAAGAAATAGTTCTAGTATTCATGAAGACAACCAGAATAACCATGATTCATATATAGTATGAGATGCAGGGGGAGCAATCCCCATATTGAAAATTGAGTGGCAGTCGGTGTAGTACATTAGTTGGGTCATGGAGACATGACTACAATAAAAGATAGAGTTACCTCCATGAAAGAAGAAGAGTTATCTTCAGTATCATTTATTGATCCACTCTCAGTTTCAAATGAAGTTATTGCCATAATGGAGTAGAGAAGTTACTCTCAGATTTCAACAGTCTTAGTGAGAATGGAGCAACCATTCTCAGCTTCAGAGTAGCTATAAGTGCATAGTCCCAGTTCTAGAAGGAATTGTTGTAGAAAGAGGAGAGGACGTACTCTCAAGCAGTGAGACAAATAGTGCTTTGTAGAAAACACATGTGCAGATTGAGTTGCAACTAAGCAAGTTTACCAGATTGGTACAAAGCGATGTAAAAATTTGATTTGAAGTTGAAGAAAGAAAGACTCATGTCTGCAGATTGAAGGAAGCTTTGTACGTGTTGAAGCAAGCTCCCGGAGCTTAATATGGTAGAATTGATAGTTTCCTGACGAGCTTGGGCTTTACCAAGAGTAAAGTTGATTCTAACCTTTACCTCAAGGTTATGAATGATGAGCCAGTGATGTTGCTACTATATGTAGATGATGTATTCTTGACAGATGAAGAAAAGCTCATCACAGATTGCAAGAAGAAGCTCGCTACAAAATTTGATGAAATACCTAATGCATTATTTCTTAGGTCTTGAGGTTTGGCAGAGCCCAAATAAGATCTTCCTTAACCAAGGGAAGTATGCAATTGGAATACTGAAGAAGTTTGATATGTTGGAATGTAAATCCATGAATACACCCATGGAAACAAAGTTGAAACTCCTGGTTGATAATTCGTCCGAATTGGTTGATGCTATGCTGTACAGACAAATCATTGGATCGTTGATGTATCTGACGAACACCAGGCAATATATTGTTTTGTTGTGAACACCTCGAGTCAATTTATAGTAGAACCCATATGTCTTCACCTTGTTTCCGCAAAACATGTCATGATATGCCTTAAGGGTACGTTGGATTTTGGTCTCAGTTATAATGGAGATCATGACTTCAAACCGAGTGGTTATACCGATTCAAATTGGGATGGAAGTGTCTCTGGCAGGAAGAACACCTTAAGATGTTGTTTCAGTCTGGGGTTAACCATGATCTCATGGCAGAGTAGGAAGCAATCAAGTATTTCTCTCAGCACAATAGAAGCATAGTACATTGCTACATGGCTTCAGATGTTGTTGACAGATCTATTTGATCTAGAGATGGAAACCACCATGACTCTATGTGATAACTAGAGTTGCATAAAAATGACAGAGAACCCTGTGTTCCATGACAAGTCAAAACACATAGAAATCCGATATCATTACATTCTTGATATTGTGTATAGAGGAGCCATAAAGCTCCATTATGTTGGCACGAATGAATAGGTTGTTAATGTGTTGACCAAGCCTCTGTCTCGTGTAAAGTTTAAGCACTTTCGAGACAAGCTTGGTGTAGTTCGAAAGGACCTCCCTTGAAAGGGGAGTAGTGTTGTGATGCCAACCTAATGCTGAAGATTTCCAGCTTTGTGTTGATGTTGTTGTGATGCTAACCTAGTGCTGAATATTTCCAACCTCGTGTTGATGTTGTTGAAATGCCAGCTTCGTGCTGAAGATTTCTAGCTTCATGCTGATGTTGTTGTGATGCCAACCTTATGCTGATGTTGATGTGATGCCAACCTTGTGTTGAAGTTTTCTAGCTGCGTGCTAATGTTGATGTGTTTCCAGACTTGTACTGAAGATTTCTAGCCTCGTGTTGATGTTGATGTGATGTCAGCCTTGTGCTGAATATTTCCAGCTTCGTGCTGATGTTGATGTGATGTCAATCTTGTGCTGAAGATTTCCAGCTGTGTGCTGATGTTGATGAGATGCCAGCTTCGTGCTGAAGATTTCCAGCTTAGTGTTGATGTTGATGATGCTCCAACCTTCGTGATGTTATGTTGTTGTATCAACCTCGTGCTGTTATTAATGATGATGATGTATTAGTGTTATATTAATCCATGTTGATGCAGCTGATGATGATGCCATCCCAGCTCCTTGTTGTGGATGATGATATTGATGATGAGATAAAACTTTCGATGATTTCTAGATATGCCAGTTAGTGTTCCAGATGTTGTTGATGTTGATGTTGTTTCCCTCTCTCTCTCCTGATGATGTTGTAGAATACCCTTCTTGTTAATGGGGAGTGTTGAAATATTGTAACTACAAAGTGTATTCTATTTATTATTGAGTTATTATTCATCAAATCAATCCCCTTTTGTAGATTGATCATGTCGGGCTTGTACTTGACCAAATCCCCTTTTGTGGATTGATCAAACCCTAATTATATTATGCAAATTAAGAAGTCAGCCCCCATGCCTAATTAAAGTGGTTTTAACCACTAAGAAGACAAGTCGGCCCTGCCTAGTGAAGATACACCTTTCCAACGCCTGCCAGCTAGTATAAATAAAGGAGGCTAATGCCTCATTATCTCACTCACTCATTCACTCATCAAGTGCGCAAGTTTGGAGAGATGCAGTTGGCAGAAGAAGGAAGAGAGAGGCACATTGCTCAGTGTTGGATATTCTCTAGTGTTTTGGTTTATTGTCTTGGCATTGTATTGACTATCTATATTAAGGAAGATTTGTTGGGTTTTCTCCCCCATGAGGGTTTCCCAGGGTAAGTGTTGTGTATCTTGTGATTGTGTTTCTCTTAGTGATCCTACCTATGCTATGGTTATCTAGTAAATTGAAAAGAAACCTAATAATAGCTCAAAACTTAACAAACAAGAATATTATCCTCAACAACAATCACTATACTATACTATAAAATAAATGATTGTGTCCAACCTCGTGCCCTATATTGAACCAATCCAAGAAAAGTCATGAATTAAAGGGGATTTCTGGAATATAAATATGATTTTGGAATGAGCTCGCTAAGTTGAGTGTAGTTTCTTTCCCCTGAGTCACTACTCATGAATGACAAAAGGATTAACCATTAAAAGATTACTCGTGAATGACACAAGGATTAACCATTAAAAGAGGGAAAACCATGGCCAATCACAGATAATCATGGCAAACAAAAAAACATTGATTTTAACTATAGAGTAGGAAAGTACCTCTAGTTGCATTTGCTCTAAAAGGGTGGAGGAATTGAAGGATCATGGTCTGGATGCAATCGTTGCGAGCATGCCTTCTCTTTAATCCTTGGATTTGATGGTAGCCTGGTAGGGTTTTCATTTCACTTGCTTATCATGAGGCCACAACTGATCTAGGTGGATATCGGTGGCCACCCACCTTTTCCAACCGGCTCAAAATAGTTTTCTGACAATTTTGGCAATTTACTATTTTTAGCAGTTTTTAACTTCCAGGGCCACTTTGAGGGCCTAAATGAAGGTTTTTCAAGATCGAGCTTCTCAATGATAGTGGAAGGCATGATTGAGCCCCCAAAATGAATCTCCTCGATGATACCTTTCCAACGGGCTATCATACGCCTAAAACGAAGATCGTATGCAAAAGTTACGACCTTGAGAAGTTGATGTACTAACTTACCCAAACGGGGCCCACATGACTTATGGTGCTTCATCTCCCAGGGTTAGTTTTTTGGATGTCTATGGTTTTTGAAATTTTTGTTTATTGTAAAAATGCCTTCAGAGCCTCATTGTAATAATCTTCTTGCGAATGCGAGTAGCCATCACATCTCTTCTCAGAGATAAGCTGCCACCATTCTAGCGAGTTTTTCACTCTGTATTTTTACAGTCTCTGTACATTTCTTTCATTAATAGAAATCATGTATTACTGTATATCTATGTTTATGGTTGCATCTCCGATACATTTACGTTATATTATTGAAAATATGCGATATCTCTGTGCATTTTTTTATTATATCTCCGCTCTCATTTCGTGCCGAAAATAATCGGGATCAATGGTATCAGAGCAGGCTGCTCTTGATCATTTTTCAGTGCATGTCCCTGACGAGGTCCGAGTATAGCAAGTTAGGTCTCGAGCTTGTCTCTCTTGAAGACAATCTCTCTCGCACGCCCAAGAAACCCTCCATGGAGGAAGAAAAGAAAATGATGGAGCAGACGATCCTATCAATCTGTTGCTTGAGCAAGCTCTCACACGACAGAGGGAGGAAATGATGGAGATTTTTTCCCACATCCTTCAACGCCTACTGATAGAAACATGCGCATCTTCATCAAACGACCACTTTGGAAGCACCTCGCCTTTCAAGGTACAAGTTAATTTTGATATTCTTGTATTTGAAGGACAAATAGATGTAGAAGCCTTAGACAAATGGTTAAATATGCTAGAAGGTTATTTCTCTGTTCACAATTTTTCCGACAGAGAAAAGATCACCTTCACACTCCTTAAAGCTCTCCCTCATGTCAAACATTGGTGGGAAACTTACTGGGATCAAAGTTCCACAGAGGAGTCTGGAATATATGGGGCCAAGCCCAGTTGGGATTTTTTGTGTGGATGCGGTAAAGGAACAATATTACCCTGTTGGCAACTATGAGGACCAGTACATGAGATGGACCACACTGCAGCAAGAGAGGGGCCAAGCAGTTCTGGAGTTTACCAATACCTTCCATACCTTGCGCACCAAGCTAGGTATCAAAGACTCTGAATGACATTTGGTTTTGAAATACCGTGGGGCTCTACACAGATACATCCAAATTGAAATGGATTTTTTGGACATCTCATCACTCAGTGCTGCTTATCGATATGTTGTTAAAATCGAGTAGAAATTAAGCACCAAAACAAACAGGAGTTTGGGTCTGCAAATCCGCAACAACCAAAGTATGATAAAGACGAACCTAACAAACAGCTTCCTGAAAACCAGTCTAAGCCACATGAAAATAAGGGTTACACGAAGACGAAGAAGGACACCGAAAAATGGTGCAATTTGCACAAAAGCCCCTGGCACAACACCGATGAATGTCGCTCAAAATAGTCATTGGTGGCCGAGATCAAAGACAAAGAGCCAAACACTGATTCAAAATCTGATTACGAAAATATTGGTAAAAGACAGATCATCGACGCAGACCCCGCTGCTATTGTCGTGACCGCAAAATTCAACCAAAAGAACCAACAAATCCTGAAGAGAGGGATCACCTTTTTCATTCGCAGATGTGGGTGAAGGGGACCTTGCTGCATTTTATTGTTGATAGCGGAAGCCAGAAGAATCTCATCTCAACAGAGGTCATCAAATAGTTGGGATTGTTGACAACACCACACCCGCAACCATACAACATCGGGTGGCTTCGCCAAGGATGAGATCTCTGTGTCAGCCAACAATGTCGATTGTCATACAACATCGATCCCTTCAATAATGAGGCATTATGTGATGTTGCCCCACTGGATGTCTGTGATGTTCTCTTGGGCCAACCATGTATGTGGAAGCGCCGTGCTATTTATGAGTCTCGACCCCGTAGTGTCATTGTTACTTTGGGGGGTCATCTCTACAGAATACCAGAGGTAGTTCCAACTATTGTTCCACCTAAACAATGCCGCAAGGTAGTATCTCATACTGCAAAATTCAACTTCTTCACAATCTGTTCAAAAGGGGAACAAAAGGACACTGCAACTACTACAGCCTCACCCCAAGCACCTTCTATCCAATAGAAGCAAGTCGACAAGGTTGCAACAAAGCACAAAGATTCCTTCTGCACACCGTCCTCTCATGTAGCTCGACTTGTTGAACAACCTCAGCCTCAACAGGTTCATGACAGACTTCCACAAACTGAGCAACGCGACATCTCCAGCAAGGCAAGGAGCTCACCAAGATGCAGATTCAACAAATGCTTTTCCCTCTCCCCCGGGAACTCAACGCAATGGAGACCATTGATTCCTAAGGAGGGAGGATTGATCCAGGTGGATATCGGTGGCCACCCACCTTTTCCAACTGGCTCAAAACAGTTTTCTGACAATTTTGACAATTTTGGCAATTTACTATTTTTAGCAGTTTTTAACTTCCGAGGCCACTTTGAGGGCCTAAATGAAGGTTTTTCGGGATTAAGCTTCTCAATGATAACCAAAGGCATGATTGAGCCCCCAAAATGAATCTCCTCGACGATACCTTTCCAACGGGCTATCATATGTCTAAAATGGAGATCGTATGCAAAAGTTACGACCCCGAGAAGTTGATGTACTAACTTACCCAAACGGGGCTCACATGACTTTTGGCGCTTCATCTCCTAGGGTTAGGTTTTTTTATGTCTAGGGTTTTTGACATTCATGTTTATTGTAAAAAGGCCTTCAGAGCCTCATTGTAATCATCTTCTTGCGAATGCGAGTAACCATCACATCTCTTCTTAGAGATAAGCTGCCACCATTCTAGCGAGTCTTTCACTCTGTATTTTTATAGTCTCTGTACATTTCTTTCATTAATAGAAATTGTGTATTACTGTATATCTGTGTTTATGGTTGCATCTCTAATACATTTATGTTATATTATTGAATATATACGATATCTCTGTGCATTTCTTTATTATATCTTCGCTCTCATTTCGTGTTGAAAATAATCCGGATCAACAACTCTAGAGAGGAGAAAACCAAAGCACTCACAATTGCAAATGGCAGTCTCAGAGTAAAGTCAGAGGCTAGAGCGGAGAAGACCCGCTCCAACGTTGGAATGCATGCACCTTCATTGTTCATTTACTCCCTCAACTAATCTTGTCCAGGTGCCATCAACAGAACCGTCCACCAAGCCACGCTTTCCAATGCTATCGATATCTCATTATTATTATATGTCACTATAAAATATTTCTACCAACTAATATAAGATAATCATGGTCTCTACTCACAATCTTTAATATAACTGTTAGGATATTTAGACACTTAGGAGTTAGTTAAGATCTACTTGGTCTAATATGTCGTTAGGTAAAAGTGTGTTTCTTTAGTATGCATTAGTATGCATTTGTAGTTAGGAAATCCGACGGTCACGATATGTTCCTGACATA
>ML776694.1:642353-678616 GCA_009831015.1 Picea engelmannii
TGTAATCTTTTTCTTTGCATTAATAAGCTGCTCCAAGTGGCCGCGTTGGCTGGGGCCGTGGATGTTTCCCCGTAGGGGTTTTACCACGTGAAAACATCGGTGTGTTGATCTTTGATATGGTTATGTGAGTGGTTACTGAAGGTGTTCGTCCTCTGTTGGAATACTTGTGTTGTCGAACAATAACCATATTATATAAATATTGAAATTTTTTAAAAATATATATTCAATGACAAATAACAACCTTCTAATAATAAAACATTAATAATAATATATCTTGAAATATATATTCTAAGATTTAAATACTTTAAATTTAAATTTAACCAATAAATATCTACAAGGTGTTTGTGGTGGTTAATCGTAAGTACCAACTGACGGATAATCTACACATTTATACATCAATTTCATGTGTTTGACATTTTGATGCACGTCATTATTGACGTGTGGATTTCCTATCTACATGTCAAATACGGGTTGAAATAAAAAATACATCCCATAGAATGTCAAATTCCAGTGCTACATCCATCTATCTTACTTATCACCTTATTTATGTGATAATAACGAAATTTAACTTAAGTAAAGGTTTATTAGATTACATTCTCTTAATGTGATAATTAATAATAAATTTAAACATTATAATTAATAATAAATTTAGACATTGTATTATAAAAATAAATTTAGACATTGTATTATAAAAATACAATTTTTAAAGGTAAATTTTGTTTAAAGATGTGTCATTTAAATGAAAAATGAAAAAATAAATGAAAAATCCATAAATTAAAAAAATTAGAGTCGCATAGAAGATGTTCCAAAAATGTGTATAAATTGATCTAACCTTGAAACATTTCCTATTCCTCCTTTGGAAATATGTGACGTGGATATGAACTTAGTGATATGAAATGAGCCACTCCTTTGGAAATATGTGATGTGGACATGAACTTAGTGATATGAAATGAACCACTCTCTTTTATAGGATTATTATAATTGAAAACATAGTCTTTTATAGGATTATTATTATAATTGAAAATATGGGGAATGAAGACGTAATAGGCATAAAACAATTTAATTTGAAAATAAAAAAGAAATTGTTTAATCAAATTAAAGAAAACAATTTAAACTCATCTCATTTTCAAATTAATTGATTAAATGTAAAAAAATTATTAAAAAAGGAAAAAAAAGTTCTTTTTTCTTTATTACTTTGATTTAAAAAAAGCTACAGATGTTTAAGGATACACCAAAACTTGCTCCCTGTTCTGCCACATGAGTGGAAACCAGAACAAGTGGATAATATTGTTTAGAGACCAAAAGATGACACCTGTCTTATAAAACATGGGGACTTACCACCTGTTCTGCCACATGCGTGGAAACCAGAACAAGCGGTCGACTATGTTCCTTGACCATTTAATGAACCAGAGTTTGATTACCACAAAAAACCTATCACTAAAACCAAAGAAAATAATAGTAAGGAGACTAGACATGAGGCGAACTCGAGCATCCATCCTAGCGGATTTTGAAGGGGTAAGGATGACAACAAGTCGGGTAACGGCTTTTCGCAGGCTTGCTTGATAGGGAGTCGAACATGACATACATGCACTTGTTGAGGATGTGCTGGTTGTGCAGCTGCTCGACCAAGTCCTTTCGCATTTCGAAAATCAAGACCAGGTGGTCTTCCGTGAGCCTACAGGAGCTGGGAGCTTGGTGAACATGCTCTTATGTGTAAGTCTGCCACTGGGTGTCTTCCTCATTCTAGCAATCGTCCCAATTTATTCTGGGGTCCTCGTCATTGGCATCGGTGGAATTTTTACAGTAATCCTCCATCTAAGGAGAGATTTCTTCTTCAACTATACAACTTGTCATGGTTGGCTCAGGAAATTTCAGAGGGGTGCTGGTACTTGTGGACAACTGTTGCTCCATGGCGGTCTTCTGCAAATTAGGTGGAATTTCCTCCCAATCAGGAGGAATCTCCTCTTCTACTGGGCAACCTCTAGAGAAATGCTATGAATTAGACGAACAAAGCTCTGTATGTGCAACCTCACACCAATTATGGCCGGAGTGGGGAGAGCGGCTCAAGCTGTAGCCTGGAAGGGGAGAGAGAGAGGTCGGTCCCAAACGCTTGTGCCTTCTGACTTGACTATAGTAGGCTGGCCCGCGCTGGGACTTGCCTCTCTCACGAGGCATGACTAGGAAAAGCGTAGGGATGAAAAGAATGACAGTGGGGTGGCCAGAGGTGCGAACAATTACAAGAAGGAGAGTTATGAAGGCTCCGCGGGCTCAGAGCATAACAACCAGGTGAGGATGGAAAACTAGAGCCAAATGCCGAAGATAAAAACCACATCGAAGCGAAATCAACATGATAACAGAGGAAGTGATGGCCTAGATAACCATGAATGCATGGTTAATGCAACTTTGTTGCTTCGTACCTGTACCAAGGGGCGAAACTCGAGTTGCCATTTAGACGACCAATCCTTCCCAGCGCATTGAGCCATGGTTGAAATGAATGCTAGGCATCTCGACTAGATGGAGGAGGAGGGTGGCGGCTAGAGGCTTTAACTGCCCTCGTTGCCAGCACACCATTTGACATGTGTGCTCTAGATGTCACCCCATCCGGGGGAGGAAAAAAAAGCTCATTAATATGCAAGAATCCCAACTAATAAATTTAGTTGGGAAGAAAAAGAAAAAAAAGCTCATTAATATGCAAGAATCCCAACTAATAAATTTAGTTGGGAAGAAAAAGAAAAAAAAGCTCATTAATATGCAAGAATCCCAACTAATCCCAACTAATCCCAACTAATAGATTTAATGGTCCAAGGTTGTATTTGTAAAATAGCTAGGTCAAAGCATGATATTGGTTGAACAAAATTTGTAATTAAGAGTTTAGGTTTAAAGAAAAGAGTTGGAAATTGAATATCTCATACAAAGTTGTAGGGGTTGGACATTATACATTAAATCTAGAAAATGTAAATATGGTTGTATTTATTATTTAGTTTTTGAGGGAGTTTTAGATGATTATGATATGGTAAGTGGGTCACAACATTTACTTATGTTGCCTTATCAAGGTTTTCAATAGTAGACGAGTCTACATACTTAGAGTGAAGAATTATGTTTTGTAGTTCACCTTGTGTTGGGTTTGGTGGCTCTCCCTTGATGCTAAGAAATAACGTGTTACAAGATAGACTTGAACTCTATCAAGGGTTTTAACAATATCTTGTTTGCTTTGACGACAATTCCATGACACCAAACACAACATATGCCACTATTTATTACTACACACCCACACAATACATTTCACTTAGAAAAAACATAAACACCTACACAACACACCCTATGTAGGAGAAACACACACCTCCACACTACACACCCCCCACACACCTCCACACTACACACCCCACATAAAAGAAATAAATACATTTACACAACATGTCTCATAAAAAATAAATACATATATACCCACACAACACATCCTATAATGAAGGAGGGGAGATTAGACATACATGGATATATATATTTATATATATTTTATTTACTAGCGTGTCCGTTGTTTGTGAGACTAGCTTGTGGTCTAAGAAACCGTAACCGAGGGACATCTAAGCCGTCAAAATCATCTAGAAATTACACCCAATTTAAATTACACCAACCCTTAACATGGTTGTATTTTTTTGAATATCTCCTTTCGACTAAATTTTGAACCTTAATTACCTTATAAAACATAACCCTCAAAATCCAATCAAAATAATAAAATTTAACAATATACATAAATATTCATCTTACAACAAACCAATAATTATAATTATATTTAACTACATACATAAATATTCATCTAACAAAAAAGCAATATCTATTGACAAAAAGATCATGGTATGTGGAATGTTATATGTTGCGAAAAATATCTCATTAGTGTGGCGCAAAGAGGTGGTTTGTAACTCAGGAGTGTTAATTGAGTGGTAAGGGTTCCAAACTCAGGAGTGTTAATTGAGTGGTAAGGGTTCCATTTCTCTTTTGTCGGTTGGTTAGCTAAGACCACACGTACCTGAGCGGAGTCGGGTTTTGTGGGTTTAGCAAAAACCTTTCTCTTTCGGTTCACTATTAATAACATAAAGTGGTTAGTTGGGTTTATGTTGTATTCAAGGTAGAAGCTAGGTCAGGGTGATTATAGGAGACGCCGAGGCGAGGCGAGGCAAGGCAGAGCGAGAAGGTTGGAATCACCAGGGTTAGAGTTGGGATACCGCTTTTGCCGGCCGAACTGCAAGGTAAATAAAATATTCCAACATCCATGGCCCTGCAGGGATCCAGGGCCCCTGAAGTGTACGATGGTATAAGGGTTTCATCTAGCCAGGGTTTATTCGAATGCCTTATATTTCAGCGTATGAAGTGATAAGGGTTTCAGTTAGCTGGGGTTTATTCAAAAGTATCATATTTATTTCATGCAGTGTTGTTGAATATATGTATTCTTTCATACAGGTGAGGTGCATAGTAGAATCTTATTGCAAGTGCTGCCGCTGGAAGCAATAATGTCTGGCAAGGAGGAGTACCGTGTATTTGTGGGAGGGCTTTCTTGGGATACATCGGACAGAGAACTTGAGACCACTTTCAGCCGTTTTGGCAAAGTAGTGGATGCTCAGGTATGCATGCATATATGTAATGTATGTTTTTACAGAAATTTCATATTTCGGCTCCTTTCGTATCGCACAAGCATATATGTAATGTATGTTTTTGCAGAAATTTCATATTTCGGCTCCTTTCGTATCGCACAACTGTTTTCCTTTTTTATTTTGTAAACGTGGGTTTTGTGGGTTCCTTCACATTGTTTATATTGTACATATATTTATTTTCTTAACATCTCAGGGTTTATTAGCTTGGATTCTGTGCGCGAGCGCCATGGTGTGGTCTTTTCCAAGGGTTGGGAAAATAATCCAAACCCTAAGGGCTAACTAAAAATGTAAACTACCCTGAAATATATGCCGTTTCTGTTTGTCAACGAAATTGTTTGCATGTATGTGGGTGATTTATTTTGCTTGTCTTTTTCTACAGCGGCAGACCCTGTTTCCCATCTCTGTCAGCGGGGAAAATTGATTGGATTGCCTTTTGTATTTGAGTTAGAATACCGCTTTTTTATATTTATGTGTATAAACATTGTTAAGAGGCACTCCACACTAGTTGATATGCATGACTAAATTAACCTGCAGTGTTTGAACCCAATCGTAGGTCGCGAGGAGAAGAGTTTTTCAGGGGAGGTTTAATTCTGTGAGGGCTTTTTCTGAAGTCATGAGTCGCTTTGTGGTAGTGGTCAAATGTCTCACCCTATTGTAGCGTAGGTGATTGTTGTAGTGTAGGTGATAGTGGTCAAATGTCTGGTTGCACGCTGTTACACCTACTTAATGTGGATCAAAGCTCATTTCATTTCGTGACCTGTGTACACATAAGTCAATCAAAGTCTCGAGCTCCTAGTCAGTCAAAGTCTCATGCTCTTAATCAATCTTAGTCACTCAAAGTCTCATGCTCTTAGTCACTCAAAGTCTCATGCTCCTCACTTGGTTGTGGCTATTGATGAAATTGAATATATTGTTGGATGCTCCTCACTTGGTTGTGGCTATTGATGAAATTGAATATATTGTTGGTGGTGGCTATTGATGAAATTGAATATTCTCAAAGTCTCATGCTCCTCACTTGGTTGTGGCTACTGATGAAATTGAATATTGTTGGTTGTGGCTATTGATTAAATTGAATATTGTCGATGTAGGTGTTGTATGGCACTCGCAAAGTACCATTAAACGCAAAGTGTGTGATGGTGGGTTGAATTTCTTTATGTGATAGTGGATTGAATTTCTTTCTGGGTTTACCGTGTAAGGGTGGGTTGAATTTCTTTCTGGGTTTACCGTTTGTGAATAGATGGGTTCCCATTTAAAAAAGAGTGAATCCGAACTAAACAGCTTTGGCAAAATAAAGTAAACTACAAATATTTGTGACTATGTTAAGTCGTGCTTTGATCTTGGAAGCCTCCGTTCTGTTACACCAGGTTCTGAAGGCCTCTTCAAGGCTTCCTCATTAGGGATTCCCAATCCCTTTTAATCTTTCTGCCTCTTTCCATACCTACTTGGAGTATGGACATTCCAACGTGAGGTGAACTATTATAATAGCTTCTTCTGCTGGGTGACATTGAACTATAAAATTCCTCTTTTAAAGGACATCCCACCATGTGGGAGATTTTATGTGTAAGCTCAGTCACTTAAATATCTTATTTTTAGTTGGACATTTTAATTTGCATATAATTTTCCACCACCAGATCTGCTAGTCTTATCTTCTTCAGCTAGTGCTTCGTATCCTACTCTGGGAACATATGTTCCAGCTGGATTCAATGACCAGATTAGCTGATCCTCTTCTTCCTTAAGCCTAAAATCATGTTATGTTTCTAAGGCTACATGAAGCTAAAATTTGTCTTATAAATCTTCTAAAATCATGTTATGTTTCTAAGGCTACATGAAGCTAAAATTTGTCTTATAAATCTTTATATTTTGTAAGGATTAACCCTTTTGGTTACATGTCATATCGTGTTTATTTGTGATTAGCAAAGATTCATTAATTATAAAATTACCAGCTTATTGATATGGTATTGTTTCAGCATTTGAGGGGGATTATTGTTCATTGTCCCTTGTCGTGCCATGTGCTGTTTTCAGAGTTACAGAGGGTCTCTCTGCTTCCCTGACTATGTTAAGTAGCAGTGCTTTGATTTTGGAAGTCTCCATTATGTTACACCAGGTTCTGAAGGCCTCGTCAAGGCTTCCTCCTTAGAGATTACCAATCCCTTTTAATCTTTCTGCCTCTTTCCATACCTCTTTGGAGTATATGGACATTCCAACTTGAGGTGAACTATAGCTTTTTCTACTTGGTGACATTGAACTATAAAATTCCTCTTTCCTCTTTTGAAGGACATCCCATGTGGGCGCTTTTATCTTGTTTTTGTTTGGACATTTTAATTTGCATATAATTTTCCACCACCTGGTCTGCTGGTCTTCTCTTTTTCAGCTAGTGCTTTGTAGCCTACTCTGGGAACGTATGTTCCAGCTGGATTCAATGACCAGATTAGTTCTTCCTCTTCTTGGTGATCTTCTCTTTTTCAGCTAGTGCTTCGTAGCCTACTGCGGGAACGTATGTTCCAGCTGGATTCAATGACCAGATTTTCTGATCCTCATCTTCATTAAGCCTAACATCATGTTATATTTCTAAGGCTACATGAAGTTAAAATTTGTCTTATAAGTCTTTATATCCTGTCAGATGGTGATGTATGTATATATCGATGGTGATATACGTATATATCATTGTAAGGATTAACCCGTTTAGTTGCATGTCATATCGTTTATTTGTGATTAACAATGATTCATTATTTATAAAATTACTAGCTTATTGATGGTATTGTTTCAGCATTTGAGGGGGGATTGTCTTCTCTTTTTCAGCTAGTGCTTTGTAGCCTACTCTGGGAACGTATGTTCCAGCTGGATGCAATGACCAGACTGATCCTCTTCTTGGTGATCTTCTCTTTTTCAGCTAGTGCTTCGTAGCCTACTGCGGGAACGTATGTTCCAGCTGGATTCAATGACCAGATTAGCTGATCCTCATCTTCATTAAGCCTAACATCATGTTATATTTCTAAGGCTACATGAAGTTAAAATTTGTCTTATAAGTCTTTATATCCTGTCAGATGGTGATGTATGTATATATCGATGTTGATATATGTATATATCATTGTAAGGATTAACCCGTTTAGTTGCATGTCATATCGTTTATTTGTGATTAACAATGATTCATTATTTATAAAATTACTAGCTTATTGATATGGTATTGTTTCAGCATTTGAGGGGGGATTCTTGTTCATTGTCCCTTGTCGTTCCATGTTCTATTCTCTGTATATTCCATGTGCTATTCTCTGATATACAGAGAATAGCACATGGGGTCACTCTGCTTCCCTGAGATTTGTACCTGTTCTTGAACCTATGAAAGAGAGCTTTTAGTTGATATTGACCTGACCAATATCACTAACATAATGTTTTTCCCAGGTCTTAGTTAACATTGACCTTCCAATAATAGTAAAAGAATGTTTTACCCAATAAATGAGGCCTATTCTTGTTTTAAGTTTCCCTCTTTGCTGTGGTGCTTATATGCACACTATTACATGCAGTGTGTTCTAGTTCCAAGAGTCAGGCATACCTGATTGATTTACTTCATTTGGATAAAGGGAAACCAGAAAGTCTATGTTTTACAGTTGTTTTTTCCCAGCCGATATTTGTATTAATTGCTTAAACTTCCAGATACTGGCATTGATTCTAATGATTTAATTAGCTAAATATACAGACTATATGTGCACCCTTCTCGTGTTCTATGCTATTGCTAATTACTTTTCTATTAAATATGCAGGTTATTTGATTAATGGTTCTAATAGTTTTATCTTTTTCAATGTAATCCTTGATCCCAGAATGCATGGTTATATCAAGGGCCAAGAGGGATAAACCTATTTGGTGCAAACCTATTTTAATACTAGTTGAATTTGTTGATGTGCTTGATGAAGGACTGTATTAAGAGAATGATTTGCATAACAAGAGATCCAAATAAGTCGTTTTTTTAGCAAGTGATGTGTCATTCTTACATAGGAAGAATTGTGGATGGTTTGTTTTTCTAGACTTAGCTGCCCACGAAGGGTTAAACTTATTTTTCACTTAGATGCCACAAGATGGTAACTGTTCTGCCAAAGTCATCCAGTGCATGCACTTAGTGCACTTTTGCTGCTAAGAAGTGAGAAGTCGGTGTACCTCCCGAGTGATGTAACAAGCCATCATTTTCACCATTGAGCCAACACCCCATCGGCTAATAAGGGAATTACCTTAGTTTATGAATCTATAAGTATTAGCACATGTATGTTTTACACTAATAAATTATTGTGTTTCATGAAGTAGCGTTTCCCAATCTGCGCGCAAGGTTTCAACTGTCAGGAAACTTGAAATTGTCAAACATAATTTTGGCTGATGAGAAAATTACCATAAATTTACAAATCTGTCGGTATTGATGCTAGTTGTGCTGCTGAGGTGGAACCTTGGTGGATGATTTAGGAAGTCATCATCCTCACCATTGAACAAACACCCAATTGGCTGATAAGGAAATTACGTTCATATATGAATCTGTCAATGTTGACCCAATGTATGTTTCATACATATATAATATTGTGATTCAAGAAGTAGCGTTTCACAGTCAAAACAATTCTATTTGTGTACATATCCTATATATTTTCCTTTACTATTAAGATGCATTTTCTCTTTCCTCATCTTTTTTTCTTGTTGAACTTGATTTTGCTATGTTCTGCTAATAAATATGGGTTATTTGATTTTACTTTGCTGTCCTGTTTAGCTGTGGTAGAATTTATTCAAAGATAACATTAATATTGTGAGTTTATATAAATACGATATAATCTTTATATCATCGTTTAATAATTTTTTTGGTGTTATTGCAGGTTATGTTGGACCGAGAAACTGGTCGCCCACGTGGCTTTGGCTTTGTCACTTTTGCAGATCTGCGGTCCATGGAATCTTCCATTAGTGAATTGCATGGGAGGGAATTAAATGGTCGAAGCATATCTGTCAACAAAGCCCAACCTAAGATAGGGGGGGATTCTGATTATGGTTATGGTGGTGGATACAATTCTGGGAGAGCAGATTATGGTGACAGAGCTCCAGGTCGTTCTGATTGCTTTAAATGTGGTCGGCCTGGACATTGGGCCCGTGAATGCACTGTGGGTGGGGGTGGTGGTGGTGGACGCTTCTCATCGCGTTCCAGGTATGGTGGTGGTGGTCGAGGAGATCGTTTTGGAGGGGGGGATCGTTATGGTGATCGCTATGATGACCGCTATAGTGGTGGTCGTTATAGTGAAAGAGACCGTGGTGTTGATAGTCGGGACAGATATAGCAGCCGTGATCGATATGGCAGTGATCGTTATGGTTCTGATCGTTATCCTCAGAATGGGTATGGAAAGGAAAGAGGCTATGATCGTGATAGTGCCAGGGGAAGTGATCGATATGGCAGTGGTGGTCCTGCTCGTTATGAGGGAAGCTACAGAGAGAGATCAGGACCTTATGATCGTCCAAGTCGTGGAAGACCATCTTCGTATGAAGATCGCTATTGATGACTGAATACTGAATACTTGTTCCAGTTTGTATTTAATTTTGTGGAAATTTCGATGGACAATACCCGCAGACCATATTTCTTGTAGGATGAAAAACTTGTCATGATTATGGTCATGCAGATATTTCAGCTACTACACGGTCTTGGCCGTATGTTTTCATGTTGATAGGCTTTTTTTCAGCAGCAGTTGGCCATGCAATTCAGTTGAGCATGGTTTTGGACTTGAGCATTTAAGAGCATCTATCTTTAAAAGAGATTTGACTGTCAGTGATAAACACCCTCTTTTGCAGTGCTTTTGAAATAATTTCCTATAATATTAGTCTTTTCGCATAGCAGTATTCAGCTACACATGTTATTCCTATGTTGAATTTGTTTGGCAACAGTTAGACTTGAGGTCAGGCAGTATGTTTGAGTGTTTTATAAAGAGAGTATCGTCTGGTAGTGTCAGTGTGTCAGTGTGAAGAGTCATGAAGCCTGCAACTGGACCTACACCTGCTGGTTTTTGAGATTCTACATGACGGGAAAATGATCTTGAGATCCGAGCACACTAATTCGCTTGCAGATGTGGTTATTTTTTCTTACTCTTCATGCTGTTGCTACTACACAGTCTTGGCCGTATGTTTTCATGTTGATAAGCTTTTTTTCAGCAGAGCAGTTGGCCCATGCAATCCAGTTGAGCATGGTTTCGGACTTGAGCATTTAAGAGCATCTATCTTTAAAAGAGTTTTGACTGCCACAGTTAATAACACCCTGTTTTGCAGTGCTTTTGAAATAATTTCCTATAACATTAGTCTTTTCGCATCGCAGTATTCAGCTACATATGTTATTCGAATGTTGAATTTGTTTGGCAACAGTTTGACATGAGGTCAGGAAGTATGTTTGAGTGTTTTATAAAGAGAGTATCGTCTGGTAGTGTCAGTGTGTCAGTGTGAAGAGTCGTGAAGGCTGCAACTGGACCCACACCTGCTGGTTTGTTTGAGATTCTACATCTGAGGGAAAATGATCTTGAGATCCGAGCACACTAATTCATTTGCAGATATGGTTATTTTTTCTTACTCTTGCTGCTGTGGTTTCAGCGGCAGTATTACTTATTTCAACTTGAGGTGTTTTTGTAAACTAACTTTGAGTGATGTGTGGATACCAGATCAAAACTTTCAGTTAGATCATCTCTTTTATGTGAATGAACGAATGATTAGAAAAATTGTACAGAAGACAGAGCACTAGACTGAGATTTCCTGTGAAGTCAGAGCACTAGATTGTGATTCCCTGTGAAGTCAGAGCACTAGACTGAGAATCAAAACTTTCAGTTATATCTTCTCTCTTATGTGAATGAATGAATGATTAGAAACATTGTACAGAAGACAGAGCACTAGACTGAGATTCCCTGTGAAGTCAGAGTACTAGATTGCAATTCCCTGTGAAGTCAGAGCACTAGACTGAGAATCAAAACTTTCAGTTAGATCTTCTCTCTTATGTGAATGAATGAATGATTAGAAAACTTGTACAGAAGACAGAGCACTAGATTGCAATTCCCTGCGAAGTCAGAGCACACTAGACCGAGAACCCTGGCCAGCTTAAATCTGTCTCATATGCTTAGCTTATTAAACTGGTTAGAAATCCTCACCATTTGCAATACGCCACTCTTCAGAATGGTAACTGGTTCTGTTGACCCTTTGTATTCTGACTCCTCAGAACTGTAAACTGGTTAGTGGTCGTGCCAATTTGTTATCAGTAATTTGTTTAATCATCAGAGCAGTTGTGTTGCAACAATAAGCTGCCATTATTTAGAATGGATTAATCATCAATCTGATCGGAGGAGATTTCTGTTGCAGAGATGACTGATTTTCTGCATGACTTAGTCTAACCAAATAGCTTCAAAACTGGTTGCCGAGTATAAACTCTGCCGTGGAAAGTTTATAGCTGAACCAAGCATGCTTCTGGCAATCTGTATCTTCATTGAGCAAGGTTCTTCAAGTGGATTCAGTTATGTATACCAGTTTTTTTAACCAGCCAGTCTGTGTTGCAGCATGATAGTCTTATCATTGGAATTAAGATGTAGGCGTGAGAGTCTGTCAGCTTGCAATGTTAGTGGCATGGTTTGGTTTTTCAGCAAATGGTAACCAGTTCTTTCATCTGGAAAGAAATGATACAGAAGTTTGAGGTGCAAATTATCGCAGCGGACTTCGTTTGTAAGGTTATTATTTGTCTGATTAAAAATCAAATTTCTTATCCCAGAACGAGTTCTTAAAATTGGCATTATTAACACGTTTTCTCTTTTGACATTATTGTCCTGGTATTCTACTTGCTTTCTTGATCTGCTCTTCATTCTTATTAGTGGCACTTGGAGATTATTAATTCGCTGATGACTTGCACAAATGTATAACAACAAACAAGTGTATTAAAATTGCCCGTACCATGTTTTTGAGTTTAGGGACATGAATAGCTTCGGCTGACCATACCAGATCGTTATGTGGAATTAAGAAAGTGTAGTAAAATTGCTTGTGGTAGACTTGTAGAAACCTGATTTCCGTGTCTTGTTTTTGGAAAATGTTGACAAGTCAGTGGAATACAAATTTGCATGCGACGGCCCTGTAGAAACCTAATTTCCAGGTCTTGATTTTGGAAATGCTGACGAGCAGGTGAATGCAAATTCCACGCTTTAGAGAATCTTATTTATTTTATGAAACAACAAAAAATATTTTCATTTTACTTCGTGTTCATGTTCCATTATCTTGGGATGTTTAATGGTAGGAAAAATTGTTTTCATTTTACTTAGATTCATGTTCCATTATTTTGGGATTTTTAATGTTAGGAATAGACCTAGATGCTCTCCGCTTGGTTCCGGATGAATTTAATTCAACAGTAAAATTTGTTTTTAATTTAAGTCTATTGGTTCATTTCCAGTGTTCCGCTGATATATATATATTTTATTCTTTTTGATTATAATTTTTTTATCTTAATTTGTATCTAGGGGAATCGGTAACGACGGCGGTATCTGGCTGCTGCTGACATGGGGTTAAATCCCTGCTGCCTGCCTTATAATCCCTAGGGAGAACCACTCCGCCCGCAAGCCAGCCCTCCAGATAAGACGAGGTTTGAACTCGTGACCTGCTTAACAACACAAATGCCTTAACAGTATGTCTGCTGACCACTAGACCGCACCCCTGCGGGCTTCCGCTGAATGATATTTATCCTCCCTGCAAATGTATATTTATTTGGAGTTTTTTTTAGAGCTCAAACTGATTACATATATTTTGTGCAATATAATGTTCGTTAATTTGTCTTGTAAGGCCGTTGGATTGGAATGGTTTTTCATCCTCAGTATCCGAGGCCATAATTAAGCATAGAAAAGTATTGGTTTTATTATCTTGGGCCATCATTAAAAATATTTGTGGTCTTCAGAGTTGCTTGGATCTATAATAATTTTAGAGTCATCCCCCATTGAGAAGCAAAGCGCCTTATTCCTTTTTCAATGTCAGCGTAATTGTTAATAGAAGGTTGTAGGATCTCACAAATGATTTAGGAGCAAAGCTTTTAGTTCTCTTTTCGATTGTCATTCTCCCCTCCATACAGGAAAACACCATGGAAGATTATAGGATCTCACAAAAAGGATTGTGAAGCAAAGCTCTGAAGTCCTTTTCCAATGCCCTTCGAGTGATCCTACAGAAACAACATAGAAGGTTTAGGATCTCGGAAATGGTCTAGGAGAACTATGCTTGCTCAATTATGGTATTTCTCATAGGCGTATTAAATTTTAGATTTAATAAAAGGGGTTGGGGTGACCACTTGGGATTGTCCACTTTTCGACTGGTCTATCTTTATTGATAATAGTCGGATCCTCATTTAGGGTTTGCTCATTAAAAGAGTTCTTACCTCTGAAAATTATATTTTATCTTTTTATGCATGTGCTTAGGTAAATTATATTTTATCTTTTTATTCGTGCGCTTGACACATCTGTTAATAAATTTAATGATTGATTATACAAGGATTTGATGCTTTCTGTATAAATTCTGATTGATGGAACTAGAACTGTAATAAAATATAAATATTATGATTGGTCATACAAGGATTTGATGCTTTCTGTATAAATTCTGATTGATGGAACCAGAACTGTAATAAAATATAAATATTATGATTGGTTATACAAGGATTTGATGCATCCAAACTGTACAAATTTTGATTTCTGGAACCAGAACTGTAATAAATTATGAATACTATGATTGATTATACAGGGATTTGATGCATTCAAACTTCACTTGTTTCTCATGTAATTCACTTTTTTCTTCTGCAAATCTTCAAGTATTTTCTTGAGTCACACAATCTCATTTGTTGCTTCTGCAACTGCCACATATTCTACCTCTGTTGTGTAATCTATTGAAACTGTTTGTTTGGGTGATCTTGATGAGACCACTGTTGATCCAAGACTCGTGAGATAACTTGAAGTTGATACTTCATTTTCTTTATCCCCATGAAAGTCTGAATTATAATATCTGATCAAGTATTTTAGAACTTTTTTTGCAGTAGACCAATGTCTTTCACAATGCTTTTGCATGAACCTGGAAAGAATTCCAACAACAAATGAAATGTTTGGTCTAGTGGTAGTAAGATAGATAAGACTTCCCTCTGAAACTCTGGCGGGAGATTTGGATTCATAAAAGCCTCTTCTCTGAATTTTGGAGGCTTAGGTATTAATGGGTATTGATAATCCTAAGTGTTCATTTGATATAAATTAGTCATATTATAATATAATTATATTATAATATAATTAATAAAATGATAATTTGTGGTTGAATATAGTTCATCTTTTCTCCCAGTGTATATATATGTTAAATTATGAGAACGAGAAAATGCAGCAAACAAGGCATGGAGAAATTTAATTATATACCTTAATTAAGGTTAATCAACTTAAGTGTATTATGGAAAAATTATCTCTATTGTGTTAAGAAAGTAAAGACTTCAATAATTACTGGGTCATGGGTATTACGTTAAACAAAAAAATTATACTCCATTTCTTAAAAAGGTACTTGGGGGTTGGGTGTGTGATAGTGGTATCAGAGCATGCAACAACATTTGACATGCTTGGGCTCATGTAAGAGTCAATTAAATTTTATTAGAAATCTTTAAGAGGGAGGGAGCCGTACCTTACCCTCCCCTATATAGTAGAGCATGACTCAAACACTAGGTCTAAATGGATTGGAAAATAGTTACAAGATTAGTTCACCAAGGCTTAAGATGAGCATGTTGAAAGTGTTTACTTTTGCAAGGAGATTATTTGCATTATTTCATTGAGGAGAAGGATTGCATATTGAAATTTTGTTGGGAGTTACTCAACTAAAATCAAATCATGTTGGATTGCAACAAAAGAAGCATATTGCTACCTTGGGGAAATGATAGCCACTCTTACAGGAGTGGGATTATGATGATAGGCGCTAATATAAAGACTTGGATGTGAATGAATTGAGTCAGTTGCAAGGTTGCCTACAAATGTGGGCTTATGAAGCATTAAGACTTGGATGTGAATGAATTGAGTTGGTTGCAAGGTTGCCTACAAATGTGGGCTTATGAAACATTTGATAATCACAATTGTTGCTTAAATAAGAGATTAGGCCTTGCGAGTATATTTCCCCATGTCTAGAAGCCTTGTGGAAACATGTGAGGTCAACTTATACTATCTAAATTGAAACATGCTATTGGGATAACCCCTTTAGCAAAGTAAAAAGGAGTCCTATGGGATGAGAATAACCTTTAGGAAATAAGTAAAGTGACATGAGCAAGTTCAGGAGCTCATGGATGTGCTAAGGGAGTGTGATAAGGGTGTGCCTATGCAATAGGTAATTAAGTGGAATATGTTTGCATTGCATGCATATGTGAAATGATTGGTGTGCAATGATATGCTAAACATGCAAATTAGGCATATTATAATTTACGATGGGTTGTAAGGTATGGTCTATTGATAAACCTTTTAAATGAGAATGACTTTATGTGAACATGAGTTAACAACAAGAATGAAATGCTGATAATGTTGTGGTCTATTACCTTATTGAGATAGCACTGTAAGGAATGATGAGATACCGATGCAAGCTTTGATTAAGGGGGTGTCAAAACATCTTTAAATGACCAATGGATCATATTGACATCCATAGTTGGATGGTAGCCACATGGATATGGCTTGGTATACTCAGATAACAATAAGAGGGAGTTTAGGAAAAGATTCCCTTGTAGAGATATGTTGACCAAGATTAAATTGAGGCATGAAGAAGAGACTAGAAGTGGGTAATACAATAATTACCCATCTGAATTCTAATTTATGGAAGGTTTTTACAGTAGAAAGGGAAAACATGACTCTTGCTGGTTATTTCCATGTAGAGAGGGCAACATCAGTATGAATTATGACTGTGAGACTAGTCATATGATTGACAATAATCTCTCACTAAATAACACTAATATTAAAACTAAATTATCAATGTGAATGAATGAGGTAAAAATGGTGCAAGTGATACACCTACATATATACAAATATATGTATACATGCCTAAAAGTATAATATGACTGTTTGATCATGTAGGTTGTAAGACAATGTGTACTTGTCATATCTGAGCAATGCCATGGATGCATGGTTAACCTTGTGTTGAAGGGTATGCTTATATCGAAGGAATAATAACTTGAGGAGGATGTATCCCATTTCCTCGGGATGCTTTGTTGTCATGATAAAATGCAACATGATTATGCTTGTAAGGATTGCATGTGGTTAAGTGCATTATGAATGTAATTTAACATAACAATGACTATGTGTGGATGAACAATATACATGCATATTAAAGATGGCCTTATGGAATTTTGAGTAAACCTCCAAAATAATGAAGCTAAGGTCACTCTAGATAGTGATAGGTGTGCAACGAAAGAGTTGCATGTGGAAGGAGTTCCTTATGGAGGAACTGTGTAAAGACTATGTCAAAAGAACAAAGTCACAACCTTAATGACCGTTGAGGATTGGACAATGGGATGTAAGCCTATCTATATAACAATCTTGGATTACATTCTAAAACATAATGCATGAATGGAAGACTGACAAATGAACGTTGACTATTCTGATGTCTAAAAAGTAATGTGCATAATGCACATGTTCATAATTCACTGAACAATTTTTTTTTTCTTGTTGTTGTAGCATACCGAATTATCTAAGAAGCTTAAGGTGAACCTAACCAAAACTACTCAAAGAAAAGAGCATAAATATCCCAGTGGGGAGTAGATTGTAGAAGCAAAGAAGAAGAAAATGAGGAATATGCTTCTCATTTTAAAACTCTGAATTGCTTAACATAGTTGTGATCCTTAAAAAAATAGTTGTGGGAACACGTACAACTGGTGAAAGAAAAATGAACAAACAAGTATAAATTTGGTTAAAGCCATGAATGTGTAAAGGCAATGAGGCCTTGGGAATAGTTCAGTTAAGCTAAAAATTCTAGACCGTGTAGGAGTTGGAAAGAGCGAAGAGTCCCTTATCACCTTTTTCTTGTTGTGTATTTTGTTTCTCTAGGATGAGGAGATGATATGTTGTTGTGTGTGAGTGTTTTAGCATGAGAATGGTGATAAATGTGTGATGATAGAGACAACAAGAGACTTGATTATGTTTGCACTCGTGAAAACATTGAGGGTAATGTGATACAATGCATAATAATATGTTAGGGCATATCGGAAAATGCTTCATTGATTTAAATACATATATTTCAGTTAACATGGCAACTGACATGATTTGGAATGTGATAATGTACATTTTGTGTAGGAAATGATTGGAGCTATTGGGAAAGGACAATTGACAATGGTAGATAACCTCTGGTAAATGATACAAGCAAGAAGGTTGTTTTTGAAATATTTTTGAAAAGACTTTGGGAGCCACATGGAGCACTATTGATGAGGTAAAAATCAGAAAAAGGGAGTTGGCAACCAAAACATGTATAAACACTAGTACATTTGGGTCATTTTCCGATAGTGTGTTCATAGAGATTTCCACTTCATATTGTCCGGAGAACTACAAACCTCTGACCCTCTCAAACATTGTTTCATATGATGTCATTATATCGACGACAGATATCGTTGCTTGTGCGACGCCAAAACGTTTCACTTGCGACACCACGAGGTGCTTGTATCTCCAACGTTTACGCTATATCATTGACAGGAGGGACGTTTCACATGACGTCAAAAGACGAATGTCGGAAGACCGACGAGGAGTCTATATCTCCAATGTTCACGCTATATCAACGACGATAGGGACGTCAGAAGATTGACGACCTATTGGTATTTAAAAAATAAATAAAAAACAAACATTTTCTCTTGCTCTGTACACATTGTTAGTTTGTGGATAGTTTGTGTGCCAAGAAGCTTTATTTGTCATATCTATATATAGATTTTGTTGTTTCTTCTCTCAAAGGCTTAGTTGTGTATCTCCGGATATTGTGTAGAAGGTATGTAATCTATGCACAATGATTGTGGCAACAATGTACTCTGTGCACAATGATTGTGGCGAATTTTAGGCCTCGAGACTAAAAATATTAGCTAGTACCAAAAATATCCTAATGATGCCCGTATCCCTAATTGGAATACAAGGATGCCCTTGGGATGTCAAATGTGGTAGTTTGAGTCTTTGTTCTTCACCCTATATGTTTAAAATCTTTCTTTTCAGTCTAATTCTTGGGATTCCTCCCCAAACCATGTCCAAGGCCCCAAGACTAATACCTATTGTTGAAATCCTCCTAATGTCACTAATATCATCACCCATATGCCAAGTATATCATTGGTAGGTTATCTGTGGTGGTTTGAGATGTATTTCATGGCCCTTAATACCTGGAAGCTTCCTTTATGGCCTAAGGCCTAAGTTTCCTCACTTGACCATGTAAAGGACCCCAGTTCCCATACATACAAACTCAGATCCTCCTAATGTCATTGGTATCCCCACTTGGAGGTGAAGGATACCCTTGTTGATCTCTCAAACCACCACAACTAACCTCTTGAGGGTTTCAAATTGGTCTCCTACTAGGAACATGGGTACTATTTATGTGTTTTTCATAATGAGAATGTGCCTTAGGATCCATATGATGGTTGAGGGAGAAAAATAAGGGTCTTAGGCCCTAAACAAATATTCACAATATTCAGTGTGTGTGTGTTCATTTATGATTGTAGTGGCTTGTATCCCTCTCTCCAATGTTCAATGCTTTGAGAAAGACCACCCAACTAAGGGTACCAACTATTGATGAAGCTTGTTAGGGATAAATATCAACCTACAAAACTTCTTACACACAAGGATTATAGCTTTATTCTCAATGGAACCAAATCAACATAAAAATGAAATTCCGACAACATAATTACAATGTATTGTTATGGTAATAACGAAAACAAATTTCAACTAAAATTTTTAATACTATGCGAAGCTTACATACATATACATTGTCTTCTCAAATACAAATAGTGCCATGTATGTATTTCTCAATGGAAATTAGCATATAATTCACAATGTCTTCACAAGTTTCATGTTCTTGTGATCAAACTCCATTACTCCTATATGAGATGGAAATTCTTTAAAACTATTGTTATATGGCTATTAATTAAACCACATATGAGATGAAAATTCATTAATACATATGATATGGATACTAATTAGAAAATATGAGATGGATGCTAATTGAAACATGTGAGACATTGCCAATAATGAACACTTATGTGGAACAACTTCATGAGAAGGTGAGAATAAAACAAAACCAAAAAACGCCCTATGCACGATATGCCAAAATCCATGAATGTAAAATGCATGGAGAGAAATTAAATGCATTTATGATCCCACTCGACCATTCTTTTGATGGCACATGTTACCAACTAATGAACGGTCCATCCCATGCACATTCCCATCAACATAAATAAGACAATGTATCGAGTTGCGTACGGTATGTATGGCATGTGTATGGCCTCCAAGATACGGATTTATCTTTGTGTAACCTCCAATATTCTCAATGTGCAATGTATAACTTTGAAACCTCTTCCAATTGTTGTGTATCACTAGGTGAAGGAAGCTATGACTGTGTATGGATTCAACACACTCCAAATTTGCTAGATTGAAATTAGAAATCCAACTAAAATAATGCAAAAATTAGTTAGTGGAAACCTTAGATCTTAAACCTCTTTCAAATTGAATAGTGGACACAACATATCCATTGGAGTTCTTCAATTTCTAATTGAGAATGAAACTATGGAGTGGAATAATAAGGATGCAATCATCATATCCATTCACTTAACACAATTGGGATAGAAATTCCATCCAACAACCATTAACAGTCTCATAAAAACACAACTCCTCCTCCTTTTCATTCTCTCCTCTTGGCCCAAAATATCCATTGATATTTAAGTTACAAGAAGATATAAACCAAGACTCTACAAATACTTTGTCTCTAATTTTTTTTATCTTAAGTGCATCTCCTTTGCACATTGTTTTCCAGCTAAACTATATCTCTCAGTATAATCAAGGTTGAGATACCATCATGGTTTGTTTTGTGTGTGTTCATTTATGATTGTAGTGGCTTGTATCCCACTCTCCAATGTCCAATGCTTTGGGATATACCACCCAATTGATGGTTCCAACTATTGATGAAGTTTGTTAGGGATAAACATCAACCTCCAAAATTGCTTACACACAAGGCTTATAGCTTTATGCTTAATGGAACCAAATCAACATAAAAATGACATTTCGACAACAAAATGATCAACTACTTCAACTCTAAAGTCAAGCGAATATTAATTACAATGTATTGTTCTGGTAATAAGGAAGAACAAACTCATCCGGATGGGGTGCCACTTGGTCAGAGATTGATGACACATGTAATCAGGCAACCGAGGGAGTTATTAACCCCGATTGCCAGCCCCTGGACATTAACTCCTCCATGGCTCACACCATGAGAGGAGTAATGGTAGTGCGCTTGGCTGGGTAATGGGCGAGTGAGCGAGCCAGATCGAGCGTACTAGAACCGAGTTGGCTGTCAACTCGACTTGAATGGAAGACACTGTAGTCAATTCAAGCTTCAATGGCATTAAGAGGAGCGATCAGGCTCTTGATCGGGGGTCTTATTCCTTTCCTCACCCACCTTGGTGCACTCTTCCTGTTCGACTCTCCCAATAGCTCTAGAACCACTGCTCTCTGCAATGTCTTTTCGCGCACCAACGACATCCTCCCCGACTCCCTCCATTCCACTTTCCCTCCCCAACACTTCTGTGTCCTTCCATTATTCCCTGCAACCTCTCTTAGCCTCCATTTCTTCTTTCCTCCACCTCCATAATCCCCCCAACATGCCTCGGGAGCGAGGAAAATCCAAGAGGGGTGCTTGCAACAACAACACCCTCTCTCATCGTAATAGGCTCACCCCCTCCCAACGAGTGCTCATTGCTCACTTTTTGAGTCCTCGACACTCTCTCTAGAAGACCCAGTGGACTCCTGTCCAGTGCTATGGCACCAGTTCAATAAAAATGGAAGCAACCTCCTCCACTGCTCACTTCCCTTTGTCCTTTCCTCCATCGCTCCACAGCCCGAGCGCAATAAAAGAGGAGGTGCCACCCTCAGGCACACGCCCCCCTCTGGCCACCAACCTCTTGACACCCCCTATCGTCAATCCAGGCGACCCCCACTATGGCAACGAAAGTTGCACGGTGGAGGAGGAGATTCCTCCAAACTGGTAGCTGGAGAACAAGGCAGGGCAATTGGAGGACAACACAGGGGCTGCCAACGAAGCTGGCAAGGAGGAGAAGGAGGAACAACCTCAACATTTCACCAACTGCCTCATGGAGGATCACCTTCAACTCCTCTTCGAGATCAAGCAAAAACAAGATGACCAGATGCACTCCCAAAGCGTCCTTAGCCAACGGATGGACATCATGTTCGATGTGTTAACATATGCTCCCGTGTGCGCTAGATGCACTACTTGCAGTCAACGGTTCACCCCGGTCTACACAATACATGGACAACCAGGCCCAACTATGGATTGAGGTTTTCCAGGTTTTGTTTTTTTGTCTATTTCAGTTGCAGGGTCGTTGGTCTAGCTTACCACGACACCAAGATAGATGAATAAGCAGTTTTTTCTTATTTTGTTTGTGTAGTTTTAGTTGTGGCAACTCTGTTTATAGCTATCCTTAGCGATAGGTTGTAGGACATGGTTCAAACCTTTTTGTTTCCACAGATAGACGTAATTGTTTGAGTAAACATTTCAGTTCCAACAATGCTAGAACTCAGAAGGATGTGTCGATCTCTGAACAACAAGGAGCCACCTGTTCTGGTTTCCCACTTGTGGCGGAACATGTGGCTTACACTTGTCACTGACATATAGACGACATTAATACAAGGTTCTACACTTTTATTTACAAAAAAAAAATAAGGACGAACAAACTTCAACTCAAACTTTTAATACAATGCAAAGCTTACATATATATACATTGTCTTCTTGAATAAAAAGAGTGCCATGTATGGATTTCTCAATGGAAATTAACATATAATTCACAATTCCTTCACAAGTTTCATGTTCCTGTGATAAAACTCCATTCAAATGATACTCCTATATGAGGTGACAATTCTTTAAAAATCATGTGAGATGAAAATTCATTAATAAATATGATATGGATACTAATTAGAAAATATGAGATGGATGTTAATTGAAACATGTGAGACATGGCCAATAATGAACACTTATGTGGAACAACTTCATGAGAAGGTGACAATAAAACAAAACTAGACAATTCCCTATGCATGATATGCCAAAATCCAGAAATGCTAAAATGCATGAAGGGAGAGAAATTAAATACATTTATTATCCCACTCGATCATTCTCTTGATGACACATACTACCAACTAGTGAATGGTCCAACCCATGCACATTCCCAACAACATAAATGAGACAATGTATCGAGTTGCGTACGGTATGTATGGCATGTGTATGGCCTCCAAGATATGGATATATCTTTGTGTGACCTCAAAGTTCTCAATGTGCAATGAATAACTTTGAAACCTCTTCCAATTGTTGTGTATGACTAGGTGAAGGAAGCTATGACTGTGTATGGATTCAACACACACCAAATTTGCTAGATAGAAATTAGAAATCCAACTAAAAAAATACAAAAATTAGTTAGTGGAAACCTTAGATATTAAACCTATTGAAAATTGAATAGTGGACACAACATATCTATTGTATTTCTTCAATTTCCAATTGAGAATGAAACTATGGAGTGGAATAATAGAGATGGAATCATCCTATCCATTCACTTAACAAAATTGGGATAGAAATTCCATCCAAAAACCATTAACACTCTCATAACAACATAACTCCTCCTCCTTTGTATTCTCTCCTCTTGGCCCAAAATATCCATTGATATTTAAGTTACAAGAAGATATTGGACAATTTGGGGTAATAGGAAGGACAAGAGACCAACCTTTCATTTTCCATTCCTCTCTCTTTTTCTCTCCTATTTTCATTTTCTTGTTTTATTTAATTTTTTGTTTTTTCCTTTCTTTTGTTTCATTTAATTTTTTAAAACTTGCATTGTATTTTATCATTTCCCTACCCTCATTAATCGATGAATTACACTTAGGTACTAATATTTACAACCATTCACTTGTTCTAATCCATTTTAGATCACTCCTCTTGATTGAGAGGCCTTTCAGTCTCCAAATTATTAGAGGAAACTAATCTATAACATGGCACTAAATCTATATCCTAGCTAAAATTATGACTTTGGCTCACAACTTTGGCTACTAGATTTGGTTCCAGACATGACTTTGGACAATGATTGTAGCTAATATCTAATTGGCGAAAATTTGCCCCTAAAAAATACCATGGTTGAGGTGTAGTACAATATCACTCTCATATATATTCAAGATATTTATTGTGCTTGTGTGCAAGTTTGACTTTGTTCATGATTGTAATGGTTGATGGATATCTATCGCAAGCATAAAGTATTTCCATATATAGTTGAGAGTGTTTATGCAAGTTTAGACTAGTCCAATGGATAGGTACGAAAAACTTCTAGACTTCTCTAAAGATCCCATGGATTGGTGTCCAATATTTCTCAAGACTATTTCACAATTGTCTTGTTTAGGTGAAGATTGTGGTCATGTTTCAATAGGGAACATTGTGGGGAATGGTTTGGAGAAAACATTAGAATTTCCAGCAAAAGTGGAAAGGGATTACTGACTTTTATCTTGCATGTAGGATCTAACAAATTCCATTATGGCTATCCTTTGGAATGGTATCAACCTATAGGAGGAACTATGGATGAAGTAGAAGGAACACATGTTGCTACTATGAACATTGAAGGAGGGAGTAAAGTGGAGAAGGTTCTCAATCACCCAATTCTTGAAGGGTCATATGGGAAGGATTCCATGGTGATTCTTGGCGCGATCCATTCATAACAATATTAAGACAAATGGGGTGATAGTTCATGGACAAAGATCTATTGCTTGGTTTGGATTTTATCAGAGTAGGCTTAGATATTGAAACCATTAGTAGAGTGAAGAGGGTTGATAAAATTTACATGGAAATATCAGAGGAACCAAAAGAGAGAAAGGTGAAGAAAATTGTGAAGCAAATGAAATCAAGAGTGAGGATGATGTTTGGTGGGATATTATAGCGGATAAAACTTTGGAATATTATGACAAAGCCTTGATTGGAAAATTCCATGGCTTACAAATCTCATACTATTCCTTAATGACAATACAAAATATCTGGTCTCTAAATCTTGGGTATCGACCATTTTTTTACCTTTTAGGAAGAGGTTCGAATGCTCTATAGTTTCTATCTGAAGAGTATTTGATTAGGGTCCTGAAGGGGAGATGGTTCTTGGGAACGACCTTTCTATCAATGAATCCATTTTTGATGTGTTTTGATATGTGGTAATAGGTGGCTAAAAGAATGTAGATATGGGTTAAATTGCCAAGGTTTTCCATGGGTATGTGATATGTCAAAGTTCTGAAGGAAATAGACAATTCATTGGGAAGAATGATAGACATTGATGAATCCTTCAAGGTAAGAATATATTAGAGAATGGTTAGAATTTTAGTAGAATTTGACATTGGTGAAGACTTAACTAAGAGTATGGAGATAGTGGTAGGTCATATTGTTCATACTCAATTTTTGGACTACTACAAAATTCCTTTTAGATGTGTGTGATGTCATGTCTATGGTCATATTGAAAAAACATATTCTTAACCTTTTTCAACGAAGGTGTGGTGAAAGAAAGCAGGGGTTAGGGAGTCAAAAGGCGCCATTAAAAAAATATTAGTACATTTCAAAGGGAAGCCATGTCATGATGTTGAATTAGTCTTCATTTAACAAGATTTGGCCCAAAGGGAGAACTTGAAGATGCTATCAATAATCGAAGCTAAGATATCTGAGATGGAAGTTCGAGAGTTGGAGAATCCCAAGCTAGTCTCTCAAGAAATATAACCAAAATGTGAAGAAGTTTATGTTTCTAAGGTTTGTGACTAGGGTTCAAACAACCTATCAAGTATGGGTCTAGGTGGAACTCCCTCACATTTAGAGGCATTAGCCATGGAAGATGTTGTACCAATTCTTGAAAAGGTAACATGTAGTAGTTCTAATAAGTCAATTGGCATAAAGGGTCATATTGGGGTTTAGGAGTGGACCCTTTAAAGGAGACATGCCCTTAAATAGTAAAGATAAAATCTCTATTGCACCATGCATACGAGAAACCTTAAAAGAGATTCATTAGGGGAAAAAAAAATCCATAATAGGGATCCCTAGTGTAAGACAAATCCCTTTGGAGCGTTTAAAATGATTGTTTCATCCATAAATAAAATACTTTACCTAGATAGGTTAGTGTATATTCACAAGCCAAATATTTTAAGAAACATCCATAAAATGTTTAATAATCACATAACAATTCATAAACATTAAACATAACCATAATTAATGGCTATATAAACTATGATGAAAGGAGAGATCACACATGACCTGATGAACTGGTCGACACAATTGGAATGGTTTCCCCCGCGTGCTCCTCTTCAACTGTATGACCCTCTATTTTTACTGAGCTTCCCTCACTCGATGAAGAAAGATCTTAAAGTACTTGCTAAAATCATTCAACCTCCATAAATATCTACAAAATCAATACAAGTCATATTTGTAGCGCACAATTTACTCTAAGATGCATTTTTATGAGAGTGTCAGAACATACTTGAATGAACTCCTCTTGGTTTTGAGAATAATTTATTGGATTTGCGCATCTAATATTGGATTAAATGGCCTCCCTTGATTTGATGTAGCAACAACAAAGTCAACATTGATTTTGTTGTTGCTCTGTTGGATCGAGGGAGGTTTGCTCCAAGATTAAATGACTCTAATAAATTGTTCTGTACTGAATAGGGCCAACCACGTGGAGGCGGAAGATCTTATGGCCCTTCCCTCCTCTCACATCACTCTCAAATCCCCAATACCCAATCTATTTTCTACTAGAAAATATGTATTAAAAAATTCAAAACTGATAGAAGTGATTGTGAAGCTATGCAAAAAAGCTAATCCAAAATAACTACAAAGTTGTTTGATTTCAATTTGCGTTGAACATAAGAGCGAGCCATCTATATTTCATTTTTTTCCAATAGGAGTACAAAAAAGTATTTGATGGAAAATAGATTTTATAAATAGTTATTAAAATATTGTACAAAATCATTTAGTTTTAGCTGACCTCTTCTTCTTAGCTCTAAAATTTCTAAGCATTTCATCAATATCGATGTCTTCGTTGTTTGGATGCTCTTCAAAATCTGATTGTGCTTGAGTCATCTCACATAGAGCACGCCTAGTTGCAGGGTACTCATAGGGTAATGGAGGTTGCTGTCACGAGGCATCACCTACAAAAACAAAAAATATATAATTTAGATGGCCAATTTTAAAATATCATTGAACTAGTTTAGTAATATTAAAAAAACCACCTAAATGTCATTATTTACCTAGTGCACTGGTCGACACCATTGGAATGGTTGCCCCTGCGTGCTCCTCTTCAACTGTATGACCCTCAAGTACAACATTCTTTGCCATTGAAACCACAAACTTTATAAGGACAATCATAAATGTATAAGTAAAAAAAAATAGAAGTACAAATGTATAACTACGAAATTATTAAGTATATGATTAAAATACTATTACCGTCATGTGCCTTAGTCGTAGCACCAATGTGAGGCTGCACCCCAATGGTATGAGACTGCATGGGAGAACCATCTTTTGGTTGCAAACCGCTATCAACGCACTGCTCTCCAATACTACTATTGGGTTGGTTGACAATGCTCCCCCCCTGATTAAAAAAAAGTTGTAACACATTAAATTTATCGATGATATCAAACATGACTGTATTATATTAATAATCAAAGGTTAATGTGGATTGAATTTTATTTACCTTATCTTGCAAAGTGGTTCTTGGTGAGTGCCCCAAGCTTTTCCGGTGTTCAACTACAACTTTAGAGCCGTACTTGTAACCAAGCTAGAGGTCTTCCTCCATGGTTTCAGTACTGAACTCATCACCCTGCATTGGATAAGAGTATGTATTTTTAATGTAATTGATTGCAATTACCTAAAAGTTTGAAGGTGATACAAATAAGATATTTGGGTACTTACAATTCATGACTGCAACTTCAAGTAGCCGCCTTGGCCTAGCCTGTGTTGGCCACATTTGGAAAACCTTGCTTTTGTTTCCTTTGAAGTGTCAGTCAACCTATCATCAAACGTTTCAAGTATGTTAACATATACCACACTTTTATTTAGATCTAAAAAACATTAAAGGTATTGAATTGAAATTGTAATTTACCTTATGGAACCAGAGGGTGTTTTTCCTTCATCTGTCAATTTATTCTCTTTTGCGTCCTCAATGAGGGCCTTCCACTCCCTCTCTGGAATCATCAGAGGACGCTCGTACCTATCGTTTTGTTTCAAGTGCTTCCTATCGGTTTTCCGCGTATATTTTAAATATTGGCTAGTTGCGGTGGTGGCCAAGGTTTTATTAAATGTGTCTACACAAAAAAGGCTTTCAAGATAATCTATCAATTATTTTTTGAGGATAGAATTCTGGGAATTCCACCTCTCCCGTATGGTGGGCCCAAAAATCAGTAATTCCTTTTTCTCTATTGGCATAGGGGTAGACTCAAGGTTCAACTCCAAGAGCGCACCAACAAGCCCTAACCACTGGCCCTTTCGGCAACACTTGCGAAGTAGATGCAGTCTCACCCGAAACAACTATGAGGGGGTTGCAGGATAGAGATGTATACAACCAAGGTAATATCAAGTGGATCTAGTACAATAACAACACAACATGAATCTATCACTTATCAAGCTAGATCTACCCCGCACAGTTATATATCTGATCTAATACAATAATGCAAATAACAATATAACAATGACAGAGATCAAAACATCAATCACACACACAACACAAGATGTACATTGTTCACCCTCCCTCTAGGGCTATGTCCACAAAACTATGCTTATGATTTATTAAGGTAAAGCATACAGTTCTTGTCTGCGTTCTCAGCTAGCAAATCTTCTTTCTTTTTCTCTCTTTCTCTCCCCTTCCTGCGCACCCAACTGCAGGACTTGACCTTCGCACAGAGCTGAAGATCTTACAATACCAGAAGACTCTCTCTCTCAGCACTTCTCTCTCTCAATACAATAATATCTCACCACAACAATAGTGTAAGTTTTAAACCTGGGAAGTAAAACAATGCATCTAGATTCTTAAACAAAACAAAAATTAATCAATGGCTCATTCACATAGTATACAAAGATTTATACTGAAAACCCTCAACCGAGAAAACCTTTCTTATATTCATTATATTGAATTTCACCATTCACCATACAATATATATACAATGTTTTTAGGTATTCCTTAGATACCAAAACCCTAATCCTTTAATCCAGGATTAATTTACAAAACTGCTAAAAATAGCAAAGTACGAGGGATCGTCAGACGCAGTTGTCATATTTGACGCGCCCACACACACACATGCAAAGAATATAATACATACCCAACAAATAGAGCTAGATCAACAACAATATCGTACCAACCCGACCCAGGTCTTCTTGACCTTTATTTATACATTACAATACTTCACTGACAACCCTAGGCCAAAACCTAGGTACCAATAACCCTAGATACCAAAACCCTAGGTGTCTAAAACCCTAGGTCAACTTGACCCGCTTTTTTTGGGCTTCGCCAACCTGTCTTTCCTTCCTTCTTGCGCGGTGCTCCAAAGAATCCAGCGGTGGATTTTTTCACTTGCTAAGTTGTCCTTGATTCATATTCCTTACTGATCTGTCATCCTCGATCTCCTCGTCCAATGGCTTGCATTTCCGTACTTCGCTCCATATTTTCTGCTCTTTTTCTCACTTCGACCTAGTGACAGTTACTGTGTCTTCCACAAAGTTCGATTTTCACCTTTTCTTCCTTGTTCTTCGCTTCCTTCCATAACCAAGGGCCAACAGGCCCCCAACACTCACCTGTGACTCGTCTCGAGGCACTTCAGATCTGATCCTTTTATTTTACTTCGAATTTGGACTGCACATGGCAACCTTTGCTTTTTGCTCAATGCCTCCTTCTTGTCCTTGTGCAGACTATCTTTTCTGTGTCTGGTACCCAGTTTCAATTGCACTTGGTACCTAGAACCTTTTGTTCCATGCTCCTACTGGGAGCTGCGAGGTAGCTGGTTGTCATAGTACAACTTCAATCGACTCCCATTCACTAATCCTTCCTTTCACTCTCCGTTTAATGTCTTCAGTTGCGCAACTCCTCCTTCAGTAACATATGCGATCTCATATGGTTCGAGCCAATGTGTTCTGAACTTCCCAGGGTGTTTCAGGAATTTACTGTCATATATCAGTACTAAATCACCCTTCTTGAATGCCTTCTTCTTGATGTGCCTGTCATGATAGACCTTCTCTCGTTCCTTCTAAACCTGCTGATGGAATCCTGCAATAAATCTGTCTTCTTCCAGTTCAACCAACTGTGTAAGCCTCTCGCGAATAGTGCTAGTATCATCCATGTCTGTAAATGCAACAATTCTTAAGCTTGTCACCAAGTATTCCACTGTGAAAATAACTTCAATACCATAGACCAAATTGAAAGGGGTTTGCATTGTTAATTTCTTGCAAGTGGTTCTATAGGCCCATAGTACTGTACTCTTAAATCCTAGTCGTCCCTGTTCACACTGCAAATCTATGTCAGTGCGGTCTCCAAGATTTTGTTGAATGCTTCAACTGTTCCATTTGCTTGTGGATGGTAAGGTGTACTCTTCTGCTGGTGGACTGCAAATTCTTCAATCAGGGCTTCGACTGTCTTATTGATAAAGTGTGTGCCTTGATCACTCATAAGGGTCTTGGGGCATCCAAACCTAGTTATTATGTCATCAAATATAAAACGCACAGCTGTAGTTGCACTACAGTCCTTTACTACTCTTGCTTCAGCCCATCTAGTTAGGTATTATGTTGCAGTAATTATGTACCTTGCTCCTGTGTGCTTTCCTAGTGGGTTTATAGGTCCCACGAAGTCAATGACCCACTTTTCAAATGCTTGTAGGGTCATATGCGGTGCTAATGGAATTTCATCTCTTCGGTATGGTTTTCCAACTCTCTGGCATACATCACAGGCTTTGGCATAATCTTTAGCATCTCTGTGTAAGGTAGGACACCAAAGGCCAGCTTTAAGAACCTTCTGTGCAGTTTCTTTCCCTGCATAATGTACTCCTACAATGCCTTCATGAGATTCTGCGAGGATCAATGGTCGCTTGGTCTCCATAACACACCTTCTTAATATCTCATCAGGTCCCATATTGTATAGCTGACCAGCGATCAGTGAAAAGTCTACAGCGCGTACCACTAGCTGTTTCTTCTGAGAGATGGTATACTCACTAGGTGCCATTCCTGTTGATAGGAACTGTACTATGTTTGTTAAGTGGTCATCAATATTTCTAATGGTGAGCAATTGTGCATATGACAGTGTATCCTCCAGACTGGTTGGTTCTTCACCATGTTCCAACCTCGACAAGTGGTCAGGGCCCTTGTTCATTCTTCCTGGCTTTACTATGATCTCAAAATCATATTCTTGAAACAACAGAATACATCTGCATATTCGACCCCCCAACATTGGTTTGTTGACTAGGTACTTCATCGCAGAGTGATCTGTGAACATTTTAAAGTGTCCTCCCAACAAGTAGTGGCAGAATTTCTGCAGCGCGTACACCATGGCTAATCCTTCTCTCTCGGTAGTGGTGTAATTAACTTTAGCTTTAGAGAGCTTCCTTCTAGAAAAATATAACGGATGGTCGATATCCCCTTCTCCAGGTTGTGCCAGTACTTATCCTAATGCAATAGAAGACACATCGACATGCACATGAAATTCTTTGCTCCAATCTGGAAAAACCAGAATAGGTGCAGTAACCATCTTTTGTTTAAGTGTGTCGAAGCTCATCTGACATTCTTCTGTCCAGCTAAACTGGGAGTATTTCTTCAACAACTTCTCCATAGGTGCTGTAATCTGTGCATATCCTTTGATAAATTTCCTGTAATAGCCAATATGTCCCAGCGCAGTGCGCAGTTGTTTGACTGAAGTAGGGGGCGGAAAATCAACTATAATTGCAATTTTTGATGGATCAACTGGCAATCCCTACTTGCATACAATATGTCCTAACAACACTCCAAATGGTGAGAAGAAGATGCACTTCTTCAGATTTAAATCAATTTGACACTGCCTGCATTTATCCAACATTAACCTAAGACATTCAATATGGTTTTTCAACAGGCTAAACACAATCCAGTCATCAAAATATGCTTCTAAAAATTTATGCAAAAACTCTTTGAACGCTTCAACCACCACCCTAGAAAAGATGGCTGGGGCATTTTTCAGTCGAAATGGCATCAATGTATATTGGTAGGATCCCCATTTTGTGGAAAACGTGGTATTTTGGCGATCCTCCTTAGCAATCCAGATCTGATGGTATCCTGGAAATCCATATGTAAAAGAATATACCTCCTGGCCTCCCACATTGTCTAACACTTCGTCAGTGAATGGTGTAGGGTATGGGTCATGCAGACATGCATCATTCAATTTTATGAGATCTACATAGATCTTGATCTCACCTGTCTTCTTATCTTGTATTACCATAAGGATGATCCACTCTGACTCTTCAACAGGTTCAATAATCCCTGCTTCCAACATTCTGTTGAGTTCGATCTTCACTTTTTCCTTATATTTTGGGTTCAATCTGTAGGGTCTTTGCTTGACTAGCTTCACACCTGGTTTCAAAAGTATCCTCATCTCTCCCATAGGACCTTTGATACCCTTCATATAAGTGAACTTGGTCGGAAACAAGTCCTGATATTCGTGCAACAACTCTGTAATCTTGTCAATGGTAGTAGCATCCCATTAATCTCCGACATTGGCAAGATTTGGTGTCTCCTCTATCCCAATATTGACTTTTTTAATCTTGATTGGCTGACTAATAAATCGTAGCTCAACTCTCGGTCCTTCCACATCTCTTTGGCCTTCTGTTTCAGTGATGTTTACCTTCCTGGGATCATCATCGTCGGCATTGATGTTGTAGAAACTCTGCAATTTTTGGAGAGGTGCAATCCATTCGTCCTCTTCTTGTTCCATAGGGAGGCTAGATGCCTCTTCGAATACCTTCTGTCTCACAATATTTAATGCTTGGTCTACTGAAGGATATTCCCTTTCAAATAAAAAGGTGGTTACAAAATTCTGAATCATACCTTCCCATTCTGCAGTGATGAGGCACAGTTCCGCTTGAAGGTACCAGTTGATAGGGGTCGTATCCAACATGTTAATGAATCTGTGTACCCATTGTTCTCGAGGAATGTCACTCTAGACCTCTTCGCAGCTTCACACATGGTCCTTCGAGCAACTTCGACCTGTGTATCTCACTTCATAGATTTTTACTTGGGCTAAGAACCACACTGTCATCAAAGTTCAACATTGTACCCAGTCTGTAATATTGCTTTTGTGGGTTCCCCACCATCTTGCTGGTGTGGCCTTTAGGGCCTCATCCATTGCCAACAATCGTTGTTGTGTTGGTACACTTGTCTCAAAATTTGATAGGAAGGTTTCCAAAGGGTTCAGACCATCAAATGTGGGTAAGTTACTCACTGTTGCGCCGATCCAACGAACTTCTCTGGTTAATATAGCACATCTTCTGGTAGATACTTCATACATCTAGTTCTGCCAGCTTCAGTGCTTCTTTTGAATCTGATGAACACACACTATCACTTCACCAACTCAGGTTCCCATCAGTGGTAGGGTTGACGTAATCCTATTGTCTGGCTTTCAGTTTGTATATGTTTTCCAGTTTGTATGCATGGTCTTCTTCTCTTATGGGCCTTGTATATCACAGACCCTCATCTGGATCTAAGGGTGCAATGACTCGAAGACCAACTCTTTCAAATTTCATACGTCTTTTCTTCAAATCAACCATTGTGGAGTTATCGAAGGCCCAATCAATTCCTAACAGTGCAGGGTAAGGGCAACTGTCATCAACAATTTCAATTACCTCGAAATCTGCGAACGTTCTCACTCCATCGATGTCCACAGGGACATGTTCCAATCTACCAAAGGGGCTGACAACTTGCTGGTTAGCCATCCTAAGCCTGATAGGGGAGTAGATCAACTTCGGTTTCCCCATCATTGCCCAAGTTTTCTTCGTCATGACATTGACCTTCGACCCTAAGTCGAGAACCACATAGTCTATATCATACTCTCCTATTTGAGCATTCAAGTGTAATTCTTTATTTGTCCTTCTCCTTTTTCCGATTTGATGTATTGCGCTATTCAGTAAGGGGTCTATCTTTCCTAGCTTGTACTGCTTGATTAAGTTTTGTAGTTCTTGTACAACACCTTTATCTTGAATCAACTTAACACAGGTGCATAAAAATTCCATGAGCTTGCTTACCTCTTTTCCCTCTTTTGGCAAAGTCGACTGATAAAATGCCTGAGGCATTCCATATTCTTTTATTTCTAGCTGTATTTTTGATGAGGAACCTTGATCTTCTTTGAACTCTTGTCTTGCTTCCTCAAAGGTTTGTCTTTCTTTATTTGCATCGAAAGTTTGGGTCTTCTCTGTAGCCTTCCTGATACCCGAGTCTTCTGCAATCTTTCCTTGAGTCATTCTATCCTCTCCTGTAGCAACGCCTCCTTGAGTGATAACAACGACTTTAGGGTTTGCTCCGCGAGGTTCAACATATATCAGTTGCACTTGTGGATTCTGCTGAGGTCCTCGTCTTTCCTGCAGCTTAGCTAACAACACATGATAATCTTCTATAACATGGTCGAACGAGCTGCAATAGATGCATGTAGTGCAAAGATTCTAACAATCCCTTGCCAAGTGTCCTGGTTGCGCGCAGTTGTAACATATGATCTGTTCTCAACCTCGGCCCGTTCGTCCTCCTCGTCCTTGTCCTCTGTATCCACCGCCAGGATTGAAATTTCCTCTTCCTGGGAAGTTATACTACAGAGTGTTTCATTCTTGTTGTGCTTCGCCTTGGATCTTGTATATGTCCCTCAATATTTCATGCATAAGGTCATATGCCCACTACTATAAATGGACATAATTTTCGACGCCCTATTTCAGTGCCCCCGATGTTTGATGTCGCTCAACCGCTGCTTATGAGGGCTCAACAGGCGTCAAAAAATCTCTCGTGGTTTTTCCAACGTTGGACTATCGTCGGTATTCTGATTCCCCTAATGTCTGATGACCGACGACCTTTAAAAATTTAATTTCAAAGGACAACTAGAAAACTACAGACGACGTTCGTTGGTCTATCGACGAATTTTCCGACGTGACTGATGAGCGTGCTGTAGTTTCGACGCTTTGCTGGGAGTGTTTTTCGTTAGAAGTCTGACCTGTAGTAGTCGGAAGATCGATGGACCTGAATATTTAAAAAAAAAAAATTGTTGAAAAGAGGCGAGGCATTATTTTTCTCAAGTTCATAAAAGGCACATAAAGGTTTCTTCAACACTGACTAGCCCATTCCGGTTGCCAAATTCTACAAGATCCCGGAGAAAATCATCGGTTGGCTCAAGCTTCAACAAAGGTAGAGATGGATTGGTTATTTCAATTGGAAATGGGGCAAAGAAATGACATGGAATTTATCAAAAGATAATTCTATCAAGCAATAGGGAAAATAAATGGCATGGAATTTATCAACATTAGTCCCTCATGGCCGCATAAATGTATTGTCCATGTTCATACCAAACCAAAATTTATTCACTTGTAGCACCTATGGGATTCAAAAAATGGGTTTAGTAACTCTAATCATCTAGTCATACCATTTGTTGAAAGTGGCCTCATTGAATGCAAAATTCTTAGTGTCCTTCCAACTCTTCCAAGCATCAAATTGCAATGAAATAATTTGTTGATTGGGCATGGGATGAAGTTATCTTCCCTACAAGGGATTCCATTTCCACATCCCAAAAGCAACCAATGGATAGCCAAAGATGAATTAGGTGGATTATGTGTGGAGATTAGCACATGCCTGAAAGACTTCATCTTTTAATAACTTAAACCATTTCAATTTAGTTCCCTGCACACATAATTTAGTGACAAATTGGGCATCCAGGTTGAATTATTCCTTGGTGTATTTACACATGAGATGGATTGCAATCAACTAGCAAGCAAAATGGCCCTCAGGATTAATAATCAATGAGATGATGGCACCAAAACCTCCCCTATATGTACCATACTTGTGATATAGTCTAGGTTCATCCTTATTGCGACCATGCTTCCTCATAAATTGAAATGCATGGGAGAAATATTCCCCCTCCATAGACAACCTTGTTAAAATGTGTACATCCTACACATGTATATGGTATTCCCATTCAATCCATATGTAATTCCAAAGACCAACAAGTCATGCAACACCAAAAAATTATATTTACAGAGGTTCAAACATAGGCTTCCAAACTATGGCAATGTCACTAGACTCAAATGGAATGTAATCAAGATAGGCTTCATGTCTAGGAACAAGTAATCATCAATGAAGTTTTTGTTGACCAGTCTCATTTTCTCAACCTTCCAATGC
>ML776694.1:696209-779369 GCA_009831015.1 Picea engelmannii
GACGATTATGTTATAAAGTTCAGTGATGATGTGCTAGATCTATTCGATTCTTGAAATGCAATAGACCAAACCATACAATATATTTTACCACATAAGCTTCAAATCTTCACCATAACCAAGTAACATAATCAAATGACATAATAAAACTAGGGCAAGAGATCAAGTCACATATAAGCATGGAAAAATTAGCATGTTCACAGACAACATAAAATCTACATAAATGTATAAGGTTATAAAATATTAAAGGAGACAAGAAAAATAAAATTTAACTAACCTTCAAAGTCTAAAATCCTCTTGCACGCCTTGAACAATGATCACAAAACTAAGCTATGTAGATCAAAGATCAGTTCGATCTCTTAATCAACAAGCAAACCTCCACATAAAAATGAAGATTAGCAGAGCTATACCACATAAAAGATATCACAACTATAACAAAGTAGTCGAAATTCGGTTCCAATTAACTAATTTATAGATTTGTCATCGTTGGAATTCCGACGACTATAACCCTAAATTAAGGTTGACCATTTTGAAGTCAATGACCGTTATGTTGACCTACAAATGGCTATATTAAAGTGTCGAAACTGGGCGTCGTACTTCTGACGACCTTAGAAAATGTCGGAAATCCGACGTTATCGGGACTAATTTAAAAAAAAACAGTAAAATTTCATTTTTTAAAATTGTTTTCGACAAAAAAATTGATTTTATCACAATCGTCATAATAGTTCGTCGATTTTTTAGCCTATATGTAATAGTGGCCCTACAATCCCTATCGTTGTGCCCCACAAAATTATAGAATGTGCAATATAAATTTGTGGGAGTCTGAACATACTTCTGCATGTAATAGCACTCACCTGTACGATGCCTATTTCTGCATACTTCGCACCGGGGCAAGTTATATTGCTTCAAGGGGCTCGGTGCTCCTGAGGCCACATACTCCTGGAATAAAGGACAATGTTCCTTATCATGGCCTTCTGATATGCATCTTACACACCAGATATCTTCTCTTTTGTCCTTCCTTGTGTCCTTCTTCATATCCTCGACCTGTAGAGACAAACTAGTCAGCTGGCTCAAGATCTGGCTCATACCTGAGTTGGATTCTCCCATAGGGGATGATTCAAGTTTCATAGCGATCTCCAACGCCTCAGCCTACAAAGCGACTTCTGCTACATTAGAGGAGCTCTAATGTGTGGTAACAGGGCAGTGATGAATCATTCTTTATTCTGTTCATCTGGGATCTGAAAATTTAATCGGCTTGTTAAGGTCTTGAATCTATGGTCAAACTCCCAAACAGGTTCAGATACCTTTTGTTTGATCTCCTTCAGCTCTGTAATACATTGTGACTCTGACTTAGGTTTCTTAAACTCTGCAATCAACACGTTCTTGATCTCATTTCGTGGCTTAGGTTGTGCAAGTCCTTGGATAAGATTCATGTATCAGCTTAGTGCGCGATCCCTTAGAGTGTTACTAAACTGGGTTCTTTTGACAGATTCATCTGTGACATTCTTAATGTTCCATACGGCTTCACACAGGAACCAGTACTGATCATGATCTTCAGATCCATCTCCCCTAAAGATAGGAAGCCTCATCTCATTTGCCATATATCTTCCTAGGGTTCATGACTGAATATGTGGTGGGCTAGTATTGACAGTGCTTTGGACGCCCTGGTGACTAGGATTACTTTGGTTGCTTACTACTGAATCAACATGAAGGATAACAATACTTACTTTGATGGTCTACGCGATTTTTTAGGTTTCAGGTTCTCCTCGACGAAGCTCTTCAGCTCGTCCTTCCTCTGTTTCAGTGGGTTTTGAGTGTTCTTCGTCTGTCAGATCCGCTTCTTCTCCACTGTAGAAACCCTCTTCCCCGTAGTTTTGCTTAAACATGTTCTCAAGGTGAACCCCTCTGAATACTCTTCCACTGCGCATATGTCCAGCTTCTGTGTCACTATCGCTATCTGAATTCTTGAACATTACTCTTTTCAAATCCAACCAATCTATTGTATCTTCAAGATGTTCTTCTCATGCAACAACATCTTGAGTCTCAACTTCAGGAATTGTAAAAAATTTCCTCTGGGTCCCTTAAAGAAATATCTTTAAGCTTGGCTCTATGAATCTACTTTGTCAACAACAAACTCTGTGATATACCCTCCAATGGTACTATCACACCAGTGATATACTGCTCGTGATACAGTGTTATCAACTTTTTTGACCTTCTTGATCAACTATGACGTCCAAACCACAGGAGGTCTAGATTGGATCTCGAACTGGGTATCTGCTAGTCTAGCTAGCCACTCATACAACTCTCGGTGGATTACTCCAAAGAAGATCTCGTGTATATCGGTAAAGATATATTTATCCAACCAATCCTCTGTACTAAAATTTCTCTAAGGTCCTATAAAAATTGTTGTTCCCTACATGCAAAAAGGTTATATGATTTTTAATTTAAAAATAATAATTTAGATGATTTATGTTTGTCTACATAGAGAACATGAAACAATTAAAATTTTAAAAATTACCTGGGACTTTAACTTGATTTAATGGAAGCCCTTCCTCATTGACCATAAATGTCCCCTTAAGGGTCCCCGTGCTGGTCACACGTCTTTCTTTAGGAAAAACAACCATATAGTTGGCCAAATCATCAACCTCATCTCTGTCACCACCTCTAGAGCCTACCTGTGTTGCTTCCTGGGGGTGCGTGTCATGGCTCCCACCTAATGGTGTGGAATGTGGATTTATGAATAACCGTGTCCTGGTAGGTACACGAGGGCCTGTGTCGGTACCCTGTGGCGTCTGTGTAGCGCCCCTACTACTGACACCATGCATGTCGAGGTTAACATGATCCAAAAATCTCTATATAAGAAAGAAAACATTTTTTCATTTAGATAATGTAAAAGTTAAAAATCAAGCTTTCATAATTGATCTTATGACATAAAAATAAAACCACTTGAAATTATGGTTATTGCCTTACATGTGTTAAGCCTTGTCATAACTTCTCTGATCCTTTCTTCGACTTCAAGAGTTTGATCTAGAATGTCTAACAAGTGAGCTAGTTCCTTGTTCGCTTGATTGGTATTTTTTTTTATTAATACCATAGGGTTGGGGGATGCATAAAAATCCCTTTCATCGAGTGAATCATCATCAACATTATGGCTCGCTGACTACATATTTAAACAAAATAAATGTTTTTTCAGTTATGTAAACAAATAAAATAACTGCTTGCCACACAAATAAAATGCACATTAAATGCAATTCAAAAATTGTTGTTCGTTTACCTGTTCTGAGGCTATTGATTTACCATGATTATCCTGCCACATTAAAATAAAATTAGAACCGTGATGATGATCATGAGAAATAAATTCAAATGTATGAGAAATAAAGTCAGTTCATGAATACACATGAGACAAAAACATGGCATGCTAAAAACATAAAAGTAAAGAGTGACTAAAGAACATAACAAAAATCATAAAATACAAGAGTCATTGTTTACAGGTTGGGTAAAATAATATATGTACTGCCCCCATAATAGTAACATCTGTATATATTCGATTCAAATTATAAATAATCAATAACTCTCCCCCCTAAGTTATTGATTTTATTGCACACACGAATACACGGTTTCCTTCACGCCCCTCAAATACACAATTGGGTTGCTTATTTGTGGTCACGAGTCGTGTACTATTTATAAACCCTGGAATATTCCCCGTTGCTTTTGGCCTTCCATCAATATAGATAGTTTCTCATTTATTTTGATCATTGTCTTTTAGCTGTATATAATTTGCATCCAAGCCATATCTTCACATACTTTTTGTATATTGGACTAGTCATATCCAATCTTTGTAGATATAACAGGGTCCGACATACTCCATCAATTTAGTTAATCCACTATAACAAACCTTTATTCCATCCATGGAAAATATCCCCAAACCATGTAATGACAATGGATCAATCTGGTATATCCTTTCATTTACGAAAAAATTAGTGTTTATTTTAGGAAGATCCTTGGCTACCCATCGTTTCACTATATGTTTGTACCTCAAGGGCACCTCGATGTCGTCTATGCTCCCATGATCATAAGAACATGATCCTCCTTTCACAAGAAAAATTTCCATGCATCTATGGAATTTTCTTACGATCTTCTCACATCTAGTTGATCTTTGCCTGTTAAACCTACCAGATGTCTCACTTTCCTCTATTCTACTTGAAGTTCCCTCACTCAATGAATATAGATCTGACAAATACCTGTTTTCTTGTACGTCCTATAACACCATCAAATGAGAGAAACAATCAACCAATGTCCTATACAAAAGTTAGTGAATATGAGATACTAATACGCTATGTATCAGATGCAAGATGTAGAAATGATGGAAGAACTAGCAAGGGCAATGAATCCACTTGCCGAGATCCCTTTGGAATATTAGTAGTATGTGGTTTGAGTGTGAGATGTAAGAGGAAACAATGTTACCCTTGTGGATCCCTTTGGAATATTAGTAGATCATTCCTTTGGCATATTAGTAGTATGTGGTTTGAGAAAATTTGGTGGTAGTGAGCACTCTTGAATAGAATCAAGCTTGCCTTGATTGTTATGTGGGACTTCATATTTCAAAGTGCAATTTTGGGAGCTGACAATTGGCATTGTTACCAGGGAAAAAGTCTGATTCCTTGGATTCAATAGATCCTATATAGCATGGTGTTGGGAAGTCCCATTTCTTTGAATCGTTAGTTTCCAGTTGCTTGTATTGAGGGTGAGAGAAAGAAATGGTATGCAAGGCATTTGAAGGTCTCACATGTTAACTCCAATTATGGAGCACATCCCTTTGATTGTTATGGATAAATTTTCTCTAATCCAGGAGGATCAAGATATTGACTACTACGATTTTGTGCAACACAAAATATATATTGATGGGGGTGGTGAGCATAATCTTTAAGGATTGAAATAATAAAATTGGATAAAACCCTAAGAAGGGGAGTCTTTTTAAACTCATTGTCAATGGACAGTTATATGAGGATCCTCTATATGACATTTACTACCATAATTATGAATTAAAACATCATAATTTGATATTTTTCTTGGAGATGACTTTTAACATTGTGTTATGGGTATGGGAGGTCATCCTAAACACATCTAATGTATATATTGGGGCTTCACAAACCATAATAATTGTTGCGATAGTGTGTTCATTTCCTAATATTTCCATTGAAGGTTTAGTTTCAAGTTCTGCACTATATTCATGGTGGTTTTTGTTGCTACTTGGTTCTCCTCTTTTGGTATTGCAATGCCTAGAATTTCCAAGTGGAGGCATTACATTAGTTGGAGAATATCATTGTAGAGTCCCCAAGGCTGAGCCCCGTTACAGATCATGTTATATGCAAAGAATTGTAAATATGTTCTATAGGCTGGTGAGCCAAGTTTTATGTAAGCTGTAGGCTTATGAGTTTTGTTAGGCCAGGGAGCCTAAGTGTTGAAGGCCAGGAGCCTGTTGATATACTTGTATGTATGCAGGTCAATTAATAAAATATAAATACCGCCAGTGCAGACCGACCACGATGAAAGAGTGATGGGGGACTGAGCGTCCACAGAATGGGCAAGGAACTAGGGGCTAAAAGGTGGAAAAAGGGCTGAGTGCCAAGCCAGGGGGCTTAAGCCTGGGAAATAATATTTTAATATTATTTCAAAAAGAGACATGTGCATTTTTGTTTATCCTAAGTTCCTGGCAAAGGAGGGAACGTGCAAAGGGGATGCACGCTCTGGTATGCATGCAGTTCCCAGGGTGACAAGTGTCATCCCTGGTGCATGCAAATATAAGCCTTGAATTGAACCGTGGGGAGGGACGCTCTCCTCCATTCTGAATCGAACCTCTGTGCGTGGAACGGTACGACCTCTGCCGGATATCCGGATTCATCTCTGAACCCGTTAAGCTGTTTTTGCCGGAGGAAAACCGGATATTACCCTGTCCAGAGCTATGAGTCTGTATCTGTCCCAGACAATCTCGAGTGCGTATTCCCTGAACCAGAATTCCCTATGTTGAACTCGAGTGGAAGAATCCCTGGTGGTTCGGGAAAATTGAATTAGCCCGTGCGTGAAGCCTGCTCCGAAATCATCTCCGTGAGATCATTCCGTGATTGCCAAGCCGTTGTTGGAAGTATTGTCTGTGTTTCCTGTGGATTGTTGTGAATGCACAGAACTGGACTGCGTGAGGCTTGTTGGCCTGTGAGCGACCCCTCCAGGTGAGGGAGTGCGCAGAGGGAGAAGAGGACTTTGGGAAGGAACCCCTGTAGCTGCCATAGAGCCCAGAGAATTCCGGTCCGGTCTGTTCCTGTAACCCAAGGTAAGGGAGACTGGCAGCCGAAGGACTGTCTAGGTGACANAGAAGGTGCACTCTCCTGGGGTGGAACAGGCATGTGGGGAATGAGGGTCGGTGTGCAGTGAGCGTGGGAGATTCCTGGGAGAGCTTCTTCCTGGTGAATGTGTATGTGCTATCTTCCCTGTAACCTCAGCCTGAGTCTAGATTCCTTGTCCTGGGGTGGAGCTCGGTCCCAGCTCGGGGGTGACCTACTGTTGAGCTGATGAACAATGTGGTCTAAGGCTGGGAGGTTCGTGGAAGGCCTGCACTTGGTTGGTGTAATTCTACAGCCAATAAAAGATAAGTATTGAATTATGGTTTATCGCTTTTGAACATGACTGTGCAGTTTGTATCATGTTTTTCGCTGTGTAAATGAATTAATGATGAATGCTATGGAACATTTAATCATAACAGTACCCAGATATGTTTCACTCTGTAATTTAAGTGTGTTCAATTGTGTTTAAATGCATTTGCTTATAATTCCATGTAAGGAATGGTAAACTGTGAGGTGTGGAAACCTGGGTAGTGAAGGGTACACTACAATCATGACATCTCATGATCTCTTTTATTATCCACAAAAGTTGCATTATTTTCTTAGTTATTGTAGCTTAGGCGACATGCTATCACAACTCTCTCATTGTAGTTTATTTTTTTTACCTCATCAATGGTGTTGGGTGCCCTTTATTTTGGTAGTGTTTCATAGGTCTGAGGTGTTGGCTCAAAGCCTTTACATTAAACTCTAAGCATGATACCATGGTTTTAGGTAGCTTCTTGTGAGTTTTTGTTGTTGTTTTGAGGGTGTGTTTATCCCACACACCTTATTGAATGCATGTGGGGGCTAGATGTTTGGTCTTTTCTCAAAGAGATATTGCTCCCTTGCACTTCAATGAAGTTTTTTTTAAGGGACAAATTAGTTGACATACGGTCATAACTCTCTCATTGTTCTTTATTTTTTTTTCTTCATTGATGGTGTTGGGCTCCCTCTATTTTAGTAGTGGTTTGTAATATGTGTGGAAAAACCTTGAGAATTTACAGTAATGAATGAGATACTAATGATCCCAAGATTGAAATATAAAATGGAGAATGTGAACATGTTCATGGCATGTTTCAAGATAAAAATGGTATGGAATGTGATACTCTGGAACTTCATGATAACATTGATCTCGCTTTGTCTTCAACTATAGTACAAAATTAAGGATATGTTGCATCTAACACTAACCATGGGTTCAATGATAGTCAAATTATTGGTGATAAATCAAAGTGAAAGGAACTTATCCTTCATATATGCTTAATGAGGTTATGTGAATCAAGTATGATATTGAAGAACATGAGTGGCGAGTAATCGGGGCCATAACATTGGTTTCTCTCATCAATGATAAAATTCTGAAAATTTTCCATGAGGAACCAACAAAGGAGGTTGAAATAATAGGTTTACATAGGAAAATTTAAGAAAATTATGATGATGACCTAAATAAAAATGCAACACTAGGTTTTGAGAAAATAATAATAAAGAAGGAGCCCTTAAAGATTTTGGCCCTTTGTATTTCACTAGCATTCCAAGGTACCCAAATTCATGTCTATCTATATGTATATGGATGAACCTCAGCCTAAGATTTCGAGGTCAAATTGTTACATCTATATTTGAACATGTGAAAAAAATCCATACACTAATGGAGGGTATGAAGGCTGAGCACAAAGATAATAATAAAATTGTTTGTGTAGATATTTCAAGTAAAGGCATTGATGTGGTATAATAAATCAGAGAAAATGGAATAAAACGTTGGTATGAATAAGGAAATGATTTAAAAACTTGGGGGGTAATAAGGGAGATTACATTTCAAAAGAGATAATCAAACACCCCGAATTAGATGATGAACACTCCCTTGAAATGCCAATAGTAAAAAATCCCTAGATATTATCAATGCCTATGAAAGTTAGCCGAAAGAAATAGATCATTATATATTTAAGTAAAAATAATATCCCTTGGATGATGTCGGTTTCCAAAAATACAATGATAAGACAATTCTTTGTTACTGTTGTGACCAAAGCTAGAAGTGAAGTAAGTCTAATATGTTCTTATAAATTGACAATGACAATGTGATTTTGTTTCTTTGTCATGTGAGACACAATGAAAAGACATAATAAAAAGACACAATAAAAAGACACAATGAAAATAAGGGTAATGCTATGAAAAAATATTATAAAATGTTTGACATCGCCATTTCCAACCCCTCATGGTTAATCCTTAACGTTGTTGAAGAAACAAAATAAATTTCATGGAACTAAGAACATTAAATTGTTGCCAAAATTGTGCCCTCTAATCGACAAAGTGAATATTGGAATTTATGTCAACATTATAACAACGAGTGTTTATATCATGACCCTCCATATGGATTAACATGACCATGAGAGGATTAAAGTAGGAAAATATGAAGAAAGTATTGAAACCTTGAATAACCCTCCACATATTGTAGACATGAAGAATGAGATGATGTACATGTGTGAAAGAGTATAGGAGCGGTTAAATTTATATAATGAGTAGCATGGTTATGTAATTTTTTACAAGAATTTGAATCAAAGAATATCTTGTCACTACCCCAACATATGAAAGATTTGGATTTTTAAATTCGGTATGTTCTTATCAATTTGGCTATGATAGCATGATTCCTTCCCTTTCCCTTATATTTCATGTTGTACAATAAGGTCATCATATGGGAGAATATGGTAGTAACCATGATACAATAATAACTATCACATCAAAGCCATACATTAACTATCAACAAGGGGTTCATCGTTGAGCACGAAGTTCCTAATATTATCTATGGTCTAAGAAGGGAAATTGGTAGGATTTCTCTATACCATTCCCAAAGACTATGATGGTTGGCTTGTCAAGATTTCATTCCTCCACATAGATCTAATGTCATCGTCATCATAAATACTCCACCATTATTCTAACTACATAAATATTCAAAATAAATTTCATTGCAGACTTCACTTTTCAAACAATGTTCCAAACAATGGCTATTTAATGAAATCTAGAATCACTTGGGATCATCGCTGGAATCATCCTTGCATTGGTTGAGCATTGTGGTTGAGATTTATCCTTTGACCCTTGTGTTTAGGTTAGGTAGCTACTAGTAATTAGTATTATTATTATAAATTAGGAAATAATGGGTGACAGGGAAGGGATATCAAGTAAATTGGCTTAGCTATTAGGGGGTTAGACTTTATCTCCGTTGATTTAGTAGACATATTAGGGGGCTTATTACTAGGTGGAGGAAAACATATTTAAGTCTATTTAGCTCTATTTTACTGAGATAGATGGGTTTCCAATGATTTTCTTAAGGGTCAAATTAGGGAATTGGAACATAAAAAAAGGACACTGGTTGTTGATGCGAAAAATACCAGAAGACTTAAAAGAAGATAAATATGGCTCTCAATAGAGATGAATAGAGATGAGAACACAAAATAATACCACTAATGTGCCAATCACAAGAAAAATGTTAATAAAATTTGGGAAACAAAAATTAAGATGGGACCTCACCTCATAGTTTCTTAAAACCATCCATGTGAGAATTAAAGACATAAAATAAGAACTGTCAAGGCTTGGCAGGGAGACTTACAACCATGTTGAATTGATTTTCGAATTGTTACTACTCACGGTGTGCCCTCGATCTCCTTCTTCGACATTCCCTCCTCTCTCTGGTGTGCCCTCGATCTTGACCTTCTCATCGCGTTCCCTCCTCTCTCCGGCGTGCCCTTGACCTCTTTCTCCTCGCGTGCAGGTTTCAAATGAAGTTCCATCCTCCTCTTCTATCCGACGTGCCCTCGATCCCGACCTTCTCCTCACGTGCCCTCCTCTCTGCCCTCAACCTCCTTCTCCTTCTCCTCGCGTGCCCTCCTCTATACCCTCAACCTCCTTCTCCTTCTCCTCACTCGCAGGTTGAAATGATTGCGCAGGTCGACCTCCTTCTCCTCCTCCTCGCGTAGGTTGAAATGTAATTTGTGGTTTTTTGTTTGAAACTTATATTTTGTTATTTTAATTTTTTTGGTATTTTTTGTTTGGTTTTTGTGTTTATTATAGTTATATATAGTATAATATATATAATTTATAATTTATATATATTATATATAATATGATATATTATAATTTATATAGTATATAATATATAAATCAATCAAATAATGGTGGAGTATTTATGATGACGATGACATTAAGGATTAAACTCCTCCTCCTCCTCCTCGCGTAGGTTGAAATGTAATTTGTGGTTTTTTGTTTGAAACTTATATTTTGTTATTTTAATTTTTTTGGTATTTTTTGTTTGGTTTTTGTGTTTATTATAGTTATATATAGTATAATATATATAATTTATAAATTGCATATTATAATTTATATAATTTATAATTTATATATATTATATATAATATGATATATTATAATTTATATAGTATATAATATATAAATCAATCAAATAATGGTGGAGTATTTATGATGACGATGACATTAAGGATTAAACATTAAGGAAAAATAATTTTCCTAGGTAACGAGTAGTATTTCTAATAAGTCAATTGGCATAAAGGGTCATATTGGGGTTTAGGAGTGGACCATTTAAAGGAGACATGCCCTTAAATAGTAAAGATAAAATCTCCTATTGCACTATGCATAAGAGAAACCTTAAAAGAGATTCAATAAGGGAAGAAAAAATCCATAATAGGGATCCTTAGTGTAAGACAAACCCCTTTAGAGGGTTTAAAATGATTGTTTCATCCATAAATAAAATACGTTTCCTTTATTCCAATTGACTTATTATAACTATTACCCTTTAGCATTTTCACCTTCCATGAAAGAATTATTCCTAGGAAAGTGTGCCCAATAGATGAGAGTGAAAGAAATCATGCATGTTTCTCCATTTTCTAGGATTCTATACCTCATTTATGCTTGGAACCTTTGCACAAAGAAAAACTCCATAATTAAACAAAACAATAGTCTACTTAATGTCACAAATAGAACATATTCTAAAGAATGAAAAGGAAGTGTTGCTTGACATGTATGAAAATATCTAAAATTATAATGAACCTAATGTTGGCATGTGCCTTCTAACACTACATACATATCCATTGCAATTGTTTCTCCTAACACTACTATTTCACACAAACATGGTGCAAACCACAAGTTGATCCTCCTACATCTTGATCCTCCCCTCTACAGCTAAGAGATTGATTAACCAATTGACCATCAATGATCATAAAGAAAGATGAATCTATTCCTTCTCTACAAGAAACAAAATAATCAATCAAATGAACACAAGGATTTTTACCCTCGAAACCAAAATAAACCAGCTTCGAAAGAGGCTCAGTATTTCATTCGACTACCTCTAGTTACAATGCTAATCATTCTTCTCTCCTTGGACAAAGGATCCATTGGGAGTTATTTATTTCTTCATATCATTTTCATCACAAAATAACATAATATGTGCTTCCCTCTCTCTCTCTCTCTCTCTCTCTCTCTCTCTCTCCTCTGTCCCTCCATTTCTCGGTTCCTTCATCCCTCCATATCTCTCCCCCCACCCCTCTCTCTCTCTCTCTCTTCGTCCCTCCCTTTCTCCGTCCCTTCATCTCTCCATAATATATATATTCCCCCCACCCCTCCCTCTCTCTCTCCCCCCTCCCCTTCTCTACCCAATATCTCTACCTTCCTTCATCTCCCTCCCTCTCTTTATCTATCTCTCCCTCTCTCCCTCCCTCACTCCTTCCCCTCTCAAAATATCTCTCTCCTCGTGCCTCCCTTCCACCTCCCTCACTTCTTCCCCTCTCAAAATATCTCTCTCCTCACGCCTCCCTTCCACCTCCCTCTCTCTCTCTTTCTCTCTCTCCCACCCCATATACATTTTAATGCAGAAAATAGAAATGGTTTTTGGCCTTGAACCATGTACTTGGAAAGAAGACCCATCATCAATGTGATAAGCCTCAAAATTGGGCCCATATCACAATATATACCAAGACAAAGATGTTATCATAAGGGTATTCCATGTAGTCTAGTGTTCATGCATGGACCATATACCTTAAATATAACATTTAGAATCCAAGCCACTAAATTTTAGCACCAAGGAACTTCTTATGTTGAGATGCCCATCCTTGGTGAACCAAATATTAGAATATATCCCACTCTTGGGACATAATTACTTCTATAAGGGATGTTTCATGGTCCAAGTACTTGTGCATGGTCCATGTGCCTGAGATGATACCTTATGAAAGGAATGTGTCATGGTTTAAGGTGATATGCATGGCCTACAAGCCATACAAGCATAGTTTAGGGCCTAAGCCCCTTGTTTTTACCTTGAATGTTTCATGGTAAAAACACAAGTCATTAGCATCTCAAATAATTGTTTATGAGGGAGAATACACGTGTTCATGGTTTTCAAAATCTTAGAATTGTACATGTATACCACCCTTGGGAAATTTATACCTTTGGAAATGCATGTGTCATGGTTTAAGGTTCTATGCATGGCCTACAATACATAGAAACATCATTTAGGGCCTAAGCCCCTTGTTTTTTACCTTGAATATTGTCATGGTAAAAATACAAGTCATTAACATCTCAAATAATTGTTATGAGGGAGAATAGACGTTTTTATTGTTTTCAAAACCTTAGAATTGTACATGTATACCACCCTTGGGAAATTTATACCTTACGAAAGGCATGTGTCATGGTTTAAGGTGCTATGAATGGCCTACAAGCCATAGACACATCGTTTAGGGCCTAAGCCCCTTGTTTTTTTTACCTTGAATGTTGTCATGGTAAAAATACAAGTCATTAGCATCTCAAATAATTGCTTAAATCTAGAATTTAGAACCCAAGCCCCTAGCTTTTAGCACCAAGGAATTTCTTATGTTGAGAGGCCCACCCTTGGTGAACCAAATATTAGGCACTTTATTTTAGTTGGTCGTGAAACTGATGGTGTTTCAACTCGACTCTTTAAACCATGCAAGAGGAAAATGAAATGCAATAATTTCAACTTCGATGAAAAATAGCTATGGGTATTTATTGATCCATTTGCAGGGGATCATCAAGTAGTCTTGATCTAGTAGAAAACCTCAAAAAGGTCAAAATAGTTATTTCAAAATGGGCCTTTGATAAAATATGCAAAGAAGATCAAACTTTCGTTTCACCAGAGAAGGAAATAGTTGAGATATATGACCAAGACATTATATCAAGTTTTGAGGAGTGTGATAAGAGTATATTGAAGACTCTCTAAAACACTAAGATGAAACTAGTGTTGAAAGGGTTGAAAACTAGGGGATTTCAATAAGGGAGGATTAATTATTTTCTCCATAATGTTGAAGATGCTAGATTGGCAGATCTGGACCCTTTAAATCTCCCCCTGACCTGGAGTAATTTGAGGACCAAGGAGGAGAAAATGGCTAAGAGGCTCAATATATTTTTGGTGTATAAGATAATCATGGTTGATCCTAAAAGAATTAGGTCTTAGGTAGAGGTTAGAGGAGACTTTGATCTTCTACCATTTCTCCTTCAAATATAAAAGGAATGGGGAAATAATTTTATCCCTTTTAAATTTAATGCCCAATGGTTAAAATATGAGGATTTTACAATTTTTGTAACTTCTGAACGAGTAAGATTTGATACCTTTGCAAGGGATTATCAAGTAGTCTTGATCTAGTAGAATATTATTCATTTTCTTGATAACATTGCCCCTTTTACTTGGTGCTTCTTCATTGAGGGGATATTCCATGTGTCCTCTTCTTTGGTAACATAAGCAAAATCCTCCCATGTTTGGATTCAAAGCTTTCTTATTGTTCTATTTGGTTTGATAGACTTTCCTTTTCTCACTTTCACTTCAATTAGGTACTGATAAGCCAAACCTATTACTTGCTCCATATTCACTCTAACAAGGAAAATTGAATCATATCTTTAAAAAACTTTGTTGATGACCTATTCTCCACAGTGACACAAGAACAAAAGAAAGATAAATAGTTATGTTAGTTAATATAGATGCATGCATCTACTATAACCATGTCAAAATTCAATCCATACAAGCACAAACTGAAAAGATTTCAACGTTGGCACCATTCACATGTCACTCTGTTTGGGGTCAAATTAAATCATAATTTCCACTAATTGGTAAATGGACAACCTTGAAAATCAATCAACACTTATTCTAGAAATCAACACTGGTCATGTTCCTATATCTAATTGGTCTTCTCTTTGGTCACCTTTTCCTTCTTAGTTCTCACATGAACATGTCTTCTTTGACCCCTTTCATGACCTAACCTCGATAAATATTTATTGAATATATCACAAGTTTTTCAAAACACATTAATGCTTGATAGACAAGTACTCGGAAAATTGCACAAGCTTCGTCAGTTATTTGATCTTATCTTTGATTTTTGCTCTCATCTAAGATATTGACCATATTCCAATTATTGGCCACCCAATTACACACCATTCACTTATGTGGGTACAATATGAGTAATATTTGAGTCCTGAAACCCTCCCATACCGTCAAGGTATGCATATAGTGTAACCATGTCAAATTTCAATGACTATAGGAAAAGTTTGAGAAAATTTCAACGTTGGCTCCATTAACTGGTCACTTTGCGGGGTCAACTAGAATTAACACTTATTCTAATAATCAACATTGGTCATGTGCCTATATCTAATATATCTTCTCTTTGGTCACATTTTCCTTCTCAGTTATCACACAACCATGTCTTCTTTCACCCCTTTTCATGACCTAACCTCCATTACGAAAATATCTTCATTAATGAATTCTGGTGTTTTATAACAATTCATGTGCATGTGCATGAATTCATAATCACCGTCTCATTTCATTTCAATATTTATCTCTATTCCGTCGTGCCTCTTTTGATCATTTTTCATGTTTCTATCACCAATTTGAGTATTATTGTCATTAATTTAAGTTAGTTTATAGGTTAATTTAGTTTAGTTTGGTTTATAGGTTTATTTGGTTTGTAAATATTTGTTGATCAATTGTAAAAAAAATGGAACTTTTCTCGAACAAACCTCCCATAAGTATTCAATTCTTAATATTGATTACAACAACAATTAACAACATGTAGCATAGGATATCGAAAAATGAAATAAAACTTAAAAACATGTAATTAAGCCACATAAAAAAATATTTGAAGAGAATAATTCATACAAATTAAAATATCTAGTTACGTACCTCATCCAACGCAACATTTGTATCATCCTTCTTCTGTATCTTCTTCTTGATCATCCAACTCAACATCTGGTTCAGAAACAACGTTGAAAGGATTGATGATATCATCATCATCATCAATGTCATTTTCGAGCATATCTTCATCGATATCATCATCAAGAACCGACACGTTATCTTCTACGTCTGGTTCATCTTCTCCGTCTTCTTCATCTGTCGACCCATATTCTTCTTTCTCTAGCTCTACATCATCATCTTCTTCAATATCATCTTCTTCATCTACAATATACTTTACTAACCTTCCTCTTGGATCATATCTAACAACAAATAACCAATCCCTCTTACTTGGAACCTTGGAGTAAAATACTTGTTCACATTGACTTGGAAAAACATAGTGGTCATTTTCTTTTTCAAAAAACGTTGTTTTAATCATCGGAAATATGTTGGCATGTTGAATAACAGTTCTTTCCTCATCATGTTCATGCATTCGTAACCTATACCATTTGATATCAAACAAATCTAATTTGAAGGAATTAAAGTCACTCAATTATATCATTCAAAAACCCATAGTATCTATTTTCAGATTCTCGAGGATGTCTATCACTCCTAGAGGAAATATTAGTGACCTGGAATACTGTAGCTATCCCACTATCAGAATTTTTCCTGGTTTCATCCCACAGTTTGATGCGAAATTTACGACCATTGCACCACATAGCCTTGTGGTGTTTCAACTGCAATATGCCAGACATGTAAAACATGCATTGTCAATTAATAATAAACAAATTTATATAACTTGGAAAGTATAATATGAAAACACACACACCTACAATCACATAAATATAATATAATATAACTGAATAAAATGGGTGAATTTGCTTGCCTTTCCATCTTTCAAACAATATGCTAAATCTATTTCCATCTGCGTAACATCATAATCTCCATTACGACGGGATTTTCTAACCAATTCAGGCAGTTCTTTCCATGATAACCTACCACCATGACATTGTCTACATCTATCAATCCATACCTTCATCGAGTCAAGATTGTTTGCAATGTATAAATGTAGTGCATCCCAATCTTGAGCAACTAACCAATCAAAAAATCACAATTCACCAATATTAAATATTAGTTATAACCATGGTAAATATTAATAAATGATGAAAGAATAAATATTAAATGAGTATGATCATATACACAAAAACATGAAAATTTATATTTATTTTAAATATCCACAATTTAATTACCTCTCACTTTATTTGTTGTACCTTTCCCCAACAATTGCTCCCCTTCAAATTTTTTGATGGAATTCACATCTCAAATGAAATCCGTTGCATGCATAGCTTGTACTACTAATTTAGGAAGATACTGACTAATATACACCGTGGATTCATATACCATATATCCCTCCACCATAGAACCCTCAGGATGTTCTCTTTGTCTAACCAAAGTCTTCAATGATTTCAAGTGCCTCTCCACCATCCACATTGACCTTGTGTGTACAGGTCCACACATTTCAATCTCCTCAACTTGGTGTATGAGGTAGTGTTCTTGTGCATTGAAAAATGCTGGAGGTGGATACTTCTTCATTTCACACATTAGCCGACGAATTTCTCTCTTCCAATACTTTATATCATCTTCATGGATTTCTTTCAATGACAACCATCTACAAATCATGATGTAAGAAAACAACATGTTTCAACAAAACATAATACATATTACATTACAAGTAAAACACATATCATTAAGTACAACAAAAAATTGATTTTTTTTTTGCATATATATTGTAGGTACTTACCTCATGTATTTTCCAAGATCATATATAGCTTGTTTGACGTTTTTGTCAAATTAATTTGGGAGAGATAGAGGTAGAACATACTATAACAATAAAAATGAATCGTTACTTGTTTCAAAACTAGACAAAAAAAAAAAAAATCTCAAAAAATGCATACGACCAACATATAAATATGAATACTAAAATTATTAATTACCTTAATGAAGGTATGCCAATCATGTGTTTTTACCCCACCAAATTCACCTTTCTTCATTAAGATATTCTTTATGTTTGAACAAAAACTCGTGGGAAATTTAATTCTTTGAATGACCTCTTTTACACCATTTCTTGGCTGCTATGTTAATAAACATGAAAGGTTATTTTGGTATCCATCACTATTTGATTGGATCACACTTTGAATTGCATGATTGGCTTCCTGAACATCATTATAAATTTTAACAATTTTTTCTTTATCCCTCTTGCCATCTATGATTCACCATAATGTTTCTGTCACATTCTTCCCGATATGCATTGTATCAAACAAATGAACTATTTTTAGCTCCTCATAGTAAGGCAAGCTCATGAATTGATTGGGATAACATTTCATTCCTTGTGGAAGCCCATTATTACTACCTTCACGACGACGACATTGATGAAGCATAAAAAAAATCAGAACACTATTTATCAAATGCGGTAAAATAAATTGAATAATTAAAATAAAATTTCAAAACATGATTCCATTTACGATACATAAACAAAATGCGTACCTCAAGGATTAATTTTGTCATATGCCAACTTCCATAGGCGAGGTGTCATTCTTTGTGGTTTTAGTCCAGTCTCTTGTTTCCCATTGAAAAGATATTTTTTTAGTAGTGCAATAATTATGGTTCTTAGAGAGGAAGTGTCTATACTCATCAAACACCTCATTTCCTAAACTTTTTGACCTATGAGATTTCATCTTAGGACCACAAACTAGACATGCAAATTTACCCTGTGTTTGAAGACCTGCAACAGATGGATTAATGTGGATTATTACTATATGAAAGGATTATTTAAACAACATGCATGATTTATTCAATTAATTATATACTATTCAAGCGTGCAATATGGAATGTTACATACCACAAAAATGTGTTAGTCCCGGGCATAATGAATTGTCCATAAAAGTATTCCACGACATTGAAATCTCTTCTGCCCAATTGGTTTACAGATGTCATACATAATGATGCCCTCCCATAACTTTAGTAGCTCATCGATAAGAGGCTCGATATACACATTCATATATTTAACTTGGTACTTACCTAATTGTTTGAAATTACACAAAATTACTACCATGGTATGTATATATACGTAAATAAATAAATAAAATATATTTTGCAAAAACAGAGAAAAATGAAACATTTACATTCGAAAAATTAATGTAAACAAATACCTGGAACAAACATTGTCAACATTATGTGCTCCCTCTTTATTGACATCCAAGGAGGAATGTTATTGTTGATAAAAAATAGGGCATACTGAGTAAACATACCGAAGCTCTCCAAATGGATTAACACCATCAGTTGCGAATGAAATCTTAACATTATGAGGTTCATCTGTAAATTCTGGCCATTTTGCAACAATTTCCATAAATGCATAACCATCTGTAGGCATTCGAAAACACCATCTTAAATTCTCTTTCGTGCATGGTAATCCATAAACTGTGCTATGCTTTGGCACCTAAACAGTTGTTGCAAACATGGAATTATGGGAATATGCCGGAGAACCTTCCGAGGCACCATTTCTGTTACTTGATCGGTTCAATATCTACTGATACCACATACCAGGCATTTTGTTTTCGATGCATGTTGTCCATAATATATAATATGATCATCAAGACATGCATCTATACTTTGATACTCCATTCCAATGTCTTTCATAATGGCATGTAAATCTCAATATGTGCGAGGTAAAATATTTGACGAGGGTAACATAAATTCACCTAACAATCTAAACATAAAAAATAACTAGTTAATGTAAATATTGCATTTTTATTTTACACATTAATTAACACTAAAAAAAAGGGGAAAAAGTCAACCTTTATGTAGTTGTGATGAAACATATTACATACCTTAGGATATGTGTCATACAAGTGTTCGACAAATGATTCATAACCTTTATGTTCACCATTAGCAATGCAATGGAGAGAAGATTTGCTCTTGACCCTTTATAAATTCGTTTATTTACCTTTTCAATCAGAGGTTCATCATAAATACCAACACTACTGTTCCCATGATCCTCATCTGGATGACCGAATAAGTCTTGGATCATTTGATGTGTCCTATCATCTTGAACTATGTTATTATTATCATCTACTTCCATGCAGGGATCATTAACTTAATCTTTATTATCTGCTTCATTTTCCTCATCTTGTACAACATCATTTCTGCTACTACTTGGTGCTTTCCGCATAAAGTTAGGGGGGAAATATAACTTTATAATTACAAACAATCATTAAAAAATAGTGCATGTATAAAACAATATAAAAGTTTGAGAATACAATCAATATATATATATATATATATAGCTAATTACCATGGGACTATATTCATTTGACCCCCCCTCCATGTGCCCATATTTTCTACAATGTTTTTTAGCTGTTTCTATTAAAAATCTGTTGGGACGTCTAGTACAACAATTTTTGCAAGGACAATAACATTTACCGTCACCCTTTTCACCATCTTTAATTTTTTTCCCACCTCTAATGTTTTCTGTCATTCTTCCCCACAGAGATATACTGATGATTATCTTATAAATTGAGTGGTGTATAATAGAATATATATTATATTTTCTATTATAACATATGAAAAAAAACCTATTTTTTGTTCGCCAAGAAGACCTTATACCCTTTTTGAACCGTCGTTGTTATAGCAAACTTGTCGCAACATCCATAAAATGAAACACATTTATAGATTTTATAACATCACAATTTCAACAATAGTTGACCAAGTCAATGTTGACTTTGTCAAATATTGGGTGACCGTTGGGGGGGGGGGGAACCTAGTGTCCACACTGTCGCAAGTGAGACACACATTTGATGTCATTGCAAGAGAAATGTCTTCTAAAGGTTGTCACTGTTGTGAGGATTTTAAAAGTACGTCGCATGTGAGACGATATCAGCCATTATGGAGAAAAAAAATCAAAATTTCCTCTATTTTTCGACAGTATGGCCAATTTTGTCCATAACGTCGCAAGTAGATCATCACAATTTTTCCAATATGTAGTAGTGAAAAATGTTCATTCCTGAGTGGCATAAGGTATGGAGGGATTTGGTAAGGATCCCATCTGAAGTGTTTTATTATCTTACTAATATGAAAATATTTTTGAATGGCTATTGTATTCCATTGCTACCCAAGCAGGGTAAGATTCAAGAAAGAAGAATCTGAATAATGGAGAGAGGAAATATATGCCAGTCAAGGACAATTAAGAATCCTTGCAAGAAAATTCATGAATCAATAGTGTCATGGGTACATTGACAAATCAAGAGTGATTGGGAACAAAAGTACTCATTGAATTGAATTGATTGAAAACACATTGGATTGAATTCATTGAGGAAATGCATGCTTGCATAAGAGGGCAAACAATATACTGCCCATTAAGGAAGAAGGAACTTCCAATACTCTACCTGAACGGTAAGGGTGTTAAAGAAAGGAAGTGGGTGCCCATGAGTATTGGCACCACTCGCTACCAGTAAGGAGAAACGTGTTTAGATGTAACCATATGAAACTTAGGTTTCATATTATAATATGTTAAACCGAGGACATGATCAATTTGTAGTAGGAAGAACAATCCTGTTGTAATAATGAATGAGAATGAATAATCCATATGGTGAAGAGGTTGGTTGAGCTCCAACACACTATGGTAAAGTTCTTGTCATAAATTGTGGAAAACTTGAAATCAATGCAAGGGTTCATTGCGTAGGAATGTGGGCATGCACATTGGCATGTTGATTAAAGTCATTTAATATTTGAATTACATTTGAAAAAAATTGGTACGCTGAAATTTTGCATGTGTAGAGAATGATATTTCCTTTTTTGTTGTATCATTTAATAAATGAAAATGATTTGACTTTTAGTACACACAGTTTGGAAGATACAATGTGCATGATAACTAACAAATTTTTTGGCTATGTAAAGATGCAGTTGCAGGAAGAAGGGTCTTGGATATGGAAACATAAGTAAATCCCATAAGGAAGACCAACGCCTGTTGAGCCAAACTATTATGAGAAGAAATATCTCATACTTGTGAATCTGGTTCATGTGTGGAACATATCTGAAAATAAAAATGTGGAATTTGAAAATCTGTGGGTGATAGATCTGAAAGAAATTATAAATTGGAATTGATGATAACATCTCATGGTTACTGTATGTATGTGACACATGCGAGATGAAAGATTTGTCTAGGAGGGACAAATGATGGCTGTCAAGTTGGAAAAGAATAGAGAAAGGTTATTGTGGTGACATGAGAACCCTGTGATAAGACATGATCGCCATAAAAAATGTTGTGTTGTGGTAACACGGGTCGGAGGGATGCCTTGACAAAGAAATTCAGAGGGACACATCGACCGTAAGACTTGGTAAAGTATCAGAAAATGTTCTTGTGTGAGAAAGCCTTGGAAAGACAAGATTGATCACTCGAGGGACTGTATAGCAGAGAAGGGGATGCCTGAGCTTGGGCCTAGAGGGTGAGTGACCACAAGGAAGAGGATACTTCAAATAATTCTTGTAGACTATTGGTTGAGATCATGCACACAATGGGTATGTCATGGAAAACAATGGGCCAAGTTAGTACGATAAACAACTAGATGCAGATCCATAAAATTGCACAGATAAGTATTGTGCTAACATAAATATTTTCTCGTGAGTTTTGAACAACAATAAAATGTTTTTGCATGAAATTGTGATTAATATGCTTGTTGTTTGAAATCATTATAGGCATGTGACAAAGGCCAAGAGTCTCGAAAAGGACCAAGCAGATAAAAGGGAAATGTCGCTAAAGAAGATGAAGCATGATGCATGAATGGTGTTGTTGAGATGAAATGAACACCGATGACAATGTTCCTTTAAGGGGGAGGGGATTTTAATACCCCTATTTCCACCATCTTGTAAATATAACTATATTTTTCTAAAACGATAGTGTAAATATTTATGCTACTAATGTAAAAAGGAAAATGTTGGACAACTGTTGAGGAGGATTGCCTATATAGTTCATGATGACATGAGAGGGAACCAATGAGGAAATTTCCCTTGCCAATTTAAAATTCAAGAAAAATCCAAATTGCCCATTTTTTAGAATTGTGATTAATGTAGGAAGTTGGCAGTTGAAATATCAGCTTCCCACATTTATGAATAAGAATGGGTTTGTACCAGAACTTCCTTGCATAAGAAGCATGGGTAAAAAAGTACCCATCTACAGGACTCTAGGCTGACCCACAAATTGGTGATTTTGACCCACAAAATATTGCTAAAGGAGGCATGAAATGAAATGAAAATCATGGGCAGAAAGAGAGAGGAAGGAGAGGAATGGGTATGGTGACCATTTTCTAGAGAGCATGTGCAATTCTCTGGTTCGGAAGAGAACTCAAAAATGAATTTATTTTGGGTATGAGAATTGCTGGGCAACATTTTCTAACCAATATGATAAATGAGGTTACAGAGAGGATGAATGAATGAGGAAGCACTTATTGCAGACTCCCTTGCTTGGTAGAGAGAGAAATGATCTGCTAAATTCTTGTGGGAAGAGGAGAGCGATCTCCGTCTCTGGATGTTGCTGAACAAAATGAAGAGTCTCTTTCAGAGCATCATGACCTGGCTAGGGGGTGGCCAACGATAAATCCATCCAAGAGTTGTTGTGCTTACGGTTGGAAGGAATAGGGAACCCCTTCCAACAGTTGCATCATTTTCTGGGTCCTAGATAAGTATATTTTTGAAAATATCTGTAATGTCAAACTCAGAGAAAGTTACAGATTGTATTTTAAGAGATGTGTAAGTTTAATTTATGACAAAAGTGGCTTGAGAAATTTAAGTAAAATAAAGATAATGTCTTAGTTGAAGCTCATTTGATTTAACTCCTTATCCCTTGACTATATATGTGCTAAAATAAGATTTTTGGGAGTGGATGTTATGGTTGACTGTGCTATACAATTTAATGTATGCTTGGGAAATGATGACCGAGTAATCAAAAATATCTATAAAACATCTGAAAGAAGCGAGAGTGATTTTTCTACATAAGAGTATTATGTTTTAGTATGTCCTCAAATCCTATGATAGAAAGCTTAGAGGATATCAGATCTGTGTGGAATTTAGGAAATAATCCCAGATATGGGAAAACATTAAAAGTCCTTATAAATAATTATTGAGGAAAAATAATTAGGACATAAACATGAAATTGGTCTAAATGAATTAAAATACAAAAGTTCTCTAAATTCTATTTGGGGCATAAATAAACATTTATGTTTAAATTGTGTTAAATCTCCTAAATTTGGGAAGAATCCCCTTAAATTTTGGTGGGCAGTAAATCCTCGTAGAAACACCGAATTTACTATGGAGGTAAATCTTTGTATTAAGACCATTTTCCTTAAAATTAGTAAGAGTAGTAAAGAACAGTAATAAGGAAATATATTTTTACTCATTTACCCACGATAAGAGAGAGATTATAATTATATTTTAATTTACAGGATGGAGAAATTTCCTTGGAACATAAAATTTTATTAAATCCATTTATATGGCCTCGAAAACTATATATTTCCTTTCCTTATTTTCTGTAAGAGAAAATATTTTCCTTTAAATCTTCAAGGTAACAAAATTGAATAAGACTATGGAAATATATGTATATATGTCTATATACATATGATTATTATTATTATTAATATTATTTTATTATTCTGAAAATGGAGGATTAAATCCCCTGGAGCATAAAATGCCCGAGACCAAAGATAATATATTTATTATTATTTTAATGTCAAACACACCAGGGAATAAATAGTGACCAAATGCTTTAACCATTTCATGGTCTTCGGAACTCTGAGAGTTCGGAGCTTCGAGACTTTGGGGTGTTTGGGGTGATGGAACTCATGAACCAAAGTCACCGAAGGCTCAAATCTTATATTCTTTGTGCAAGGTTGCAAAAGATAAGAAATATAATTAATTGCATTGTATGGTAATTAAAATGATCTATTAATGCAAATTAATATAATACACCTTTATTACAACACACACACACACACACACACACACACACACACACACACACACACACAATATTATAAGTCAAAACAAATCATTGTATTTATGTTAGGTTGTAATACCAGTGGGTCCCCTTCGGAACTCCGAGTTATATGAGAATGAAGAATTGCGTGGAGGAGCTGAAGGCGTGAACCCAAATATCCTTTCTTTCATTACAATATTGAATATTAAATGTAATATTATATATTGTTGAAACCTGGGTGAGAATTTCGAGAGGTATAATATAATATATTATATTGTATTAATATTTATTAAAATGGATTACACGTGAACGAAGTCAGCCATTTCTAAATATTAAATAATGTGGAAACGTGCATAAGTGGGGTCACTTCGGGGTTTCAGGATTCCGGGGATCCGAGAGACTTGAACATAGAGGAGGTATTGCAAAGCCAAAGGATATTGACCCGGAGAACACTTTCTCTCTCTTTTCAATCATTAATATAATACTAGATAATTTTAAAACCTGGGCATAATTTTCAAGGAATATAAAATAACATATTATATTATTTTAAGGTTCATTAAATTGATTACACGTAAATGAAGCCAACTCCTTTGATTATTAAATGATGTGGTAATGTGTGCCAGTGGGGGTCACTTCGTAGCTTCGGGACTCCGTGGCTCCAAGAGATTGGAGTATAAGGAATGTGGTGGAGAGATGAAGGGGGTTGACCTGCAGTTCTCTCTCTCTCTCTCTCTCTCTCTCTCTCTCCCTTATTTCAAATATTTATAAAATATTGGAGACCTTGTAAACCTGGGCGCAATCTCCAAAAATATGTAATATAATATTATATATTTTAAATGAGTTGTTGTGATATTGACACATAATAAAGTACAAACCCTCTTTACCCTTTTTAATTTGTGTTTAATGCGAAGTCATGTGTAAGCATGGACCCTTCGAGAGTTCGGGCCTCCAGGAGTTCGGAGCTTCGGGACTCCGGGATGTTGGGGAAGATAGAGCGTCAGAGAAAAACAATCGAAGGCCGAACCTATTTTCCCGTATCCCAACGTTATAATAAACGTTAAGTGGAATCAATTATAAAGGCACAATATGAGTGAGACCCTCTCCGGAACTTCGACGTTCGAGAGATTTGGGTTCATAAAAGCCTGACGTGGAATCTTCGTCGAATTACAAAAGCTTAGGTATTAATGGGTATTGATAATCCTAAGTGCTCATTTGATATAAATTAATAATTTTATAATATAATTAAATTATAATATACTTAATAAAAGGATAATTTGTGGTTGAATATAGTTAATTCTTTTTCTCAGTAAATATATATATATATATATACGTTAAATTACGTGAAAATGCGACATGGAGGAATTGAATTATATACCTTAATTAAAGTTAATCAACTTAAGTATATTATGGAGAAATTATCCTCATTGTGTTATAATATAATTACTCATAATTATCATATGAGTAATTTATTGAGTTAATGTTAAACTACTTCTAAGAAGGAAAAGAGAAAGTAAAGACTTCAGTAATTACTGGGCCATGGTTATTAGGTTAAGCAAAAAATTTATATCCCATCCCTTAAAAAGGTACATATGGGTCGGGTGTGTGACAAAGTAGTATTAGAGCATGAAACAACACTTGGCCTGCTTGGGCTCATGAAAGATTCAATTAAATTTTATTAGAAATCTTTAAGGGGGAGGGAGCCCTACCCTACCCTATATAGTAGAGCATGACTCAAACACTAGGTCTGGATGGACGAAAAAATAGTTACAAGACTAGTTGACCAAGGCTAAGATGAGCCCGTTGAAAGTGTTTACTGTCGCAAGGAGATTATCTCCATAATATCCTTGAGGAGAAGGATTGCATATTGAAAATTTGTTGGGAGTTACTCAACAAAAATTGAATCATGCTGGATTGTAGCAAAAGAAGCATATTGCTACCTTGGGGAAATGATAGCCACTGCTACAGGAGTGGGATTATGATGATAGGCGCTAATAGAAAGACTTGGATGTGAATGAATTGAGTAGGTTGCAAGGTTGCCTACAAATGTGGGCTTATGAAGCCTTTGGTAATCACAATTGCTGCTTAAATAAGAGATTAGGCCTTGTGAGTATATTTCCCCATGTCTAGAATCCTTATGGAAATATGTGAGGTCAACTTACTTGTAATGTCTTAATCGAAACCTTCTATTGGGATAACCCCTTTAGCAAAGTAAAAAGGAGCCCTATGGGATGAGAATAACCTTCATGAAATAAGTAAAGTGTCATGAGAAAGTTTAGGATCTCATGGATGTGCTAAGTGAATGTATATCGCTAATAACTTAAGGGTGTTCCTATGCAATAGGTAATCAAGTGGAATATGTTTGCATTTCATGCATAGGTGAAATGATTGGTGCGCAAGGATATGCTAGAATGCATATGGAAAAATATAAAACATGCAAATTATGCATATTATAATTTACAATGGGTTGTAAGGTATGGTCTACTGATGGACCTTTTAAATGATAATGACCTTATGTCAATAGGAGTTAACAACAAGAAAGAAATGCTGATAATGTTGTGGCTTATTACCTTATTAAGATAGAACTGCAAGGATTGATGAGAGACTAATGCAAGGTTTGATTAAGGGGGTGTCAAAACATCTTTATATGACCAATGGATCATATTGACATCCATAGATGGATGGTATCCACATGGATATGTCTTGGTATACTCATATAGAAATAAGAGGGAGTTTAGTAAAATATTCCCTTGTAGAGATCTATTGACCAAGAATGAATTGAGGCATGAAGAAGAGACTAGAAGTGGTTATATTTTTGCCTTGGGTAATACAATAAATACCCATTTGAATTCTGATTTATGGAAGGTTTTTACAGTAGAAAGGGAAAACGTGACCCTTGCCGGTTATTTCCATGTAGAGAGGGCAACATCAGTATGAATTATGACTGTGAGACTAGTCATATGATTGACAATAATCTCTCACTAAAGAACACTAATATTAAAAATAAATTATCAATGTGAATCAATGAGGTAAAAATGGTGCAAGTGATGCACTTACATATATACAAATATATGTATACATGCCTAAAAGTATAATATGAATGCTTGATAAAGTAGGTTGTGAGGCAATATATGTACTTATCATATCTGAGCAATGCCATGGATGCATAGTTAACCCTATGTTGGAGGGTCTGATTATTTTGACGAAATAATAACTTGAGGATGATGTATCCCATTTCCTCGGGAAAAGCTAGAATAAATTGTTGAAAGAATAAATGAGAAGGGATGATCTGTTGTCATGATAAAAGGAAACATGATTATGCCTGTAAGGATTGCATGTGGTTAAGTGCATTATGAATGTAATTTAATATAACAACGAATATGTGTGGATGAACAATATACATGCATAACAAAGATGCATGCTTATATGCCTTATGGAATTTTGAGTAAACCTCTAAAATAATGAAGCTAAGGTCACTCCAGATAGTGATGGGCATGCAACGAAAGAGTTGCATGCTGAAGGAGTTCCTTATGGAGGAACTGTGTAAAGACTATGTCAAAAGAACAAAGTCACAACCTTAATGACCGCTGAGGATTGGACAATGGGATGTAAGCCTATCTATATAACAATCTTGAATTACATTCTAAAACATAATACATGAATGGAAGACTAACAAATGAACACTGACTATTCTGATGTCTAAATAGTAATGTGCATAATGCACACGTTCATAACTCACTGTGAACAAAAAAAAAAAAATATTGTTGTTGTAGCATACTGAATTATTTAAGAAGCTTAAGGTGAACCTAACAAAAAATACTCAAGGAAAAGAGAAGAAATATCCCAACATGGAGTATATTGCAAAAGAAAAGAAGAAGAAAATGAGGAATACATTTCTCACTTTAAAAATATGAATTGCTTAACAGAGTTGTAATCCTTAAAAGAATTGTTGTGGGAACAAGTACAACTAGTGAAAGAAAAATGAATAAACAAGTATAAATTTGGTTAAATCCATGAATGTGTAAAGGCAGCGAGGCCTTAGCAATTGTTCAGTTATGCTGAAAATTCTAGACCGCGTAGAAGGAGTTGGAAAGAGGGAAGAGTCCCTTAACCCCTTTTTCTTGTTGTGTATTTTGTTTCTCTAGGATGAGTAGATGATATGTTGTTGTGTGTGAGTGTTTTAGAATGATAATGGTGATAAATGTGTGACGATAGAGACAACTAGATACTTGCTTAAGTTTGCACTTGTGAAAACATTGAGGATAATGTGATACATTGCATAAAAATATGTTGGTGCATATCTGAAAATGCTTTACCGATTTAGATACATACATTTCAGTTAACATGACACCTGACATGATTTGGAATGTGATAATGCACCTTTTGTGTAGGAAATGATTGGAGCTATTGGGAAAGGAAAACTGACAATGGTAGATAACCTCTGGTAAAGGATAAAGACAAGAAGGTTGTTTTTGAAATATTTTTGAAGAGACTTTGGGAGCGCCATGGAGCACTACTGATGATGTAAAAATCAGAAAAAGGGAGTTGGCAGCCAAAACATGTATAAAAATGTTCATTCCTGAGTGGCATAAGGTATGGAGGGATTTGGTAAGGATCCCCTCTGAAGTGTTTTATTATCTTACTAATATGAAAATAATTTTTAATGGCTATTGTATGCCATTGCTACCCAAGCAGGGTAAGATTTAGGAAATACAAATCTGAATAATGGAGAGAGGAAATCTATGCCAGTCAAGAATGATTAAGAATCCTTGTAAGAAAATTCACGAATCAATAGTGAGGGGTACATTAACCAATCAAGAGTGATTGGGAACAAAATTACTCATAGACATCACATTGAATTGAATTCATTGAGGAAATGCATGCTTGCATAAGAGGGAAGACAATAGACTTCCTATTATGGAAGACAAACCTTCCAATACTCTACCTGAAATGTAAGGGTGTTAAAGAAAGGAAGTGGGTGGACATGAGTATTGGCACCACTCGCTACCAACAAGGAGAAAAGTGTTTAGATGCAACCATATGAAACTTAGGTTTCATATTATAATATGTTAAACTAAGGACGTGATCAATTTGTAGCAGGAATCACAATCCTGCTGTAATAATGAATGAGAATGAATAAGCCATATGGTGAAGAGGTTGGTTGAGCTCCAACACACCATGATAAAGTTCTTGTCATAAATTGTGGAAAACTTGAAATCAATGCAAGGGTGAATTGGGTAGGAATGTGGCCATGGACATTGGCACGTTGATTAAAGTCATTTAATATTTGAATTGCATTTGAAAAAAATTGGTACGCTGAAATTTTGCATGCGTAGAGAATGATTTTTCCTTTTCTGTTGTATCATTGAATAGATGAAAATGATTTGAATTTTAGTATGCATAGTTTGGAAGATATACTGTGCATGCCAACTAACAAATTGTTTGGCTATGTAAAGATGGAGTTGCAAGAAGAAGGATCTTGGATATGGCAACATAAGTAAATCCCATAAGGAAGACCAACACCTGTTGAGACAAACTATTATGAGAAGAAATATCTCATACTTGTGAATCTAGTTCCTGTGTGGAACATATCTCAAAATAAAAATGTGGAACTTGGAAATTTGTGGGTGACATATTTGAAAGAAATTATAAATTGGAATTGATGATAACATCTCATGGTTACTGTATGTATGTGACACATGTGAGATGAAAGATCTGTCCAGGAGAGACAGATGATGGATGTCAAGTTGGAAAAGCATAGAGAAAGGTTATTGTTGTGACATAAGAACCCTGTGATAAGACATGATTTCCATAGAAAATGTTGTTTTGTGGTAATATGGGTCGGAGGGACACCTCGACAGAGAAAGTCAGAGGGACGCCTCAACTGTAAGACTTGGTAAAGTCTCAGAACATCTTCCCGTGTGAGAACACATTGGCAAGGAAAGATGGATCACTTGAGGGACTGCATAACAGAGAAGGGGATGCCTGAGCTTGGGCCTAGAGGGTGAGTGACCACAAGGAAGAGGATACTTCAAATAATTCTTGTAGACTATTTGTTGGGATCATGCACACAATGGGTATGTCAAGGAAAGCAATGGGACAAGTTAGTAAGACAAAAAACTAGATGCAGATCCATGAAATTGCACAAATAAGTATTGTGCTGATATAAATATTTCCTCTTGAGTTTTGAACAACAGTACAATGTTTTTGCATGAAAGTTTGATTGATATGCTTGTTGTTTGAAATCATTGTAGGCATGTGACAAAGGCCAAGAGTCTCAGAAAGGACCAAGCGGATAAAAGGGAAATGTTGCTAAAGCAGCTGAAGCATGAGACATGAATGGTGTTGTTGAGATGCAATCAACACCGAGGGTGGTGTCCATTTAAGGGTGAGGGGATTGTAATACCCCTGTTTCCCCCATCTTGTAATTACAAATATATTTTGCTAAAATGGTAGTGTAAATATTTATGATACTAATGTAAAAAGGAAAATGTTGGAAAACTGCCGAGGGGGATTTCCTATACAGGTCATGATGGCATGAGAGGGAAACAATGAGGAAATTTCCCTTGCCAATTTACAATTCAAGAAAAATCCAAATTGCCCATTTTCTAGAATTGTGATTAATGGAGGAAGTTGGTAGTTGAAATATCAACTTTCGATATTTATGAACAATAATGGGTTTGTACTAGAACTTCCTCGCCTCAGAAGCATGGGCATAAAAGTACCCATCTACAAGACTCTAGGCTGACTTCACAAATTGGGGATTTTGACCCACAAAATATTGCTAAATAAGACAGGAAATGAAAGGAAAACCGTCGGCAAAGAGAGGAAGGAGAGGAATGGGTCTGGTGAGCATTTTCTGAAGAGGGAGAGCATGTGCAGCTCTCTGGTTTGGAAGAGAACTGAAAACAAATTTATTCTGGGTGTGGGAATTGCTGGGAAACATTTTCTAACCAAGATTATAAACAGGGTTGCAGAGAGGATGAATGACCGAGGAAATAATCATTGCAGACCCCCTTGCTTGGTAGAGAGAGAAATGATCTTCTAAATTCTTGTGGGAAGAGGAGAGCGATCTCCGTCTCTGGTTGTTGTTGAACAAAAGGAAGAGTCTCTCTCAGAGCATCATGACCTGGCTACGGGGTGGCCAACGGTAAATCCATCCAAGAGTTGCTGTACCTATGGTTGGGAGTGAAATGGCACCCCTTTAAGCAATTGCAACATTTTCTGGGTCCTAGATAAGTATATTTTTTCTAAATCTCTGTAGTGTCAAGCTCAGAGAAAGTTATAGACCGTGTTTAAAGAGATGTGTAAGTTTAATTTATGACAAACGTGGCTTGATAAATTTAAGTAAAATAAAGAGAATGTCTTAGTTGAAGCTCATTTGATTTAACTCCTTATCCCTTGACTGTCTATGTGCTAAAATAAGATTTATGGGAGTGGATGTTGTGGTTGATTGTGCTGTACAATTTAATGTATGCTTGGGAAATGATGACTGAGCAATTAAAAATCTCTATAAAACGTCTGAAAGAAGCGAGAGTGATTTTTCTGCATAAGAGTATTATGTTTTAGTATGTTGTCAAATCCTATGCTAGAAAGCTTAGATGATATCAGATATGTGTTGACTTTAGGGAATAATCCCAGATATGGGAAAACATTAAAAGTCTTGATAAATAATTATTGCGGAAAAAAAAATAGGACATAAACATGAGATTGGTCTAAATGAATTAAAATACAAAAGTTCTCAAAATCATTTTTGGCATAAATAAACATTTATGTTTAAATTGTGTTAAATCTTCTAAATTTGGGAAGAATCCCCTTAAATTTTGGTGCGCAGTAAATCCTAGTAGAAACACTGAATTTACCGTGGAGGTAAATCTTTTTGTTAGGACCATTTTCCTTAAAATTAGTAAGAGTAGTAAAGCACAGTAATAAGGAAATAAAATTTTACTCATTTACCCACGAGAAGAGAGAGATTATAATTATATTTTAATTTTCAGGATGTAGAAATTTCCTTGGAACATAAACTTTTATTAAATCCATTTATAAGGCCTGGAAAACTATATTTTTCCTTTCCTTATTTTTTTGTAAGAGAAAATATTTTCCTTCAAATCTTCCAGGTAACAAAATTGAATAAGACTATGAAAATATATGTATATATGTCTAAATACATATGTTTGTTATTATTACTTTAAATCTTTCAGGTAACAAAATTGAATAAGACTATGGAAATATATGTATATATGTCTATATACATATGATTATTATTATTATTTTATTATTCCGAAAATGAAGGATTAAATCCCTTGGAGCGTAAAATACCTGAGACCAAAGAGAATATAAATATATATATTTTAATGTGAAACACACGAGGGAAAAAACGATGACCAAATGATTTAACCATTTCATGGTCTTCAGAACTCTGTGAGTTCGGAGCTTCGGAACTCCGGGGTGTTTGGGGTGATGGAACTCCCGAACCAAAGTCACCGAAGGCTCGAACCTTATCTTCCCTGTGCAAATTAACACAAATTAATATAACACACCTTTATTACTATATATATATATATATATATATATTGTAAGTCAAAACAAATCATTATATTTATGTTATGTTGTAATACCAGTGGGTCCCCTTCGGAACCATAATTCCGGGTTATATGAGAATGAAGACTTGCGTGGAGGAGTTGAAGGTGTGAACCCAAATATCATTTCCTTCATTACAATATTGAATATTAAATGTAATATTAGATATTGTTGAAACCTGGGTGAGATTTTCAAGAGGTATAATATAATATAATATATTATATTAATATTTATTAAAATGGATTACAGGTAAACGAAGTCAACCATTTCTAAATATTAAATAATGTGGAAACATGCATAAGTGGGGCCACTTCGGGGTTTCAGGACTCCGGGACATTTGAACATAAAGGAGGTGTTGGAGAGACAAAGGAGATTGACCGAGAGAACACTTTCTCTCTCTTTTCAATCATTAACATAATATTGGAGAATTTAAAAACCTGGGCGTAATTTTTGAGGAATATAAAATAATGTATTATATTATTTTAAGGTTCATTAAATTGATTACACATAAATGAAGCCAACTCCTTTGATTATTAAATGATGTGTTAATGTGTGTCGGTGGGGTTCACTTCAGAGCTTCAGGACTTTGGGGTTCCCAGAAATTGGAGTATAAGGAATGTGGTGGAGAGTCGAAGGGGGTTGACCAAAATTTCTCTCTCTCTCTCTCTCTCTCTCTCTCTCTCTCTCCCTTATTTAAAATATTAATAAAATATTGGAGACCTTGTAAACCTGGGCGCAATATCCAAAAATATGTAATATAATATTATATATTTTAAATGGGTTGTTGTGATATTGACACGTAATACCGTAAAAACCCTATTTACCCTTTTTAATTTAATGTTTACTATGAAATCACATGTAAGAATGGACCCTTCGGGAGTTCGGGGCTACGAGAGTTTGTAGCTTTGGGACTCCGAGATGTTGGGGAAGATAGAGTGTAGGAGCAAAAAAGCCTAAGGTTGAACCTATTTTCCCGTATCCCAACTTTATAATAAGCGTTAAGTGGAATCAATTATAAAGGCACAATATGAGTGGGACCCTCTCCATAACTCCGATGTTCGGGAGATTGAGGTTCATAAAAGCCTGATGTGGAATCTTTGTCGAATTCCAGAGGCTTAGGTATTAATGGGTATTGATAATCCTAAGTGCTCATTTGATATAAATTAATCATATTATAGTATAATTAAACCTAATTATATTATAATATAATTAATAAAAGGATAATTTGTGGTTGAATATAGTTAATCCTTTTTCCCAGTAAATAAATAACATATATTTATATATGTTAAATTATGTGAAAATGCGGCATGGAGGAATTGAATTATATACCTTAATTAAGGATAATAAACTTAAGTATATTATGGATAAATTATCCTTATTGTGTTATAATATAATTACTCATAATTATCATGAGTAATTTATTGAGTTAGTGTTAAACTACTTCTAAGAGGGAAAAAAAGAAGTAAAGACTTTAGTAATTATTGGGCCATGGGTATTAGGTTAAGTGAAAAGTTTATACCCCATCCCTTAAAAAGGTACTCAGGGGTTGGGCATGTTACATATTCTCTGATCTTGTCCCATGGAACTCTCAAGTCATCTTCTTTATGTGACCCATTCTTTTTGCACCAGGTACAATGGAGATTGGATCTATCACCTTAGTTGTGTCTTCCCCCTGCCTCTAAAACTCTTTCTTCCATGTCAACATCCCCTTCTACTGCTTTCTCCTATATAAGAATTATGTTGTTTACCCTTGTCTTTATGAGCAAGGTAAAAAGTTGAAGTATTTGGCTTCTTTCCAAAGGCTTTCTCACGATCTGCAACATTCTTTACCGGTTTTTGAAATGTCACGGATTTCATCTGATTACTTGCTTGCAACAATTCAAGGTAGTGAGAATATGTGTAGGGTAAAGGGCCTTAATGAAGGGTATGAGAGGGAGATCGATCTTTTCTCCAGTGGCTTCAATTTCATGCATTATGGCTGTGATTTATGAAGCCAAAGCCATAGGGTCATCATTTTTCAACTCTAGGTTGAAGAGCTTCAACATTAGTTGTATGGGTTCAAGCTCAAAATGTGTGTCACACAATTCATTCAATCTCTTCAAGGTGCCATAGGAATCACTAATGGAAGCAATATGACGACTCACCTCCTCACTTACTATTGCGGAGATCGCTGCATATACCTTTTGGTCTTTGTCTTCCTATATTTCACGTTCTTTGTTTATGGTTGGTATCACTGTTTTTCTACGAGGTCTTCCACTCTTCGTCTTTAATATTGAGGCTTCTTCAGATTCTACATCTTCTTCAATGGTTTTGTTGCTCCGAGAGACTTATTTTTCTTCACAAATCCCTTTCCACAAGTCGTTGAATATTTGTGTGTTCCTGATCTTCCTGTACCATTCTCTATAGTTCTCCTTGCCAGTCAACACCACACCAACAATGGAGATGAGAGAATGCATTGTCTTCTTCTGTCTTCACGAACACTTTAGAAAATAAAAATATAATGAAGCTGCACTAGTAAAAATTTCCTTGCTCTTAGGAAAATGTGATGATAATAACCTAATGAATGGATGTACTGTAACACAATTCCAAAAAAATATATGCATATCTTTAAAACCTCTCAAGTTCTGATATATGCATCTTTAAAAGAAAGAATGAAGAATAACTTAGAAGTCGCTTCAAAATCAAACTCAAGAGGCCATTATCAATGGAACGATACCCATGTGCATGGGTATAATACCAAAGAAAACAATGGCAACGAGTTGGTGTTGAAGGATTCCACTTGAACTTCCAATGACGCTTGAGTTGTATTATTCAAACCCTAGATAGACAAATAACATGAATAAACCATCCATTATTCAAATACTCAATAGTGTGAGTGCGTCATTTCCAGGCGGTGTAATAAATTCTCTTGAGGGTTCATAAACGATTTCAAAATGCAGTGAATCAGTAACTTGTAATGGAAATAGTTCGTGGGTAGATTCACTCTTATGAGCCTAACTTTGGAAGAATGCTCAAAATGCGACCAAGAGAGTTTTAATTTTGTGAGGGTAGGGGTGAGACAACATTATGCAGAGATACCATGTGATACCATCACACTGAGATACCATCATGCAGAGAAGAAATTAGGGTTGAAGAGGCATGAACTTCTAGTGAGGAATGCAGTCGATGGGGGTTGTGTCGAGGGCAACGAAGACATGAGGAATGCATTTTTCGAATAGATTTTGGGGTTAGGTTTTGTGTTCCATATGGAGACTAGGGTTTACGAGCAATGAGGGTTGAGAGTTAAGTTGGGCTATGGATATGGAGTGGTGTACAACATGTTTCTATGTTCAGAACATATATGAGGGCGAATGATATGCCAATGAAACCTAATGCCATGGAATAAACATATGGACAAAGCACGTGGTAGAATGGTAGAGATGGCAGAGGGGCGAGAGAGAAAATGCTCATGGAGTTATTGGCATTGGCTTTGATACCACTGTTAGGCCAAACATTGGGAAAAAAAATGTAATTTCACGCCGATGATATTGTATTGGTATCATAGGTGATCCAAAATGGATCCAGGAAGGCCTAAAAATAAAAGTTCTTGGAATTAGACGAAACCAACGCCATTGTGTGGGGATCGTCGTGTCGATTTCGTCCATATATATTTTTTCTTGAAAATGGACACCGTATGCAAAAGTTATCGCTTTCTGATCGTTTTTCCAAACAGGAAAAAAAATCAAAAATTCAAAGTCAACTGTTAACAGGCTGTACTACTGACGTTAGCAGTACGTCAGCATGATGTGGCAGGTGATGTCAACATGATGTAATGATGATGTCAACATGGACATGTGGCAGAACCAAGGCGTGACACATGGTAGCCATTTTTGGCATTTTCAGGGCTGAGTTGGACCTATAGAAATTTGACACGTGGTACTGTATGAAAGTGACACATGGATGTATGGACGCTAATGTGGGGACATGTGGCAGGTTGTGGGATCGACACATGGCATATGGGCTGACTGTGCAACTTACTGGGCATATGACTGGGCAAGGTGACTGTGCAATGACTGGATTATATGGTCCAATCCAGAGGTGACATGTGACCCGATCACAGGGTGCCATGTGGAAACCAGGATTTGGCCAATGTTGGCTGAATAAAAAATTTGTTTGACACTCTGTGAGATTCGAACCGCCGACCTCTCCTCCGCCAACGACTTCACCAAAGAGCATTAGCCACCCGGGCTCTGGTGTTTCTTGTTAAATATATGACACATATCTCTTTTAAGTTGGTGGTTGGTGGATATTGGGGTTTAAAGCCCGGTCGCCGGGGGGCTATCCTGACCGACCAGGGCCTATGATTAGGAGCCATGAGTAGAGCAGAGCACAAGGGTTAGTACATGGCTGCATGGGCCATTCATATGACCTGGAGCCCGAAACAAACTGAGATCACGCCCTATTCTTGGGGGATTAACCAAAAATTAGCCAAAGTGGGTTTTTTACTTTGGGTTAGGATTTTTTCAATTATTTAAGCCTGATTTTATTGAATTTCCCCCCCTAAAAGAGGGGATCTGAGCCTAGGAAGAGGCCCAAATCATGGGGGGAAGTTGGATTTAGACCCCCATCCTCAAATATAATTAACCATGCTTGTTTTCCATGGAAATGAGGTTTATAAACAACAAAATGATGAATATTTTGAAAGCTTAAACCATTTTTTTGCAGGGAAGCCATTGAGGAAGCAAACTTTGGAGGCCATTTCCGAGAGCTATGCTCAACCTTTTTCACCGCTGTCAGTTGTGTTGGATTCCTGAGGTTGATAAAAACACAACCATACTAGTTTGTAATCCATTTGAGATACTTCTGATGTAATTTTGTAGCATTGAATATTAATAAGAAAGCCTGTCCTACCGAGACAAAGGCCCATAGACGTAGGAAAACTTGTGCCAAACTCCATTATCAAGATTGGTGTTATGGTTTGTTGTTCCTTATGTCTATTTTATGTTCTCTATTATTTATGATAGCTGCAACATTCTTTCATTAATTTTCTTCTTCTCTTAATTCCTAAATGGTAAATCAACTCATGCATAAACTTAACCATAGTCTTTAAAATATCATTTTTGGATCAAGTGGTATCAGAGCAGGTTGACATTTGGTTGTTTGAATTTGCATGATTACTTGGGAAAATTTAATTCGTGGTGAAGGAAATATTATAGAAGGAGATCCAGAGATTGGATCAAGAAAGAGGACATCTTAAAGTGAGAAGATGGCATCCAAAGAAGGAATTTCTCAAAATGAAAGAGTGTTTCAAAAGAATCTCTTCGCCATGTCGAAGATGGTAAAAGTGTTGTATGGTGATTACTTGGAACGGAAGAAACCTTTTCAAGGGGAATATTCAAATCAAGACAAAAGTGAAGAAGGAGAGGACCCTCCTAAAATTCCTCCTTCAACTTCTTCATCTCCATCATCATCTTCTTCTTCTTCATGTACAAGTTCAAATTCCACTGCAAGAAAACATTCTCATAAACATAATCCTGATATGCCATTAGTTAAGATTGATGTAAAATTTGATTTTCCCATGTATGATGGGGAAGTAAATGCTGAGAGGCTTGATAATTGGGTCAGACAGATGGAAGTTTATTGCAGTGTACAACAAATCAATGATGAGGCAACCCAAATCAAATTGGCATCGCTTCGTCTTGCAGGAACAACACTCTTCTGGTGGAAGAGTAAGTTGCAACATGGTACTCAACAAGTTGGTAATGTATTTCCATCATGGAAAGATTTTGTTTTTTCATTTAGAAAGAAGTTTTATCCTTTGGGTTATAAGGAAAATGATTTAATTGAATGGAAATGTCTTAAACTAAGAAAAGGACAGACGATGCAAGAATACACATATGAATTTCATAAGATGGAATTAATGTTATATATTCCATTACATACACAAGAAAATCTTATGAAGTATATAAGAGGTTTACCTACAAATATTCATAACACTGTATTTATGTTTGGACCTACTAATCTTGATGAGGTTTCTGTTCAAGCAACATATATTGAAGTAGGGAAAACATGAGTTGGTGTATCGGGGGAATCATCTTCAAGGAAAGAAGACAAAAGAAAGGGGAATGTGAAGAAGGAAAATTCAGCTTCAGTGAAGAAAGAGAAGCTCTCTTGCAAGCATTACAAGAAAGAAGGGCATAATGATGACCATTGCTGGCAATTGCACCCAGAGAAGAGACTGAAGAAACAACAAAATGACCAACAAACTTGGGGTATGATTCAACTGATGAGTCTAAGATTACAACATTTGGTTTGACATGTAAAATTGGTGATGATTTTGATTCAAGAAGTAAAGTGTTTCATATAAGGGTCATAATGAAACATACTAAGATCGACACATTGATAGATAATGGATCTCAATCTAACTTAATTTAAGAAGAAGTGGTTAAGAAATTGGGATTAAACACTAAGATGCATGATAGACCCTATTCACTAGATTGGATAGAAAAAGATCATAAATTTCCCATAACAAAGCAATGTATCATAAAGTTTGCAATTACATCTAAGTATGTGGATGAAGTAACATGTGATGTGGTGCCACTATAAACATGTGGAATGGTCTTAGGCAACCCTTATTTATATGATCACAAATCAATCTTCTTCAGGGAACATAATCAATATCACTTAACTAAAGAGGGGACATAATATGTTGTACATGCTCATCACATAAAATAAAATCAATCTCTTCTAACAATGGAACAATTAAAGAAGGTAACTTATGTAAGAAATACACCTATAATTGTGCCAAGTAAAACAGTTGATCTTAAGCATGAACATGAGATGGTTGTAGGATGGGAATTCAATCATACTTTGCTTCAAGATAAGTTAATGTCGTGTAAGCCCATCAAACATATGGGTTCAGTTTCAATCATATTTCTGATGTTATCACTGCTAATGTTTTCTACATGGATGGTAGTGGATTCAATAAGATGTGAATGAGTTCAAATGGCTAACAATATGCTTTCAATTGTCATGGTTATTATGCAATTGATTGTTATGCGAAAGGTGCACAACATAGATTTTAAAGACAAAGGACAAGTGGGGAGGCCTATCCTGCACTTGATGACTAGTTAATACCCTTTTAGAGGACCAAAAGGTCTTAGTGAGGAGGAATGATCCAAAATGGATCCAGGAAGGCCTAAAAATCAAAGTTCTAGGAATTAGGCGGAACCAACACCATTGCGTCGAGCTCGTCCCGCTGATTCTGACCATATATTTTTTTCCCAAAAATGGACACCGTATGAAAAAGTTATAGCATTCTGATCGTTTTCCTAATCAGGCAAAAAAAGTCAAAAGTCAAAGTCAAAGTCAACAATTCATACTGCTGACGTCAGCAGTACGTCATCATGATGTGGAAGGTGATGTCAGCATGACATCATGATGACTTCAATAGGGACACATGACAACACCAGGGCATGACACATGGCATCCCTTTTTGGCATTTTCAGGCATGACCTGGACCTGTAGAAATTTGACATGTGGAACTATACGAAAGTGACACGTGGATGTACGGATGCTGACGTGGAGACAGGTGGCAGGATGTGGGATCGACATGTGGCATACAAGATGACTATGCAGCTGACTGCATAGGGTGACAATGCAATGACTAGATTGTATGAGCCAATCTAGAGATGACACATGGCCCAATCACAGGGAACCACGTGGCACCCCAGATTTGGCCAATGTTGGCTGGGTCAATTTTTTTTGGCACTCCATGAGATTCTCACCGCCGACCTCTCCTCCACCAATGAATTCACCAAAGAGCGCTAGCCACCCAGGCTGTGATGTTTCTTGTTAAAGATATGGCACATATCTATTTTAAGTTAGTGGTTGGCGGATATTGGGGGTTAAATCCCGGTCAGCGGTGGGCTAGCTCGACTGACCGGGGCCTATGAACAGGAGCCAGGAGCGGAGCAAGGCGTGGGGGTTAGCACGCGACCACATGGGCCATTCATATGACTTGGAGCCCGAAACAAAAGGAGTGTGTGCCGTATTCTTGGGGGCTTAACTAAAAATTATCCAAAAGTGGGTTTTTTACTTTGGGTTAGGATTTTTTCAATTATTTAAGCCTAATTTTATTGGATTTTTTCCCTAAAAGAGGGGATCTAAGCCCATGAAGAGGCCCAAATCACGGGGGAAGTTGGATTTCGACCCCCATCCTCAAATATACTTAACCAATCCTATTTTCCATGGAAAGGAGGTTCAAAAACAACATAATGCTGAAGAGTTTGAAAGATTAAGCCATTTTTATGCATGGAAGCCATCGAGGAAGCAAACTTTGGAGGCCATTTTTGGGAGCTACACTCAACCTTTTTCACTGCCATCAGTTGTGTTGGATTCTTGAGGTTGAGAAAAACATAGCCAGAATAGTTTTTAATCCATTTGAGATACTTCTGATGTAATTTTGTAGCATTGAATATTAATAAGAAAGCCTCCCCCACTGAGACAAAGGCCCGAAGACATAGGCAAACTTGTGCCGAACTCTGTTATCAAGCTTGGTGTTATGGTTTGTTGTTCCTTATGTCAATTTTTTTGTTCTGTATTATTTATGATGGCTGCAAAATTCTTTCATTAATATTCTTCTTCTCTTAATTTCTAAATGGTAAATCAACTCATGCATAAACTTAACCACAGTCTTTAAAAGATCAATTTCAGATCAATAGGTGAATATATACATGAGTAAATGACTCTTGGTCTTCCCAAATGGGTGACCGTTCCTATCACCTACGACTCTTCATATTTACATTACAGTTACAAGTAACGTAACCACAAAGGATTACATGTCCAACAATTATGGGTTAGTTACAAAAGTTTGAATGACACATGAACCTTTATTTCTTCATTTTCTTTCTGCAAACGATTTACATCAAGATGGTTATTTCCATTATCTAACAATTTCTTCTCTCAACCACTTGAGCTAGATCCAATTGATTTGATGTAAGTGGTAGGTATTCCTCATGGTATAAGGAGAGCCCAAATCAACAATTGGCACATGAAGATGGAACATGTCACAAGTGAGATTTGAACTTGAGTGCAAATAATAATCTTTCTTCTCTCAACCACTTGAGCTAGGCCTAGCTGACTTGATTATATATTAATTTTGTAACTCGAGCTAGACCTATTTGAATTCATTATATATTAATTTTGGAACAATTTTTAAAGTTTGAATGCCATATTGATAATTATTTTTTCATTTGTTTTCTACAAATGGTCTACATGTCCTCACATTAGACCCAATTGCCTTGATTATATATTAATCAGGGATTAATTACAAAAAATATGTCAATGGATTAATTACAAAAAAAATGTATTTTATTTATTTATTTATTTTCTGCAAATGGTTTACATTGAGATGTTACTTCCATCCTCTTTATATCGTCTAATGATGCTAACCAACCATATTGTTAAATGTGGTTATGTTATGATCAATTTAAAATTCTAGCCAAAATTATCCATTATGCTATTCTCTTATATTTAATTTTAATCTTTGTTCTGTTCATTTGTTCTTCCCTTATTTCTCCCTATTTTTCTTGAATTAAAGCTTCATTTAAACATAAAGGACATTTTTCCATTGCCTCCAGTAATAGAGAGTAAATCTACAATATTGTGGTTGACTTAAGCTAAAACACACATCATCATGAAGTCTCCATGAGACATGCAAAATGTAAAAATGTAGTTTCAAACTAACCTATGAACCAACAATATGTAGGAGGATGGTCACGGTTCCTTGAGGGCCTTCACTTACCTAGTGGCTAGAGGATCAACACCAATAAGCATAGTGTTCCCTCCATTAGTAGGTGTTTATGTGGGTTAGGTTCCTTTGAGAAGGTGGCCCTTGCGGGTTAGGTAGGCCAAATGGGCTATGAGAATTTGGAGGAACTTTGTTCAATGCACATGGGGTTCCATGTCAATACTCAAGACATTGTTGGAGATGCTCCATCTATTAGGGAAATTTTGGATCTAAAATGGGCTATATAAGACTTTTTATTTTTATTTTTATATGTCAGTTTTCAAACAATAGGATATAAGATGATGATGTCAACTCCATGGGTGAATAGCGTTGGAGGGAAAGAAAACCATTTTTTTTCATGTATTTTCAATTTATCTCCTTATAGGTTTACTAAAAGTATCAAGTATAGGATACTTGTTTTGCATCAAACGAGTCATAAGATGCAATGAAAGTAAATGAAAACACATGTTTCTTTTTTCTAGAAACACTATTTAAGTTTTTTGTTTGTTTGTTTATTTCATGATATGGTTGTTAGAACTATCAAGTTGAGTAGTTGAATGTTGAATTAAAATACATTTGATGCTTTTAGTAAACTTGTAAAGAGAGATTGAAAATATGTGCAAAAAAATTCTATTTTTTGCCTACACAAATGCTTAATTCTTATTTTATTTATTTATGAAGTCCATTTTAGATACCAAATTTTCCACAATGTCTAGTTGTATAATTTGTGGGTTTGTATAATGATTTGCAATAACAAGCTGACACACAGGGAAGATAATTGATATAATGATACAACTTTAAACAAAACATAATTTCCTTTTTCCCAGATCCAAATGAGGGCATGAGATCAAAACAACATTCAAGCAATGCACACGGGGACAAATATTGTTGATAAACAACCTCTATCAAAGTCCATATTTTGAGAAAGAGGACATAACCAAATAATGTACTTCAAAGTTTTTGCATGGCCCCTTACATTGTGAACAATGTGGGTTTTGCGTGGATTTCAACATATAATCTTTTTTGGAAGTGTATATGAGAAAAGCGGTCATTGATCCCTTGGTCAGAAGTGTATATGAGAAAATCAATCATCAATCCCCATTTTTTATTTCATTTCCAAGCATAAGGTGTTTGAAGACAAAGTTTTAACACCAAGTCATTGGAGATGAACATTTAGATGTGGTCCACAAAAATATTATTCACGTTGGCCAAAGAAAACTTCCTTTTGAGCTAGACCCATGAGATCCAATCTCTTGACAAGCCATCGAATATATCATTGATTGAGTGAATTCCACACTAAAAGAAACTTAGGATTGAAAATGAAGAGGATTATATCAATGATGTACCTAAATAAATAATCAAATATGACTACCATAAGTGATGACCATTAAAATAGAGGCCTCTTTTGAGAGGGTTCTTTCCATGGTAGTAAGGATTTGAACACTTCCTAGGCCCTCCAATACTTTGTAAAATAGAAATGTCTAGAATTTTCATCGTGGAGGGGGATTACCAAGATACCTTCAAGAAATGTCTTGCCATACATTTTTTTCTTAGTGACATCCTTTGTTTAATGTAGTGCCTAAGAAGCACTTTCCAAGCCTTTTTACCTATGTGATACAACAAATTCCAACTAGCGAGTGAAAACTTGGCCTTTGATCATGTTTAGTATAACAAAATTTGCAAAGAGCCTTTTTAGGGCATCCATATACTGCATTTAATGTGGCCCAACACGAAGAGGAATAAACATGTGTAGTTGATAATGCTTTGGTGCATATTTGGAATTTGTTCCCAACACCAAGGATTTAGTGATCCATTTATCTATCTTTTCCGCTTGTTGCACTGCCACTTGCTATAGCTCCTCAATCTCCCTATATCTAAATTTATATCCATCTTCTCATCACATTAATTATGCCACATATACTATGTTCTTTTTGTTAGAATTTTTGTGTTTATGGCATTTGTTGCAAATTTAGAAGTTCCATGTGAACTTTAGCCTTAGTTTTGATTTGAAATATTATTTACAACAACAAAAAGTAGAGAATATTTCATCTCACCTCAATGAAATACATTGGGAAACCCAGAAAAAATACCAAACACATACCAATAAGTTTCAACCCTTGGGGCATACTCTTCCAAGAAGAACGTGACAAAACCAAGCAAAAAATTTCAACCCTTAGGGCATATACCAAGTTTCAACCCTTAGGGCATAAAAAGTTTCAACCCTTAGGGCGACATATACCAAGAAGAACGTGACAAAACCAAGAAAGTTTTTCATGAACACCAATCAATAATCAATTGATGGTTTGAGAAACATTCAATAAAAAAAAAAGTGTTTCAAGTTGGAGATCTAGTCCTGAAATGGGACAAAGCTCATGAAGAAAAAGACAAACACACAAAATTTCAACATCTTTGGTTAGGGACGTTTATCATTTTCCAAAAACTTGGCCCATCGACATTTATTTTACAAACATTAAACATAGAGATTGAAAACCTCCCCGTCAATGGCCAAATCCTAAAAAAATATTTTGCCTAGTCGCGTAAAACTAATTATTTTTAAATATTGTACATTCTTTTGTTTTTTATCTTCTTTCTTGAATTTTATCATTCATTACATTATGATAATTCACAGAAAGGCATGTATCGATTACAAATATTAAAGGGTACTCCTATGATCACTACATCCTTAAGGAAATTTTTAATTTTCATTAAAGATAAACATTAAATCATCTAAAAGCTTATGTAAATATTTTATAAGAGCTTCATCCATCATGAACAAAGTTGGAAATAGTGATAATTGGGAGTGGAATTAAAATCTTAGACTTAGTTTTTATTCACCATAATTTTTCCAATCAAAATACCTCTCGTATCACCTTGCTTCCATCACACTCATTGCATAAAACAATATCTTATAAATATATCTTTAAAGGGTGTAAAACTATGAAATTGAAGTTGAAAGCACCATTAAATGTGGGAAGTACAAGTAAACCCATCGAGGCTATGGACACTCGCTGACAGTGGGGCAATGCTTGTACGATACTAAGGCACCTTTGTCAAGGCTATGGATGCTCGTGGGTAGTGAAGCAATGCTGCGTTCAAGAGAGATGATGAACAAATACGTGCAAGATTCAGTTTGTATAAAGATTCAGGCCTTTGATGTGATTTCACAATTAATTTGAAACTTATTGTCTAATTCCATCTTTTCTTGCTCTTATAAAATGTTGTGATAAGAACAAGAACATTAATGATGAGTAAATCATTCTTAGATATCAAGTATTGTATTTCCAAATCAAACTGAAGAATGGATAAAATCCCTATATCATAGACAACTGCTTCTCCCAGTGTGTCGCCATTTGTTGCGACTAATTAACAATCTCCCTCCATTATTCAATTTCTTTAATAAACATAATGGAGTCTCTTTGAAATTTTGATTCTATCATTAGGTGGTCCCTTAGAATTCAAAGTTTCTCTATTATCTTTAGAAGACCTAATCAAATACAAATAAATAATAAGTTCTTTAGTGTTACAATACTGCAAATTGGTGCATTTTTGTACTAATCTGACTCTTTTAATTACCTCAAAATAAAACTGATAGATGCTAGTTTAATAAAGATTGCTGAAATAAGAAATTACAATATTTGATGGAATCTTGTAATTGCTGATAAAATCATATTTTTGAGCTTTAAATAAGTTTTCTTCATGGTTTTTGCTTTACCTTACAAAGTCATATTTTGATGATAGGGTTTTTCAAAGAGGAAGCTATCAATTCATACACAAAGTTTTGACCCATCAAATTCGATGAATCTTAAGGATCGGTTGCAAAAGGATATGTTCATGAGAAAAAGTTAACATTTGATACATAGCTGATATTTTATTTGTTAAAAGAGACATTAGACTGTTAAATAGTTAAGTCTTATGAGTGATTCTCCTATCATAACGTTACCTACGTCCAATATGATTACTCTTACTCTCTCCATCATAAAAAATAATACCGTTTAATTATACTCATATCTCATGTCATGTCCTCTAATTAGAAATGATTCATCGATTTCCCATGACATGTTTAGTAAACTTGGATGAAAGTTTAATTAAACCTAATTTATTTTCTTTCCACCTCGCTGATATGATCCATGAAATCAGTGATCACAATTAGAGGTAGACACTTCTGAGTGTAACAGGTTTATGTGAGACAAAGGAATCAAAATGGTGAGACAAAGGAAAGGAAATTCTGGTATAGAGATAATAGAATACCAAGTTAGGTACAAGAAAGGGTCATAGTGAAGAATGGTAGTCTGATTCAAACACTATGGAGTAGAATTAATCGACATTCATCCTAAGTGTAATGTAATATTGGAAAAGATAGGCTAGAGGAAATTATTTGAGAAGTTTACTGGGCACATAGAGGACATTACAAAATATTTTTCTCAAACCTTTGATGGTGAATGCGCAAAGGTAGACAACTTGACCATCCACCTCTCTGAAAACTCTTTATCTCAAAAACTAGGACTTGCTCACACTGGTGAGAAATGGTTTAAGAAAAAATCCACTGGCTTGAGAGCATGGAATCCATTTCTCATAAGAAATAGATAGAAACCTAACTAGGTTGTAGGGGTACCTAGGGTTTGGTTGAAGGATCCATGGAAAGACCTAGCTTTTCTAGTTCAGAAATATATAACATGTGAGGGACACTTTAACTTGATTTTCCTTTATCATATCAAAATTTTATTGCATCTAAAAGGTGAAAAGATTCTAAATATGCCTTATTTGTTGATTAAATATTTAACTAAGATGTCAAAGGCTATCCATAAGAAAAATAAGAATGTTGACATGTCTCTTTATCATCATGGCCTAGTTAAAATTATTTTCAAATCCGAGATCCAAAAACAAGGAATCGAATGGGATAAATTCCTAATGTACAATGGTTTTGTAGATCAATACACCACAAGAGGTGTTACATGGGGATTACTTCAAGGCACTACAAAATTAAGGTTAGAGAATGCAGTTGAGAAGACAATGGATCATACAATTGAGGATGTAGAGGATGTCTAGAAAGTCCTTGGGATCTCATGGATTAAAAAGGATAAACAAGGGAAAAGTAATGTCAAAGAAAATACAACTGCAAATTGGACACTTCAACCCAGAACGACTAGAGCCATGGATAAAATACTTCAAGAGGATAAAATGATAAATGAAGAAATGAGTCTTGTTTTGGAAAAACCTACAAAAACACACAAAATTCAGGTCTCAGAATGAAACTCTAGATCAACCCCCGAATTAGATGAATCTCAATATGCTTTCTATGACTTCTTAGAAAGTATTGAAATGATGGAAGGAGGTCCTTCTTCTTTCAACATGTTGTGCCTGCACAACACCCTCTCAAATTTCTTCTCTTACCGTTTCTCTAAGAGAAGAAATTGGGCCTACCTACAAATATTTTCTACTAAAAATCTTCTCAGACTCTCTCGTGCAAATGGAAAATCCCAAGGATTTCTTCCCTCTCCCCACAATTTACCATTCTCAACATTTCTTGAGATCACTCTAACCCACCGATACACAATATCGACTATTTCCCTATTTATAACATATCGACGAACATCTTTCTTCCTTCACTGATACATCGACAAGCATCTTAATATCGTTGTTGAGATGTTTGTCACTTAAGTTTCAGTTGATGTTCTTGACGTACCAACGACCATGAAATATATGTCATAGATGCACAATACTTGGTGTATCAATGGGGTTCATCTTGTCTCCATTGATACATCATATATCGACGAAGTTCCTTCTTCTCTCTCTGATGCACTGATTGTTGGTGAGTTTCCCTCTTCTGTCGCCAATGAGCCATCAAAAGGATGTCGACCCCTCATCGACACTGAGCATATATACGATGATATTATTCCTCTCACTGACACTTACCCTATCGGAAAGACATGCCTTCATCTAGAGAGATCACCAGACCAGATCCGGGGAAACCCTTCCGGCCCAGTTCAGAGGAGGAAATGGCGCATAGATTGGGACAATTACAACCCATTTATGACAATGGAATCTCTAGGGAGAAACAATTGAGCCTAGGAGTTGCGTCACCTCCTAGGGGAACCATCCATGGTTTGTACATATCAGCAAAGGACCGATATTCAGGTCGACAGTTACTGAGAGTATGTTTGAGGTCAGGGCGCACAGTTTGCGACATTTTTTAGGGTTATCTGAGGAGTCTAGCCACCAGGGCGAAAATTCCAGCCTTACAGCAGTTGTCGTGTGAGTTGTTGATTACATGCAACAATTCATCTTGCTCATCCACTGATTGAACATTCTTCTTCGCTTCTGGGTATTTTGATTTAGCATTGTTGATTGTATTCCAGCTAAGATCCATATAGTCTTGATCTAGCTGAGTGATTCCATTTATTTCCCACATGCAGTATTGTAATTTCAATCATATTTCATAATATAAGTGGTTGCAATTGTTCTATGTTTCCTATCTATTTGATGTTTGTTATACACTGGTAAACACAAGAAAACAAATTCAAAACTATTGAAACACAGAGAAAAAACCTCAACCACATCCAGAATCCTAGAGAGTATTAGTTTCTGCAGTAGATAGCCAACATTTGAGGCATATATCCAGATCCACAGATCTTAGGATATTACAGTGGTATCATAGCTTTAGTCCTGTCAGCCTGTGACTAAAGTTTCGATGAGTTCAACAAAGAACCCAAAGGGTAGTGAGCACTTAGGTGACAAATATGTCACTTACAACAGACGCGGGGAAATGAGGAGACCTAGGGCAGATTATCCCCCCTTTCCTCACAGTTTAGAGTAAGAGGAAGATGCACATAGGGAAGAAAAGAGAGGCGTAGAGCGTGAGGCACATAGGGAAGAAAAGAGAGGCGTAGAGCGTGAGGCACATAGGGAAGAAAAGAGAGGCGTAGAGCGTGAGGCACATAGGGTGATGGGAAACATGTATGAAATTCCATAAGGTAGTGGCAAAGCACCCATGGACCCAAAGGTATCCTTCATGCAAGTTCTTAGCAATTTGGTGATCAATCATCAGGCCATGACTCAATCCTTGACACATATGACTGATAGATTGACTATAGGGAGTATTCCAGGCACAAATGACCCACATGCATCACAAGGGAACTTAGGGGAAAGAAATAGACCCCATTCACCTACTCGCACATACACTTCATTGAGTAGGATCCCCATGCCACTATTCCCTAGATTTTAGAGGGCACCTCCAGCAACAATACAACAACCGGTAACACCGAGGCATACTACACATGCAGAGGATATTTCAGAGTACAAGAGAGAGTATGCAACGCTAGGACCAGAGTTCCATCAAGACATAACCTTTCTAGAGTATTGTGGACTCAGACTTAGGAACCGCCCTAGGGATCCTCATAGGGGAGGAATACAACAACAACAACATGGACAGAACATAGATTTCATCAGAAAAGTAGGTAAACTTACTACCTTATTTTGACGAATCATCTAGATGCATTGCCAAAGCTTGGGTACTGAAACTAGACACGCACTACAAGCTCAACCATATGACAAAAACAAAGTCCATCAATTTCGCTACCTTGCATTTGGAGGGAGAGGCACATGAGTGGTGGCATCATGGACTGGTTATGTTGGGTCACAATCACATCACTTCATACAGGGAGTTCATAGAGAGAATCATGGACATATTTTACATGAGGGATCCAGAGATCCACTTCAGGGATTTATCCCAGTTGAGACAAACTAACACACTTGAGGCATTCATCACAAAGTTTCAGAGGGTAGCCATGGAAGTGACAGACATTTTAGAGCCTAGACTAATCATGCTTTTCACAAAGGGTCTCACAAAACCTTGATAGGATGGGTGAAGGCCTACAGACCTCACACACTACAAGATTCCATCCTATGCACTAGAGATCTAACAAACCCAGTGTCAAAAACCAAAACGTTTTCCAAACCCTTTGTGCCACAGAAGGACCGGGATAGGAAACCATTTCAGAGAGAGTGGAATGGTAAGGAGAAGATGGATGATGATATGAGTCATGATATTATGAGGAAGAAGCTATGCTTCACCTACGAATACCCATGGGTCCCCAACCATAGGTGCATGGGTAGGGGAGAAATCCACTACATTGAGGTTGCAACAGACAGTGATGAGGACGAACATGGAAACCATGCACGAGACAATGAGTCCACCAACTTAGAGGAGGAGCCATTACATGCGAGGGAGCAACCTCCACGCATACCACCAACACCGGTAGGGGCCCAACCACTGGTAGAGCCTCACCCTCATGATAAGACTAAGAGACAAGAACCAACAAAGGGGGGAGTCATATCGACCCTTTCTAGGATCCCTAGGTATGACACCCTTATGATAAGAGGGACTATTCAGGGAAAATAGGCCATTGCCTTAATAGATGGTGGGGAAACCCACAACTTCATTAATGCTCCATTAGTATCGAGGTGAGCACTATAGACATAGGAGTTTGAGGGGTTTTATGTTGCAGTAGCAAATGGCCACACGATGGAGTGTGTAGACAAAGTCCCAGACTTGGAGGTAAAGTTAGGTAACTAAACCATGAGAGATACATTCTATGTAGTTGACCTTTTTGACACATATGTGGTGTTGGGAGTCCAATGGTTGATCACCTTGGGCAATATTTCTACCAACTACCAAACCCTTGAGATGGGGTTCAGAGATAGTGAGGGGAAGAGGATTGTACTGAGAGGTATGTCCACAGGGGCACCCAAGAGAGTGTCGAAAAAGAGGATGGAGAGGATCTTTAGGCATGGGGAAGTAGCATATGTTGCAGAGTGCTTAATAACCACACAAAGGGATTTAGACGACCAACAACAGTATCAGACATAGATTAGGACTTTGTTGAGTCGACATCAATAGGTTTTTGGACAGATTCCACCAGGTAGACCACCTGACAGAGGGTTTGAGCACACCATTGAGCTGGAGGAGGGCGTAAAACCCATGATTACAATGCCCTATTGTCATCCTAGGAGGTTCAAGGATGAGATAGAGAAAGCAATCAAGGAATCGCTAACGATGGGACACATCAGACCCAACAATAGTCCATTTGATTCTTCAATTGTCTTAGTTCTAAAGACAGATGGTACCATGAGGATGTGTATAGTTTACTATGCTTTGAACAAGAAGACCATCAAAAACCGATATCCTATCCCACACATTGATGAGTTGATGGACGAATTGCATGGAGCAATTTTCTACTCTAAGATTGACCTATGCTCTGGATATCATCAGATCAACATTCAAGAGAAGGATATAGAGAAGATGACATTCCGATGCCACTATGGACACTTTGAGTTCCTAGTTATCCAATTTGGGATAACCAATGAACCAACCACGTTTCAGTCTTGCATGAACCAAATATTCCAAGATCACTTGAGGAAATCGGTCTTGGATTCTTCGACGACATTTTGGTATACAACAAGACATGGAAGGAGCATCTGAGGCACTTGGATGAGGTACGCAACATCATGGAGTCACAATCACTGTATGCCAAGGAGTCAAAGTGTGAGTTTGGCATGACATAACTACTATACTTGGGCCACATTATCAACGCACATGGAGTACATGTGCATCAAGAATATATTGGGGCCATTTTGGATTGGCCAACGCCCAACAATGTGACAGAGTTGAGGAGTTTATTTGGGCTATGCAACTATTATAGGAGGTTTGTGAGGGGTTTTTAATAGTTGGGGGCACTACTCACTGAACTCACTTGACAGGGGGCCTTCATCTGAACAAATGATTCGTAGAAGGCATTTGAGCATACAAATGAAGTCATGGGTACGTGCCCAGTACTAGCATTGCCAGATTTCATGCTACCATTTGTTCTGGAGTATGATGCATCAAGAGAGGGGATCAAAGGAATGTTGATGCAGGGGGGACACCCAATAATATTTGAGACTAGGAAGCTCTGCCAACCTGAGAGGTTGTATTCGATCTATGACAAGGAGATTCTTGCAATCATGCATGCCTTGACCAAATTCAGGGAGGATTTGGTGGGAAAACAATTTGTGGTCAAGACAGACCATAATAGTTTGAAGTATTTCGTTGAAAATAAGGATCTTAGAGAGCGTTAGTAGAAGTGGGTGACAAAGGTCCAGGCCTTTGATTTTGACATAGAGTATGTCAAGGGGAAGAAAAACATTGTGGCAGATGCACTGTCTAGGAGACCGACAACTTGTTCCTTGATGGAGATTTCAACATATTGGAAATCCCACTTGTTAGTGGAATATTCCAAGAACAAGTTCGCTTGTGAGATATTGGATGGGCATGTACATGAAAATATGTATAGTCATAGATGACATCAACTTCTATAAAGACGGAGTCTACATAGTGCCAGGATCAGGTCTCAAAAAGATTATTTTGGCCGTAGTACAAGACTCTCCATTAGCAGACCATCAAGGGTTCTTCAAAACTTACCGATAGGTCATGGAGATATTCTCTTGGAAGGGTATCAAATAGGATGTGATGAGACATATTAGTGAGTGTGTGACTTGTTAGCAGAACAAATCAGAGCAACCACCTCCAACAGGTTTACTTCAGCCACTTCCCATTCTAGAGCATAAGTGGGAAAGTATATCCATGGACTTCATTACAGGCCTACCCAAGGCTCAGGGTAAGGATTGTATTTATGTAGTGGTCGAACGATTGACAAAGTTTTCACATTTCTATGCGATTCCTACAGATTACAGTGCAGTGCAGGTGGAAAAACTATTCTTAGAGAGTTTTTCAGACTTCACGGGTTTCCAGAGAGCATCGTCAACGACATAGACAGTTGGTTCATTGACACATTTTGGCGGGAGTTATTTAGATTGGTGGGGACAAAGTTGACACCCAACACCAGTTACCAGCCCCAAACTTATGGGCATACAAAGATAGTCAACAATTGGGTAGAGGGATACTTGAGGAGTTACTATGTGAGTGGACAAATAAGAGCGTGGGTAAGGTGGTTACATCTTGGAGAGCACTGTTACAACACTACCTTCCACATATCCATAGGTATGATCCCATTCAGAGCATTATATGGGTATGATGCTCCCACTTTGATTGAATTGGTTTTTGGAGACAACTAGGCTCCCAAGGCCAAGGAATGGATAGTAGAGAGTCAAGAGATTCTCAAGGTACTAAAGGAGAATCTACAGACTGCACATAATCGACAAAAAGTGAATGTAGACAAACACATGATAGAGCGTAATCTTGAGGTTGGGGATCTAGTATTCCCGAGGCTACAACCATACAAGCATTCATATTTAAAGAAGAGAGAGGAAGAGAAGCTCAAGCCCAGGTTCTATGGGCCATAAAGGGTGATACGCAGGGCAGGCGATGTGATCTATGAGCTAGAACTACTAGAGGGGATCCAGATTCACAACGTGTTCCACGTTTCTTGTCTTAAGAAAGCCGTGGGACAATTCATCAACACTTCAGAGGAGCTTCCACCTTTGGATGAGGAGGGGCAGTTGGAGTTAGTTCCTGAGGAGGTATTGGAGTTCATAGAACATAGGTTGAGGAGAAGGGTCATCAAGGAGTGTTTGGTCAGATGGAGGGGGCTGCCAGCAAATGATGCTACTTGGGAGAGTGAGCAGATTTTGCATCACCCTGGATTGATGTTGCTTGAGGACAAGCAATCTCGGGAAGGGAGGACTGTAATGTCCCTTTCTGAGTAGCAGCTCCAGAGAGGAGGACTTAGTAGTATAAACACCCCCTTTAGACTATAGCGAAGTAGAAATAGGAGAAACAAGGTCATTTGGTGTCATTTCACTAGGGAATGTTATATTTCGAAAGTGACATTAAGTGAAAAGTGGGAAAAGTGCGCTTCAAGTGAATTAAGCCAAAAATAGAGGGGCACTTAAGTGAAGGAGAAAATTATAGAGGTCAATGAAGAATTAAGGTTTGAGAGGGTATATGAAGGAGAAAAACAACCTAATTCCTCATTATCCGAGTTTATGATTTGAGAATTGAGCCCTGAGGAGAAAACACACAGGTTCAGGCGAATCAATGGATATTGTGGATTCTAGGAGGAAGACACCAGTTGGTTGATTTCGGTGTTGAGAGACACACCCTAGTCACCGGAAGGATCACCCAGATTCTTCATCGGTTTCAATAGTAGTTTACAGGTTAAGGAAGCTAGGGCACACTTCATCAGGGCGAGGGCACAAGGGATGGGAGACTTAGAGGTCTAGCCTGTCCTAACCAGGGATAATTCATAGTTTTCCTTTCGACCCAATTGAGAGGAAGGCAAGGCGCTCATTTTGAGATACTTCTTGAGAGATTTCGATGGAGGAATCATCTAGGGCGCACCAGACAGATATTGAGGGCGCAACACTTGTGGAGACTTAGACAGGGTTCTAGAGAGATCACCGGACCAGATCTGGCGAAACCCTTCCGACCCAGTTCAGAGGAGGACAGGGCGCATAAATTGAGACAATTACAACCCATTTTCGATGGTGGAATATCTAGGGTGCAACAGTTGAGCCTAGGAGGCGTGCCACCCCCTAGGGGAACTACCAGGGGTTCGTACATATCAACAGAGGGTCGATATCCATGCCGACAATTACTAAGAGGGTGTTTGAGGTCAGGGTGCATAGTTTGAGACAATTTCCAGGGTTATCCAAGGAGTCTAGCCACCATGGCGAACATTCCAGTCCTGTAACAGTTGCCGTGTAAGTTGTCGATTGCATGCAACAATTCATCTTTCTTATCCACTGATCCAACATTCTTCTTCGCTTTCAGGTATTTTGATTTATCATTGTTGATTGTATTCCAACTAAGATCCATCTAGTCTTTATCTAGCTGAGTGATTCCATTTATTTCCCGCATGCAATATTGTACTTTCAATTATATTTCATAATAGAAGTGGTTTCAGTTGTTTTATGTTTCCTATCTATTACATGTTTATTATACATTGGCAAACATAAGAAAACACATTCAAAAGTATTGAAACACATAGAAAAACCCTTAATCGCATCCATAATCCCATAGAGTACTAGTTTCTGCAGCTGATAGCCAACAATTGAGGCATATATCCAGATCTGCGGATCTTGGGATATTACAATGAACCAAGAGCCTATACAATACATATTATATGACACAAGAAGTGACCAAACTGAATTTTGGCAAATAAACAACAAGAACAAGACTCAAGATTTCATTAAAAAACTCCTTTGACCGTAATCTTCAAAGTGTATTTTTCACCCTTGGAATATGCCAACTGGATTATTTGCATGATTACGATTCCAACTTAATTGACGAAATCAAAACCTGAAGCCCGAAAGTGCCAAAACAATGGCCAGGGATTTCTGGAGGAGGATGATACTAGTAATGTGGGCTCTCGGTACAGGCATAGTAACTGAAGGGTTTGGAGGCATTCACAATGAATTATCGTAGGAGTTCCCTGTATATTAACCATCTTGGCAAGAACAGGTTGAAGATTATTGATGATGCTAACAAATATTTGAAATCTGGGAAAGCTTAAATTCCTCTGCATAAATGGTTGCCATGCATTGTAAACCCTGGATGTTGAAGGTTTGACATCGCTGCAAAAAATTAAAGCTGAGGCGTTTTGAGATCTCATAACCATCATGTTGATATTTTAAATGGGTTTTGATTATTATCTTACTCGCTCTTTCAGAAGTTTTCATAAGAACATTAAATCACAATCCTTTGGTGGACCTCTCTAAAATTTAAACCGCTACTCAACGACTGGCTCCGAGTCGGCACACAACACATCAATTTTATGAAATCTGACACAATTGGAATTTTTCCAATGCTTTAAGACTTTTCTGAACCATCGGCTCGCCATCGAAGGAAATCACTCTTTCCTTGTCGATACACCCAGCGCCAGAGCCAACCACTTGATATCCGCCAATGCATACCGGAGTAGTTCCTGTCTTCCTTTCCGATACATACTGGAGGAATTCATGCTTTTCTTGCTGAAACATGACGAGTTCATGATTTTCTTGCCGAAACAGGGACATGACCCTACCAAACTTACTTTCATACTTTGGGCATAACTTTCGAATCCGATCTCCGTTTTGCACCATTGGAAAGGTCTTTCCCAGATCTACAACAACCCTAGAGAACACAACGCCTCAACAATGAGCAGAGGAAACATATACGAACTCTCAATTAATTAATGTTTCAGTTCTATAGGTTCAAATGCATGGTTTTAATAGTTTATTTCGAGGCTACTCTGAGGTCACTCATATGTTGAATGGTGCCAGTTACCTATGCCAAAGGAAGGTCATACTATGTTAGAGTGTGAGAGAAGAAAATCATGAAGGATTTGTTGCCACAAATCAAGGTAATCTACCAGTACATAACAATATCCTCGCAAACACAATATGCCACTGAAGATGATAGAGCAACAATAACAACAACAACAACCAACAACAACAACAACAATTCTCAAAACAACAAGGGGGGATTGAAAGGGAATCAAACTTGAATGGCTGAAGAAGCATTCCAAATATCATTATGCTTAATAACATACCTGGAGAGAGAAGTGTTTTTCCAAGTCCAGTCTAGTCTCCATGGTTAGTGGGGTGCATATTGGCCATAATCTATGATGGCCCACCAACACTAAAAGACAAATTCGAAATGTTATTATACATTAAATCATAAACATTTATGCTTTCCTTGTTCTCTCATCGTTACAAAGGGGATAAGAACAAAAGTTTGAAAATGAAAAGTCATAGGGGGAAGGTGGAAGGTCAAGACTCACGTTGAACTTTAATAATACGAAGATCGTATCCAAGTAAAGAGATTTTTGGATCTTCAAGCATTGTAGATCTGAAACTACTTTTTGTTAACTAAAATTGAGAATCCCTTGTTTTAGCTTTCATGTACTATTACTGAAACTGTTAATGAGGAGAAGCCAGTTTGGCCGAGCTATTTTTTTGGAGAACTCTGATTCTCTTGTTGGACATACTGTGGACTATTCCTTTGTGTTTTTCTCAACACTCAGGTTGTGTAAGGATGTACTTCATATTATAGACTGATATTATGTGTGATAGATTCATTCTTATTTCCATTCTTCGGAGAATATTTGTTTGAATTCGTGGGTGTAGAACCGTAAATGATTGTTTAAATGCTAGATTATTCTGTATTTGCAATTGTTTATTCATATTGTTGTCTCTTCTCTATGTGAACTATTTCACGAGCCATTGATAGGAGCATGTTTGGTTCTATGTTTGCTTTTTGGTTACCTTAGTTTCGTTCAGATGCATGCATCTTAGATTAACTGCATTTCATTCTTTAGTTTAAAAAACCTTCATCGATGGACTGGGCCACAACCGGTAAACTTAAAACCATACATGATTTCCAGGCCATAATCCGTATGGGTTCCCTATTCCAAATGGTGAGAGTTTTAATTGAGACTTCTTATCAAGGGTAACCCCTATTGTTGACAAAGGAGTTTTTTCCCACATCAACATAATTGACACTAGAAGGAGGGCCGAATGACAAGCCTTCACATGTTGATCCATTTTATTAAATCGTTTTAACCAGCCCATGGATCCTCTCTGTATGGGATGACCCTTTGAGTCTTCCAAGACCCACCAGGGGCATCTCAATCAAGATAGTTAATCGCTTGTCAAACCCAAAATTCAATGGTGAAGGGCATGTCTCTGCTTTCATGCATCTCAATCAATTTAACATTACACAAAAAAATCTTAATGTTGTTTGGGACAATGAAATCTGTCGATGTTTTTTCCTCACAATCTAAGGACGAATTAAAGCTTGATTTAAGACATTTTCGGTGAAATTGATTCATAGTTGGAAACAATTCATGAAAATATTTATCGATGCTCATGTAGATTATGTTTATTATGAACTCTTTGACAAACTTGTATATCTCCATAGGCTTGGAAACAAATCTTTGGATGATTTATTTCAAAGAGTCATGCAGATTTATTGTAGATTTCCACAAAATGACAAACCATCGGACCAAAAAATATTTGATTGGTTTTCATACCTCGTCTCCATTACTGAAGGGTACGATCTGATTACCTTTCATTCACAAGATTCATATCCGACGATGAATGATGGGAGGTACATGGTCTCTAATCGACACCTTGTCATAGCTACGGGGAATCCTTATTGGAGATCTTAAACCCCTTAGATCCAGAGAGGGAACCATCCACTGTCTCCCCTTCATAAAATCATGGATATACTTTGGTTTGTGATGAATCTCTTGTTGAAATCCTTTCATTTTCACAATATAAATATCTTCATTCACTTTATACAAACATGTTTGATGATAATCACCCGCATGAGCATGCACCTATTTACCATACAATGCGACCTATACACATTTATTACAATGGAACACTGAATGATAAACCATAACAAGATTTCCTAGATTTGATTGATCTGAGACTATTTCTTAATGATAGTCCATCCAAGATGCACAAAGTTCTAAGTCCTTTTCCATTTTCAGAACGTGGTGAATCACAATTTGATCATGATAACCCTATTTTCAATAACTATTCTGTTGTTCTGGAATTGAATGTGAACACTAATCTATCATTCATTGATCCTTTGAAATCCCAAATTTCTGATTTCAATGCACATATGTTAACAATAAAAAATACAAGTTATGCAGAGTGCAAAAGGTTTTCATATATCCATGAAGAAAACATGTCAAATGAAAAACCCATCACCATACGAAGCACATGAAACATTGAGCTAATCAAATGAACACTATCATCTCAACCTGCTTTATAATCACATGTCAATTTTCAAGGGAAAATACATCTCTTGTCCTTGGATTCTATATTAATACTCCAACACTCCTCGCATGATTTTGATGATGTTATAGGAGAAGGCTTGGAGTCATCTTTAGCTCAATGTTTCCCTCAAACTATCAGATACCATCTCTCTTCTTAGCATTTGGAGGATGTAAAATGTAGGCTTAGGGAGTCTTTCCTAGATAACGAGGCACCTCAGTTTCGATCGATGGTTATGTCAGGTTCTCATTGTCTTGCTTCAATCCCCAGAATGAATGATGCCACTCATACCGAGACTCTTTCACAAGTTACATTGCATGCAAATTTCATTTATGGGTCTGATAAGGTATGTCACTCAATTTTGATTCTCTTCCAACAGTCCTATGATAATCATTGTAAATTTTATGATGGAATTGAGTCTCGGTTGAAGGAATCCTACATGTCTGCATTTCCCATGAACCATAATACTGCCAAATTTAACATGTTCGGTAGAGATTTGCTTGAATCGATCCTTCCTATTTTTGATCTCTCACTACATTTTCTGCAATAAACTTTTGATGAGCATTTGGTTGTAGGTTTAAAATCACTTGACTAGTTACATTGGCACTATGCTTTCACTTATCCCTTTTTCAACCAATGTAGGATAGGCTAGGAATAGGAGTAGCATAGTTCTTTTCTACTTTTATGCTTACATAGTTTAAATGTTTGCTTCCATTTTTTCTTGGGTAGCATTAGATTTTGGTTTATATTGATTTCTTGAATAAAATCCACCAACTGTTATTAGTTTAGTTTGCAGCTCACAATGAATTATTGTAGTTTAAGTTTCTTTTTTCATGTATGCTTTCTTATTTTCATTTGACGCATTTCATTTTTGTTGTTCGACTGAAATCTTGGCTTGAATTCATCTTTATGAGGAAACCATGTGCATAATTATTTAAGAAAGTTCAACTGGAACTTCATTTGCTTCACTGGAATTCACTCTAAATATGGACAACTAGACAACTTGTTACCCTAAGCTGCTGAAAGAATATCTGTTGAGGAATGCTTTACATCTTGGGGAAGATGGAAATCAGGTTGAAGGAATCATCTCAACAGTTCATGACCTTGCTGTTCATAATCCAAAATGGTTTTCCAAGCCTTACTGACCAATATTTTGATGGATGTGTTTCTTGCAAAAGCTTATGGACCAATGGATCAAGGTGATGGTGTCTCGGGGCCATTTTCTTAGTTTCCAAAATAAAGACCGGTACATTAAAACCAAGTCATGAGACTCTCAACAAATCTCTTCAAGACACTGGTCCATGATTTTTGGGAAGGCTCATCAAGAGTGATCTCTCCAAAACTCAGTCGAGTACACAAAACACAAACCATACAACAAGCTGTACATTCACTTGAATGAGTATCACCGGATGATCTAAAACCTAATTCATGGAGCTAACAATTCAAGGAGCGCTGATAGCAACAATTTAATGAACATTTTCATCCGGGTAAGAGAACTATGATTCAAGAACAATTATCTCTAAATATGTAGGATACTAATAAAGAAAATGTTTCTCAAATGCCCTTCTTCGGGACATAACCGATAATCATTATAGGCATAGTCATTTGCTGCCCAAAAGAGAACTTCCACTCAATGGACCAACGTTCAAGCTAAGTTGACTCCATCTCTCTATTGGGATCTTGGTGATAGGAAATGATCTCGATCATGGAAGGTTATGCTCACCTAAAGAGAAGGACATGGCTCAAGGAAGAAACATGGTTTCAGAGACTTTGACCTAATCATGAAACATGTCACCCGAGAACTTTATTCGCCAACTTGGTTTTGATATTCTACCTTTGAACCCTCTACACATGATTGTTTTTAGTCATTTATGAAACTTCTAAGCTGAAATCAATCTCACGTCTCGAATGGTTTGTCCATGTAGGTTCAAGTTCACAATTGGGACTGCGGTTAACTGAGCATGTCATGTTGTAGCATAGATTTTAGAGATGGAAGATGTAGAGAGTAAGTCAATATCCCACAAGGCCAAAGAAAAGCAATCTAGTGGATAATGAATTGGAGCTCTTTCCATCCCTTACCCCCTGAAGCACAAGGCTACAAAGATGAGCTGATTTTGTTTTAGAAAATCATGAGGAGATATGTAATTATCAACCAACACTAGCAACGAAGCCCATCTGAATGAAAATAATATGTGTATAAACTTTCACATGGATTAGTCTTTTCAGGAGGCTGCAAACTTCTTGTTGTTTGGGATGCATAAACATTTTAAAGCTGTTGGAAAAATTTATATTCATGATCTCTTTCTTAGTTTACTTTCTTTGTGTTGTTCCTTAGGTTATTATTACTAAAGAACAATGCCAAGGCACGCAAAGAGGCCCTTTAAAGCCTCTTCCTGCTTTAGGCTCTCTTAGAAAAATCTAGGAGCTAGAGGGGGTATCACTTGTAAAATAAAATATGAAAGCTAGGTAAGATTTTAAAACAATATTATAATCAATTAGAATATTCAATAGTATCAATGAGGTAACGAAACACGGTAGCTTTATCCAATGAATATCAGACTATATCAATAAAATGAGATCTTATTTCACTTCATATCATAAGAAAATAAACTAGATCCAATCACTTCATGGTTAAGAAGCATGTTCTCAAAGATAAAGTGATCACATGAAAAAAAATAAAAGAAAAAAAATAGTGCCATTACATAAATATTCCATGAACAACATCCACATGATATATAGTAGTGAATACCTGGTATATTAGACTAACAAATATCATTCATATAAAATCTCAATAGAAAGATAATGTCAAGCCAACCGCGTATGTTAACTTGAAAACAATCTTTCTAAAATGAATAAAATTCAAAGGACGATCATGTCAACCCAATGAAAAAGATTCATATTGTAATCAATTGATATACGAGAGAAGTAAAAATACATATAAATGAAGTAAAACACTAACATAACATCAATGCCAATACAAATTGGTTCCGAATCTTATTTCAAAATCAAACAAAGATGCTATTAAAGACCTGAAAGATCATTCTCATGACAACAAAATCTCAAAAAGTAATGTATGTATTTCAGGAAAATGCTGACCCCTTGAGAGTATTCAAAAAACATTTTTATAGTTCTTTTCGTAACCATCAAATAACTGTCTTGAAATCAACTTTTGAAAAAAAAAAAAAAAAACTATTTTTTGGCTCTCATCTTTGGATCGACTTGACTTTGCTTAATTAAAGGTAAATGGAAAGTTGTCGACTCCTTAATGGTAATCTTATTCCCTTTGTGTGCCACTCCTCTTTGACTTTGATGTCTGGTCTCGACAACATCATGAGTTACTTTAGTGGTTTCTTTCTCTTCGTCTGTTTGAATAATCATTTCACGACGAAGTTTCATTGGGATGAACTTGAATATGAACATTTTGTTCCATTCAATATTTGAGGGAAATGAATATTTAAAAATATTTCTGTACAACACTTCAATTTACCGGATAAATAATAAGGACTGGTAGGTTGACTGATTAACAAATCAGTGAGCATCCTAAGAATAGTAAAATCTTTTCCCAAAGAGTTAACAATAGTTTTCCCAGAGAACACTTCATTTTCATAATTGTCACACTGCAAATTATCTCTGCAATCGATCAACAACTGTATATGGGATTCCTTAGGCCAAAGCCAAGGATCATTTTCCTAGGGAGATGGTTAAACCATGTTTTCTCATCTTTATGAATTGACTTTTAAATTTAATTATCACATGATGAACTTCTTCAATCTTTTTAACCAATGCTTTGAGCAACTCCCCCTTTCTATGACATTTTTGACTTTTAATACAAAATCAAATCTATATGTCACTCCAAAATCTTTTAATTCCCGATTAGAAAGAGAATTGATAAACTCAATAATCTTTTCATCCTAAGGCATCTTCTTTTCAATTTTAGATAGATGATTGTTGATATCAAGCTGTGCATTTTTGATGGTCATTGTTTCACATCACTGATATATTTCCAAGTGGGTCTTGAATTGATCCATAACTTGAATAATTTGATCCCACAATATTTTTCTCGCTTCAACTAAGTGTTTTGTACCAACGGTTTGTTCTAATGTATCTTCAAGAAGCTTGCTCAAGATTTCTTTTTCTTTAATTATAATATTTATTTTTTGAGTATTCCTTTCCCACTGTTCTTCAAGTTCGATTATGTTCTTTCCTTTTTGCTGTTTTAATTTTCTGGTGGGCCTATGGATGAGCTTGAAATAACCATGGGTGACATTAATAAAGAATCGTGAACATGAATTCCTTTATTTACTTCTCCAAAAAATTTCTTTGAAATACTCTATTTCTCTAATTTCAATTCAACAATTTTGTTGGGAGGCCTAAAAGATCCAAACAACGCCAATGTCTTGGTTTTTGGATGTATCGTATGACTAGAAGTGCCAGGAAGCCAAGGCTTGTTCCATTAATATGATTTTGATTCTAGAGGTAATTGACAACTTCAGGTTTGATCTTCTGACCTTCTCCATCACAACTCTACTTCTTCTCTGAATGTACATTCATTCATGAAAAAAATGAGCATAAATAAGGCTACGTGGTACTACGTAGTGTAGTCCTTGCCGAATTGGATGGGTGTAGGCCAATAATTGTATCAATAACAAGAGAAAAGGTGGGTAGTTATACAAATGAATTTTAAGCTAAATTTACTCTAGCAATATGAAAATTTGCATCCAAAAAGCAAGTGTCTCACAATCGTTAGGTAAATATCATACATGTTATCCATCCTTCCCATCACCATAGCCATCAAACCAAGCAATCTATCCATAATGACTTACTGGATGGAAGGAACAAAGTACCCAAACCATTTTGATTCTGGCCTTCAAAGGCAATAGGAAGAGATCTCAGTTTGAGGGGAAGTAGTACCATTATCCGTATCTTACCATTATCTGCTCTGTTTAATTAGGCTGGAGGTGTTCTTTTAAGGGGAGGCTTATGCTCCAAGCTTCATCGTCTGTCAAAGGTGTATGGGAGCATGCAACATGTCATAATTTCATAGAATATGTGTTGGTGGAAAGTGATCAGACCAGGGTCCTTTTCAAGTTACCAACAAAAGGTATCGATGTAGTCTAGTGCGTTGGCATTTTCATCTTCCCAAGAGGGAAGAAGTCTCACTCGAAGTGAAACCGAGACGAGTAGGAGAGGGAAGGGTCAGGAGAACACTCAGATATATTCTTAAAGTATCAAGATTCATATTTTTCCTGCGCAAGATAGTTTAAACATGTTGCATTCCTGAACATTTCCTAACTGAGAATGGGGAAATAGAGTTGTGTCAATATTCACATAGAAGCTATAATCATTTAAGAAAACTAGACACAAAATATAACACAACATAACATTCAATAGAATCAGGAGGCTAAGTACACAAGATATTTTGTTTTAATTGGGTCTCCAATTGTGTTATCATATAACAAGTCTCTTCTCAAAATACATTATCAACTTGAGTCACATATACAAATGGTCATGCCAAAGATAATCAACAAGTGCTTCTCCAACATTGCGAGACAAGGTTATCTGAACCCATTTCTCTTTCCAACTCTATAGTAATACATGACTCTATTGCATTATCAGTCTGGTTCCTAACCTAGATCTCAAGATTCAACTTCGCTAATAACAACAGTAAGTCGAGCTAGACTCAGACTTGGACTCGACCTTTCCCAACCTACCCAACCTTAAATATGACCAGCAACAACAACAACACACAACCCTTTTACAATCATATTGATCCCATATATGTAACCTGATCCAGGCTTGATGGTTGAGAACCTGAGAGTTCTCTCTTCCTCTTGATTTGGTTGTAACCTCTTTCTTCAAAACCGGTGTTACGCTGTCCTTTCAACTTTTTTCTATTGCACATTCCATTTTCTCCACTTTTTGTTTCTTCCTTTGGTTGGCTTTCTGGATCCAAAATAGTGTGCACAACTTCTGTTCACCAAAACGAAGATCCGAACTAAATTGTGAAACTTCTATTCCTCAAAATAAAGGGCCCAATAGGCCCCGACCACAATCCTTGACTCGTCTTGAGTCAAGTCTTCAGTTCTTCTGTAGTCTCTGGGTTGGCTTGTTGTTTATCCTTGTCTTCTGCTTCCAGGTTGCTTCCACTTCCAAATTGAATTATTTCTTCCGTGGATCCTTCAAACGAAGGGCCCAACTCAGGTACCAGTTCCAGGGATTTCTTCTTAACTTCTTGGAAGTTCTCGACCTTGTCCTGCCACTTCTTGTCAAGCATTGAAGCTTTAGCAACAAACTTCTGGGTTGTGCCCGTGGTGAATTATTTTGGTTTGGATGCAATGAGGGAATTCCATTCCGAGTTGACTATGATGTCCACTTGGTGCATTTGTAGGTAATCGGATTGGACTACTAGTCGAAATTCTCAGAGTTCTTTCTTGGCCACTATCTGAGCTTCAAGCAGTGCATTTAGATCATTATCCACTTGCTGTTTTTTTTCAAACTTTGCTTGTTGTTCTAGTGGATCCAATGCTTTGGCCACTTCTTCATTGAGGGATTGGATATTTAAGCACAAGACCTCCAGTGTTTGGTTGCATCGTGAGATTACTCCCATCCAATCACTAAACTCTTTGAAGATTGTGGTACACTTCACAGTCTTTTTATGTAGAGTTACTCTTGCATTGTTCCCTTCCATAACAACATTTTCCAATTGTTCCTTTAATTTTCTGGGTTGTAATTCAACTTCTAACTTGATTTCCCGCAAATGCACTTCTATATTTTCTTCTCATTCTGCCAGCTTAGCCCATACTACTTGAACCAATTCAATCTGTTCTACCTTCTCATCTGTTGCACTGGATTTCGACAGTTGAGGCACTATCTTTCTGAAAGTTGTCCAGGCCTCTGTTAGTTTATCCTTCACTTTCTCAACTTTCTATTTTGCTCGAATTTTCAGATACTCCTCCCACGTTCTCTGTGTTTGCGCCAGGAGTCCTTCTTTCTTCCAGAAGTCAGCTTCCCTTTCTATGTGTTGGATCCTCTTCTCCAATTGATCGGTAGAAGCTTTGATTAGGCCTACTAGTTGCGACGTTGGCAAATGAGTGAACTCACCGGATGTAATAGTGGCATCCAAGGGTAATCTAGCTTGAATCGACAGTTCGCTAGCCATGGAGTTCTCTGAGGGTGTCTCCAATTCTTCTTCCCCTGGAGATGGACCTTGCAATTGTTGCACGAGTCTGGTCTTCAGATCCATTGGAAGTAGAGGGAGAAACTCTGTCTTTGACAGGAAAAGTTGTAGTAATTATGGACATTGCTACGGATTCTGGAGTACTGGCTCCAATTGTTCTTTCAATGATGTTGTGCTTTGTCCTGATTGTGTTTGTTGTTTTGTTTGAACTAGCTGCGTTCCTGTTTTTGTTGGTAGTGAAACTTCTGGACTCTCACTTCTGGTCATCTAAACCTCAAAACTGACTGTTGGGAGTGTACACTATGTATTTGAAACTTGTGGGACTAGGGTGAGTGGTGGGACTTTTGGTTTCTGTCTCTCTGTCGAGGGAAAAGTGATATGAATGGGTATATAGAGAGCGACTGGATGGATTGAGGTTGTAGTAGTCACAATAGTGGGATCTTCCACATTCTCAGATGCTTTGGGGATATCCATTTGCATTGGTTTGGGTGAAGTGGGTTGTGAGGTAATGATGGTATCTTGCGGTGGTGATGGGGCTTGCTCGATAATGAGAGTTGTGTATTCCCCGACGTCCATCTTAGGGTCATATGTGATGTTAATCACAGTCCGAGAAACATGAATGGTTTCCTTGGTACGAGGTAAAGCCGTGGATATTGGCTGTGGGTTTATGACTTTGGAAGGGGAAGAACATGTGAGAGGTTTCTTTACTGGGATATCCCCTATGAACGCAACAGCTAGGATCTCGTTGAAATCCTTACCTGATAACACTGCCTATTTTGGAAGTTGTGGAAATATTGACAATGTCCTCTTCTTCTGCTCCAGGGGTTGCTCTTCCTCTTCTTCTGAATCTGTAGGCATTTGGAACTTCTGTCTCTTCTCTGCTGCACCAGAACTCGACCTTGCTTCCACATCCTTCCCCTTTTTCTTCAAGAGATATGCTGGAAAGAGGTAGTGCATACCTGGCTTGCAAGGGTTGTGCTTAATGCTGTTCCATGACATAACTTCTTTGTCAAATGATTCTTCCCCAAGGTAAAAGGGTAGCGACGTTGTGTGGAAGTCCTCGAGCTTCGCATGCCTTGACTAGACAAAAGGTATAGTGGTGATTTAGCCCAAATGCTATATTCTTTGTATTGAGATTTAATAACTCTTGTGGTATGTGCAACCGCTGAGTTGCGTCTATGAGCTGGTTATAACACTTCAAGAATTCCACATTGTTGAACTCCATGTTCTCCAAATCCAACCTTGCATGCCAAGGTTCAAACATTTTGGTGAGGCACCCCTTGTTTGTAGGTGCCAAATGTCTTCCTGTGGGTGGTTTCCATTTCCACATGGAAAATGCTATGGGCAGGTAGCCATAGGTAAAGGTTCCACCTTTCTCCGGAGCTTCCTCACAAGCAATGAGGAGTTCCTCTAACAAGTAGCTACACCAGTTGAACACTGCTCCATTTGCACAAAAGTCAACAACTGAGAGAACATCTAAAGTGCATTCACCCTTATAGTATGCGCGCATGGACTTACTTGCAATAACATAACATGCTGTCATAACCGACTCTGGTAGAATTGGCTCAATATTCGCTATGCATATGCCCCTTTGGGTGTGGAATTTCTCATATAGTATAACCTCGCCCTTCTTTTTGCCATGCTTGCTCGGGCCTTGGAATCCCTTAGATACGTCCTTACCCTCTAGGGACAATATGGTGAGATGTTGGATGTCCTTTGCATGAATTGGGTATCTTTGGTCGAGCCATAAGCTCCTGTTGTGCACCCGACTGATAAAACATTTGGTGCACCGCACAACCTCACTAGTGGTCCTAAAGACCAGTAAATACCTGAGGTGCATAATGGTGGAATTGAACAAATTGATCAAGTCTGGTTTTGGGACAAACTACATGCCCCCCATTGAATCTGCAACCAAGTCCCAAAACACACTAATGTTCATTTGAGGAAATAGTACTTGGTCAGTCAGGTCGAGGTCGAGGAGTTTTGCTTGCTCGGCCTTTCCCTTGACATTTCCCATGACCTCGACCCTAGGATCATATGGTTTTTTTGGAATTTCCTCTTTGGGAGTCAAAATTTGACCTCCTTCTACTCTCGGCATGGTGGCTCTGGAGCACTGGTAAACTAGATGAGTTGGGGGTCGGGGTCAAGAATGGAGTCCATAGGACTTCTCAGATTAGGCTAGGGTGAAAATAACACAAGAACATAATGTAGCTGAGTTAAACAATGAGTCTGGCCCTTGGGTTCACAAGATCTTATAAACGAGATAATTGGAGAGCCCTGTATTTGCTCATAAAGATGCTCGTAATTAGGCTAACAACGCAATATGCTCAGGTGTCTAATGAGACTAATAATAGGGTAAAATCCCTAAGCTGATCTTGTCTTTAATGAACAAAATGAAAGGGACACACTCGAATTGAGGGCTTACTATTTTAACGGTTGAGAATCCCTATGGGAATATCGATGGAATCCACACATATCGCACGTTTATGGTTTGATGGAACGTTCCGACGAGTTACTGTAGCTACCATAAAGGGTATGATTGGACATGGTGCGAATGATACGTGGGCTGTGATACAATTTAGATTCGCCCCCCCTAACTACAATGAGGGTCTCCATCATATTTAATAACCTCATTTAGTGGAATGGTGACTCGTCCAACCCTGTGTGGCTAAGTAAGAATTTCTGCATAGAAGCAACACTTAGAATGAAAAAGAAAAACATATGTCATGGTGCCACTTCACATACTCCGACGTTATTACATGTATTAAATAATTTACATAAAATAAAAATCTAACTACCGTACAAGCTCCCTTGGACTGGAGCAACAATCCTTTGGTTAAAACATGAGAAATATAGGGCTTAAGGCGAGCACCATTCACCCATCCTAGTCAAAGGATACTGTCTAATTGCACTAGCTTGACTGCACCATAGTGTCATATTTCCACAACTATGAATTGAACCAACCAATTCATGCACAACTTGCCTGGAGTCTTCTGATACTGACTGTCATAGAGTAGTACCTTATCTCCTTGTGCAAATATTTTGGACTTAATGTACCTGTCATGCCAAGATTTTTGTCTAGCTTTCTCAACTGATTGATGAAAATCTGCTAAAAATCTTGCTTCCTCAAGTTCCTGCAAGTTTGCAATCCTTTGTGCAACTAATTCATCATCTGTCATCTGCGTAGCCTGTGCTATATAAAGACTAGGGGTGATAAAATCTGAATGTACAACAACTTCCTTCCCATAAACTAACTGAAATGGTGTTGAAGTTACTTCACACACACCTAGGATTTCTTTTTCCTAAGGTTTTTCCTTGTTTATTAGTCATAATTAGTCATTATCCAGTCTCCTATATTTTAGGGGAGAATATTCCAGCTGGAGAATATTCTCTTTCAGTTGACACTCCAGTTTGACTAGTTGAGTTAAGTTTAGATGTTACATTGGTTGTGTCACCATGCAACATTGGGATCATCACCATGATAATTCGACCTTTCCTTGGTATCATCACCATACTGGCGCATTACCCTTGATTCCTTGAGTTAACTCCTCACTACTCTCCGTTTTTTCAGTTAATTGAAGACTAGTTGACTAGTTAACTCAACTATGTGGCAGTTCATTCCCGTAACTGCCTGAGAGACTAGACTATGTGGCAGTTCACTCCTGTAACTGTTAGTGTGTGTCCATATCACTCTAGACCACCACTATGGCACATTGGTTCTCCTCTAGTGCCCACTCATTGAGTTATATAGAGTATATCATGTGTAAAATATTCATTATTCATAACGGTTAATGAGAATTCTTTCATTCTTTCTCTCCTTATTCTTCTTTCTCCTTTTCTCTCTGAAAATGTGTGTATTATTGTTTATATAGATCTATTCTGTGTAGGTTCAACGCATTTACATGGTATCAGAGCTGACAGACTGCTAAGCAAAAGCTACACCAAATCATTTTTGCAAGTACTGAAGATTGAAGAATGCAAAAAAGATGGAATATATGTTTTACTCACCGATAATAATTCTCATTCCTCATAACTATTTGGAGTGGAAGCCAAATATTTTACTTCTTCTAAGAAGTAGAGGCTTATACCAAATAACCATGGCAATTGAAGTAGAGCCTGATTCCGCCGATGAGAAAAATGACTTTCTCAATAGACAAGATATGGCCAAAGTATTTTTCTTCTTGTCTATCTCTCCAGAAATTCTCCACCAAGAATCTGATGACTCACAAGAATCAACTCCAAATGAGTTATGGAACATATTGGAGGTTCTATTCGGAAATAAAGAATATTGTGAATATTTCATGCAGGAGGTTGAACAGATAGAGACAGAAGAGAAGCCATCAGGAGATCAAACCTCTTATAATGAAGAGTCTTCTACAAAAGCATTTGCACAAATTTGTATTCCATTAATTGAAGATGATGTCTACTCAATTTCACACACACACACACACACACACACACACACACACACACACACACACACACACACACACACACATATATATTTTTCTGAATTTGATGTGGAAGATATATGGCATGCATCTTAGGAGTCACATGTAGACACATTTCCATGCGCAATGCATGCATCTCAAGAGACAAAAAGGGAATTGCACACATCAGACTCAACTCTGATATTTTATGAGAAATTTTTTTAGAAACAAATTGGATATTTGAATTCCTATCGGGAAAATATCCAATTTCAAAAAAAACAAATCGTCCGAAACAGAGTCCGGGAAGTGAATTTATGATCATTTTAAAATCAACAAAATTTCAATGTTTTTCCATGAACGGCCGCACGGTTTTCAAAATTTCATCCAAACTTTATTTGACAAGAAGATAAAGTGGATATGTGTGGACATTTCAATGGTGCATTTACTTCATTAGATCCGTGTAGAAATCTACATCTTCAACAAAATCTTCAACGAACACAAACTTGCGCAGTTGCAAGGTCTTCTTGGAGTGAAGGACAAAGTTGCTTAGCAAATGCTTTTTGTTCTCATTTTTTTTACATACATTGTACCTTGAGGGGGGGGGGGGTTTCCCTCTTTCCTCACTTTATTTCAATGTATCTTTTGTATTTGGGTACCTAACATGGCTTCGTTGTCGGGACCCATTCTTTATTTTCACCATAGTGATGTTCAGGGGGGGTGTTGGAGTTATTTCACACACACTTAAAATTTATTTTTCCTAATGTTTTTCCTTGTCTATTAGTCATAATTAGTCATTATCTAGTCTCCTATATTTTAGGGGAGAATATTCCACCTGAAGAATATTCTCTTTCAATTGACACTTCAGTTTGACTAGTTGAGTTAAGTTTAGATGCTGCATTGGTTGTGTCACCATGCAACATTGGGATCATCACCATGATAATTCGACCTTACCTTGGTATCATCACTAGAGTGGCACATTACCCTTGATTCCTTGATTTAACTCCTCACTACTATCTGTTCTGTCAATTAACTGAAGACTAGTTGTCTAGTTAACTCAACTAGGTGGCAATTCACTCTTGAGAGACTAGACTAGGTGGAATTTCACTCCTGTAACTACTGGTGTGTGTCCATATAACTCTAGACCACCACTGTGGTGCATTGGTTCTCCTGCAGTGTGCACTCATTGAGTTATACAAAGTATATCATGTGTAAATTATTCATTATTCATAACGATTAATGAGAATTCTTTCATTCTTTCTCTCCTTCTTCTTCTTTCTCCTTTTCTCTCTGCAAATGTGTGTATCATTGTTTATCTAGATCTATTCTGTGCAGGTTCAACACATTTAAAAATGGGGTATACCTATGTAGCTTATTTGTGGTAGTCCTGTAAGCCCACAAGACTATTGGAACTCTATCATCCTAGTCTTCCCTGTTTGTGCAACATACTTTCGTTAGTCCTCTTTCCATAATTTTATTGAATGCCTCCACTGTACCATTATCTCGTGGATGATAGGGACTTCTCTTATGGTGATGTATAAGGAATTATGTCGTCAACTTTGTGATTGTGCTTTTGATAAAGTGAATACCTTGATTGCTGGTCAGATTTCTAGGGAATCCAAACTGAGTAATGACGTTTTCAAAAATGAATCTAGCAGTTGTATCTATTGAACAATCTTGAACTACCTCTGATTCAACCCATCTCGTGAGGTAATTGTGGTAATGATGTATCTAGCCTTTGAATTCTTAGCCGATGGGTTGATTGGTCCAATAAAGTCAACAACCCACTTCTCAAATGATTGAAGTGACCTAACTGGATGAAGGGGTAATTCATCTCTATGTGATGGCTTCCATACTCTTTGGTAGGGTCACGAGATATAACATACACTTTAGTGTCTTTAAATAAATTAGCCCACCACAATCCAACTTGAAGTACCTTATGTGCTATAGCTTTACCTCCAACATGTCCTCCCACAACTCCACTGTGACATTCCCATATGATATCTTTCCTGTCATGGCTCAAGACACATCTCATGAGGATGTTGTCTAGTCCCAACTTGTAAACTTGTCCCACAATTAGTTGATAGTCTGCTACTTGAACCACCATATGTCATTTTTGAGTTGCAGAGTAAGTGTCTGGGAAGGTCCTTATACTGAGGAAAACAACATTGTCTTCAAGATATTCGGGGATGGCCTCAATTCAGAATAGGTCTGCATCTAGGAGCTGACCATCCACTTCTCCACCACTTTTCCTTGACTCCAACCTTGAAACATGATCTGGACCTACATTGCATCTTCCAGGTTTGACAATCACTTCGAATGAAAACTTATGAGAGAAGTATCCACCTACAAATCCTTCCTTCAAGGACTGGTTTGTTGACTAGGTACTTCAACGTAGAGTGGTCGGTAAAAACTTGAAATGAGAGCCTAACAAATAATGTATAAACTTTTGTAATGCACAAATCATAGCTAGACCTTCCCTTTCGGTGGTTGTGTAGTTTCATTCGGCTTGCGAAATATTTCTGCTCGAAAAATAGATAGGGTGGTCCATGTTTCCTTCCCCTGGTTGAGCTAATATGGCTCCTAGGGCGATGCCTGATGTGTCCACATGTACAGAAAATTCAATTTCCCAATTGGGGAATATCAAGATAGGTGCAATACTTAGTTTTTCTTTGAGGATGTCAAACACTTTGTCACATTCTGGTGTCCACTGAAATATTTCGGACTTCTTCAACAATTTTTCTAACGGTGTGGTGATAGTTTCATGTCTTTTGATGAACCTACGATAATATTCTGTATGTTCCAGTGTCGAGCGCAACAACTTAGCACTTGTAGGTGGCAACATGTTCAGAATGACTGCAAATTTATTTGGGTCTACCAGGACTCCCTCCCGACATACAATATGGCCTAGAAGATTGTCATGTGGTACGTAGAATATGCACTTCCTTAGGTTTAGGGATATCTACAATTCCTGACATCTGTCAAACATTAACTGGAGTAGCCCTACGTATTCCTTCAATGGGATGTATAGTGTCCAATCGTCCATGTAGACCTCTACAAACTTGTGGATGAACTCTCGAAATGATTCTATCACGATCCGAGAGAAGACTGCAGGGAATTATTTAAGCTAAAGGGAATTACCTTGTATGTGAATGACCCCCATTCAGTTATGAATGTGGTCTTGTTCTTGGATTCCTCTACAATTCTGACTTGGTGATATCCTGAGAATTCGTCTATAAACAAATAATAGTCTTTTCCCACAACCTGATCTAACACTTTGTCACTGAAAGGTGTCGAAAATGGATCACACACACATGCATAATTCAAAATTCTGTAGTCCACACAGACTCGAATGTCTTCTGTATCCTTCTTGATCTGTATAAATATGGGGCTAACCCACTCTGCTTCTTCGATCAAAAAAATAATCCCTCCCGAAAGCATTTTGTCTACTTCCTTCTTGACCTTCTCTTTTATTTTTTTATTAAGGTGGTATGGTCTGTGCTTCATAGATTTTGAGTTGGATTTTAACTGGATCTTCATTTCTCTCATGGATCCTTTTATACCTTTCAATTATGAGAACGTTTTTGGGAACAAATATTCATATTCTCTCAACAGGCTGTGGACTTCATTCATAGTCTCCTCATCCCAGTAATCTCCTATGGAGGCTATCTTAGGATGATTTGTACTCCCTATATTAACTTTCCGAAACTTTAGTGGATGGTAATAGGAGATACATGTGTGACTAGGTATAGTATATTGAATATGTCTACCACCTTCTGTTTCTTTAATAGTTAAGTTTCTGAGTTCTTCTAAGTCATCTGGTTTTTCCAGGTTCTTATCAATTTTATAGTAAGCTATAGGTATCTTATCAAATTCGTGAGTCAGACTAGAATGAAGCAATTGAACATGGTCAACACATACTACTGGGCTTGGTATATGTTTGCAAATGTCAGTAAAAATCATTTCTCAGATTGTTTGAAGGACTCTGTTGAGCTCAGGGTACTTATTTGTGAAGGAGAAGTCCTTACAAAAATTGTCTTTTAAGGTTTGCCAACACCTTGTTTGTCTTCTGGTATCTTCATGTATGTATCGGTTTTTTGGGATTGGACCCAGTGATTGGAGAAATACCTGAACCCATAGGTGAGAGGGTACTTCCGCAACTTGCCACTATTTTAAAAAGTGCTCAATATGCACTTTGTGGTTAGACTGTCCATTGAATAGTTGCGCATCTTGAAAATCTATATGCATTTCTTCTTTCAATTGATCTCTACTTTGGAATCGACATCAGATGGCTTGCTTCACGTCTTCCCACTCCATAATCAAGGCTCTATGAGTGGCCCACCATCTAGCGGGGTATCCTGCAAGGCTAAGTCAAGAACTAAGATCCTTTGATACACCACTATTTTCTTTTCCATGCTGGTAAGAAAATTGTCTACCTCCGAGGTACCATCATATGTTGGGTGTTCCCTGAACTCAGTTCCAATCCATATAGTTTCTTTGAAAGTTGCACATCATCTTGAGAATCGTTCATATGAGCCTTGTTGTCAACTGTCAAATGCTAATTCTGAATCCTCGTCAGTAGACTGCATGCTTCTCCAACTCATCGATCTATCTGCAGTGGGGTTTATATAATCCGGTCTCGTTCTTGTTGTTATGGTGTATAATTGATCAATAAAATCCGATTCCATATTGTTGTCCACCGACTTAGTGTATCTAGCCCCTAAATACGGGTCTAAGGGATGATATTTTTTTATCCCATCCACTTCAAACGTCTTGGTGTCCTTTAGATCAATGATAGCATAGTTTTCATGTTCCCAATCAATTCTGAGTAGAGAAAGGTAGGGATCCTTGTCTCTCATGATTTCAATTACTTTGAAATCGGTTGTGGTTTTAAATCCCACAACATCTATTTCTACATTTTCTAGCCTTCCTACTGGGAAAATACAGTACTGGTTCACCATTCTCAACTGGATGAGGGAATACACTAACTGAGGTTTTCCCAAAGCTTCCCTAGTCTTTTTGGGTAGGATTTTGACATCGGATCCCAAATCTAGCATGACATCATTAATTTCAAAATCATCTAGCTGGGCTTCTAACCTAAATTCTTTTCATGTTCACACCTTTGTTCTTTGTATTCTCTGGGTACTCTTCTCAGGAAGGTTGGTCGTTATGATGGCTTCTGGGGTTCCCTCATTTCCCAATATTAGGTATAAGGTGTTGCACAACTTCTCCATAAGTTGGTCATCCCCGAGGATATCAAAGAACAATTGAAACCAAAGATTGATCACATTTTGGGACTGCTTAGGGTGTCTCCTTGGAACTACATAGTTTCTAGGTGCAGGTGGTGAAGTAGGGGCTTGCACAAGTTTAGGTTGAAAGATGACTTCAGGGGAATTCTCCACTATTTCGGGAGTATATATACTCTTAAATATGTCTATAACACATTTAAATAAAAAAATATGTTTCAAAGGGTCATACCTGTCATCCTTGGGAGCTGTTTTTTGAATCTTGGGTTGACTGTCTACATCTGCCCCAGTTTTCGCTCCTCCCCAAGTAATGATGTTGATCTCAGGTAGTTATCCCTTAATTTCCTTTCTCAGTTCCGAGCCTATGAATTTAGCTCCTCATTAACGAACCCGATCTTCCCATTTCGCGATCAGTTCTGGGCAGTCTTTAGTTGCATGCCAGTTAGTTCCGTAGTGAGAGCACCATGGTTGTCTTGGGTGAAGGAAGTCTTTGGCCAAGTGAAAATTTTCATTGCAGTTGTAACATCTGCCATGCCCTCTTCCCCCATTTATTCCTCCTTTGAATCCACCTCCACCCCCTCCTCCCAGGCCTCTTCCAGGCCCTTGGGGGGTTTCGTTTATTCTGAATGTTGTCCGATCTAACCTATTGGCCAACGCGTCCAACGCTCTACATTGATTTGTATAATGTGTTGTAGATGTGCAAAACTCACAATGTATTGTATTGGGAGTAGTTGTATACTTTTGCATGATAGGACACTGCCTCGGTGCATGCTCATGTGTCCAACAATTCTCGCAGTATTCGACTGGATGAGATGTTTGAGTACCTGGAAAGGCATGGTATAGTACTGGTGCATGGAATGGTGGAGTCACAGATACTTACGCAACTCCTCTTGTTGATCCTGGAGAGGGCCCCATCAGATTGTGAGGAGGTCCCATTCCCCTCATGCCCGGACATTCATTTTCCAGATGCCCCTTTGTGTTGCATCCCGTGCACCAAAATTGAAGTCGTCTTGGTCTTGGTATAGTTAATTCTTGAATATTCTCTGTTAGTGCCTATATTTGTCCCTAGAGTTGCGACAAATTTGTATCCACTGGAGGTCTGGTCACTCTCAGAATCCCCAGATATCCTGCCATAGCTTCGATCTTCATTGACTATTCCAAGGCATCCGTTAAGGTTGCTATCCACTATTGTGTTAGAAGAATTCTCGTCAGAGGTAGTAATCCTTGAATGTACCTTTCCCTCTTGATCAGAAAGGATTTGGGGAACATCACAAAAGTTTCAGAAGTGTTCCAGGATGCTCAGAATGGCCTCGACAAATGAGAAAGGGAAAAAATTCAAAGTCTTCAAAGCTCAGAAAAATCGACATAATCACACAGAGTGCGTTGTAAGATTTTAAATAGCGTAAACGGTTCGTTAAACAGAGTTACAAATCGAAAGATATTCACAGTCAAATTTTTGGTCAACCTAACCTAGTCAGTAGGGATGAGTTAGCATTCGTATTGTTGACATCAACATCAATACATATGACATCAGCATCCATATAGGGTACGTGGCATAGTTAGAGAGTGGCATGTTTCATGATGACATTGCAACACCATAGGCTTCCATGTGTCACCCATTTTTTGGCATTTCAAGTCGACATGTGGACCAATGAGGAAGTGCCACGTGGTAGTCCATACAACCACGTGGAAGACCGTATAGGACGTGGCAGACATGTGTAATCCATACAACCACATGGTAGGTGATGTGGAATCCGTACAGGATGTGGAAAACACAGTAGAAGTGACATCAACATGCTGACCTGGCCCAATGACAGTGCCACGTGGCATGCTGATTTGGCACTTTGGGATGCCAAATGGGCCAATAAAAATGTGACACATGACACCACCTAGGAGAAACCATGTGGTCCTCTTGTAGAATGACACTTGGTGACATTCGCCAGATGACACATGGCAGGGACACGTAGGTGGATGATTGTACCAGATCCAACCAATGAATGGTCTCCAGGTGGCAGTGGGAAAATGCCCAAGTAGGACCAAAAAACCAAAAGTTCAAATTAAAAAGGTGTTGGCCAACGACCAACCTCAGTTCGCCAAACTTGGCAGTAGTTCCACCATATCCAACAATAGTCCTCTAAATTTGGCAGAGTTTTTTTAATTTGGAGAAACAATTTTAACAATGCGCCAAAAGGGAGGCCCACGGGTTTGACCCCGGGACCTCCCCCAACAACAACGCCTTAATATAACATCCTCCAACCACTTGGGATAACGCCCTTGTTGGTAAGTCTACCCCAAAGAAATTATTAAAAGGTGTTTTTTGCTAATGCACAGGGGAGAAGTGTGCTCAGTTTGTACGAGGCTGTGCCTGGCACAAATTTGGATACTGTGCGTGCATTAATCGTAGGGATTTGCACACAGATCGAGGTAGAGGTCCAGAGGAGGCATGAAGGTGACAGTGTTGTATGGAGACGATTTGACAATCGATTTTGGGTAATTCGACGATGCAAATCCAATGGAGAGGTCTATTTCGGCAACATAGACTCCGATCAACAGGATAAATTCTGAGGAAGCCAACATAAGCATGATTTTCATTATGTTGTTTTGCCATTAAATTATTTTCTGATGAGCTAGGTAAAATCAAGGATAGAGGGATGGTGAGTTTGAGTAATGTCAAAGGAGATGCTCAGTACGTTCTTCTTGTGGACGGTCTGAAACATAATTTGCTTAGTACAAGTCAAAAGTGTGACAGAGGCAGTGAAGAGGTGTTCACGTCCAAAGAGTGTAAGGTAAATTTAAACTCAGGACAAGTAGTGAATAAAGGCATAAGGACAATTAATGATGTTGATATTGAATCCTCCCCTGCAAGTAAAGAAGAAGACACAAACACAATAAAAGAATGTCCAATTAGCATCTATCCCATGGAAGAAGTAGAAGAAGAATCATGTCATAAGATGGAAGCTGAAGTTTTGAAGGTTGAGAAGTCAAACACCCAAAGCAAGTTCTTAAACAATTCCATGACCCTGGATAAGCTTTTGGATAGTCAGAGATCACCAAATGACAAATATGGTATTGGATACAACAAGGAAGAAATCAGTACTCCTAAGAAACCTAATACAGGTCCTTCGTCTGTGAAAAAGAAAAGCAGGTATGAGAGTGGTTGTAGTGGTTTTTTCTTGTGATTGAATATGGTCATAAAAGCCTTGGATTGTATGCATCATAGAAGAAAAATGAAATTGCAGTAATAGAGATCGATGAGAATCAATGGGGATATCCAAGGGTTATTTAAAAAATACAAGCTACAATTACGCAGTGTTTCAGTAGGACAACAACATCTTCAACAACAACATTTTGTTTTACAAAATGATATACATGACATCCTGTAGAGATAGCAAGAGGAAAGACCTTTTCAAAGAAAGATAACCTTTTAGGAACAAAAGGGGAAAATAGTCAGAAGCAGAGAGAATAGTGACAGGGGGAGTCATCCAGTTATGACAAGAAAAGGTTGATGAAGGAGTCCCAGTAAGAGAGGTGAGCAATATTGAGTATTCTACAAAGGATACAACAAAAGATGAAAATGAACGGGTCCAAGAATCAGAAGGAGAAGACTCTAGTTTAGATACAAATATTCTGCATGCCTCAAATAAGAGAGTCCATCCTGTCAGGGGGAGTTTGTGTTGGTTTAATATCTGATACCTCATAAAAATACTGCAACAACTCAGGGGGAGCGTGTTTTCTTTGACATTGATATCAAAGGGGGGGAAAAGAGTCCGAGTGCCTTTGTTGCCATCAATGCCAAAGGGGGATATTGTTGGCATGTTTTACAGGTAGCATATTCTTGTCATTGATGGCAAGTAAAACAACGACGATGGATTAAGTACAGGAAGAATGTTCCAGGCAGGCACTAGAAGTATTTTGGGAAGACACAACAGAGCAAGCTCGATAAGATCATAAGAGATAGTGCAGAGTATGCATGTTTGTCATTGATGAAAAGAGTTTGGGTGCCTTTGTTGCCATCAATGCCAAAGAGGGAGATTGTTGGCATGTTTTACAAGCAGCGTATTCTTGTCATTGATGGAAAGTACAACAACGATGATGGCTTAAGTACAGGAAGAATGTGCCAGGCGGGCACCAAAAGTATTTTGGGAAGACTCAGCAGAGAAAGATCGATAAGATCAGAAGAGATAGTGCAAAGTATGTGTGTTTGTCATTGATGGAAAAGATCATGACCAACAACACGGGGATAATGGAATGGGAATGGCAAGTTCAACAAGTGATCATTGGATCCCATTCAAAAGTGTAAACTCCAGGAGTCAAGGAAGCAACTCACGACAGAAAATCGCAAAATGCGAAACCACAACTTAATCTCCATTTCAGAGTTTCAGATACCGGGAGTTGGAGGTGTCAAGGAAACTCACGACAAGAATGATGAAATTCTGAAATGCGAAACCATGAAGTTTCAGAGTTTCAGATACCAAGAGTTGGAGGAGTCAAGGAAGTAACTCACGGTAGGAACTCGCGATATGAAAAGTCATGAAATGCCAAAATGTGAAAACACCTTTTGGTGTAGTCTGTGGTCACCGTCAGTGGTCATGTGAGAGGGAGGAGCTAGCACCAAGTTAATCTCCTTTTTGGTGATCGTAACATGAAGAGTTGAGACTCTTCACCACAGGAATGCCGAAATGCGAAATGGCGAAATCAATGCAAGACCCTGTGCTTGTAATCCAACGATGTTGGATACTTGGAAATCTGATCGAAGGGCTACTGTTTCTCTTCATAGTTAATCGATCAATTATGATTCAGTTAGAAAAACTGAATCATAACTCTTGGATGGTTGGCGATTCAGTTGTTGACGGGTTTTCTTGGAGGTTCATAGTGTAACTGCTAGAAAGGACTGATGGTTTCTACCATAGGACTTGAAGAGACTTCAGGGTGATCGTGAGAGAAGATGAAGAGTCTCGAGGCATCTTCCAGTGGCATGAAGACTGTTCATAGAGGCTATTGACAGATGTAAGACCGTTGGAGCCTGGAACTGCAACAGAGGGAATAAGCTCGACTGTGACAGAGAAGATGAAGAGTCTCGACTACTGGAGAGGCTAAGGAATCTCGACATAACACCTAGTGATGATGGATGCATGGGTTTACATGCCAGAGAAGCTGAAGAGTTGTAATGATGATCAGGTAGAGCACTCGACATAGGGAGAACATGCAAAAGCATTGTGAATAGAGCATGCAAAAGATGCAAAGATGCACAGAGAGAATAAGAATGCAGAACAAAGAAGAGATGAGAGCTGTTGTTGAGAGTGATTCATGTGTGTAGAAGGAGGTAGAGTGCAGTAGCTGAAATGAACAAAAGAGGAATGGTACATAGAAGGGATATGGCACACAGAGCATGAAAGGTAGAAGAACATAAAGCATAAGGAAGGGGTGCAGGAAGGCACTAATGCAGGTAGAGTAGAGCAGTGTAGCAGAACAATGATGAGACCGGTAAGCCATTGATAAATATTGTATCACTGTGATAAATTTATATATAGCAAACTTGATATTTCAGGGTGGTAGGGAGATGCTAGGGAGGATTGTTTTCCTCAGAGGTTCAAGTGGGTGCTTGAACACAGGGAGTTGTATCTTCCATCTGGTTGCAGCCAGAGAAACCAGGGTGGCAGGGTAGTGCAAGGGAGAACATTGGTTCTCTGATATACAGGTCGATGCCTGGAACTGGAAGTTGGTGTTGGAACTCTTAGGAAGTTGGTGCTTCCATCCAGTTGGTGCTAGTTGGTGCTTCCATCCAGTTGGTGTTGGAACTCTTAGGGAGTTGGTGCTTCCTTCTAGTGGGTGCTAGAGAAACCAGGGAGTTGGTGCTTCCTTCTAGTAGGTGCTAGAGAAACCAGGGAGTTGGTTCTTCCTTCTAGTGGGTGCTAGAGAAACCAGGGAGTTGGTGCTTCCTTCTAGTGGGTGCTAGAGAATCTAGAGAGTTGGTGCTCTCAACAAGTAGCAGCTTGCAAAACAGAGGTTGTAGCCTCATTATGAGTTGGTGCTCATAAGTATGATAATGTACAGAATGTAAAGATTACTTATCATATAAAGAAGAAGAGGTTTTTACCCTTTATGGGTTTCCTCAGGAAATACCTGTCTCTGTGTATCTCATATGTGTGAATGATGCTGAATGTTCTATTGCTTACTTCCTTGCATTATTGTGATTGTCATTGAGTGCTCTGTAAAGAATTTAAAATAAGCATAATTGTTTGAGCACGGTGACAACTGATTCACCCCCCCCCTCTCAGTTGACCAAAAATTGGTATCAGAGTTGGCCCCTTTTATCTAAGGGTAGATCCTAGAGCTTAAACATGTCAATCCATGAAGGAAATTCAACCAATAAGGCCCCTCTGTTCAATGGAACAAACTTCGCCTTCTGGAAGGTTAGAATGAGAACATACCTAATGGCTTTAGGTGCTGTTGTTTGGGATGTAGTAGAGACTGGATACATAAAGCATGCTGTGCTAGCTTCCGAGGATGATAAGTTAGAATTTAGCTTTAATGCTAAGGGAATGAATGCTATCTTGAATGGACTTGCAGAAGCCGAGTTTGTAAAGGTGATGCATCTTCAAACTACCAAAGAAATGTGGGACAAACTCATTAGCAGTTATGAAGGT